>WAAD01017000.1:15376-95783 GCA_013389945.1 Fregata magnificens | reverse complement strand
GGCCTTGCGGCGTCCTCCGCCGCCTGCTGAAGGCGGAGCCGCGGCCCCTTCCCGCGGGCCTGCGGCTCTTCCCGGCGGAGGACGGGGCGCGGGCTGACATCCATCCCCTGCGTGGAAGAGCTGGGGGTGTTGTGTAGAAACTCAGGCTGGGGGAGGAATGCTGTAGGCCTGCAGGTTTGGAGCAGCAGGCTTTAACGTCTGGTCACCAGACTTTATTTCCACGGGTGTAAGCAGTTACTAGGGAAAGATTTCTTTGCAAGCGGACTCCTATGCCTGGTTTTTCTCCTCTTTTGGAGTGCTACTGGCTCTTGTTCTAATGCAAGTTTTTGACCTACTGAGCGCTGTGTGGCATGACAGGGAATGTAGTGTCTTGTAGAGCTTGTTACAGAGATTTCCCAAGAGAATGAGTTCAGTGTCCCAGCAAAACTGAGGAACTTGCTACAGTTGTGTGTTGGAGCACCAGCTGCCTTCCTTTGTGGCATAAGTTTAGAGTTTGTGATTGACTTTTCTTAAACTGGCACCTGTAAATCTCTCTATCTCATTTAAACCAGTTTTCTTGAGACAACATAGCTGCTAACGACAGAGATCAAAACTGCTCATTTGTGGGATTTGTCCGAGGGACAAGTCTGTGGCTCGTGTACAGGAAGATGATTGTGACATTGGAGGTACTTTTCTCACGGTCTCAGACATTTGCCCTTGTCATATGAGCATGTTCTCTATCTGATGGGGAGACCAAGATTAAAAACTGAAAAGCCGTGCGACGGCCTTGCGCTGAGACTTCTTGCTTATCTGTGCGATTGCCTGCACTGTTAGTGCCCACAGAAACGATGCTTGCCTAAACGTGGGGTGACGCATCTGCACTATACGATGCTACTGCCCCGATGAGAGTTCAGGCTGTTGTGTGACTTGTCCTATTGGAGGAAGCTGTGCAGAGCTCAGATTTTACAAGCAGACAGGTGGGGTGTCTCTCAAGTCAGTGTTGATGATGACTAACTGGAAATGCCAGGGTTAGCCAGAGCAGCTCTGGCTTTTAATCAGGCTTGTTTGTATTCAGCGCGCCGTCTCTGCGGTGTCCGGAGACGAGGCTGTCCTGCCCCAGTGTGTGTGTGATGAAGATCTGTCAGTGGGGATGTGCTTCTCATACCACCCTGTGCCCTGTATTTGCTCATGCTCAAGGAACTGTTTGTATACCCCTCTCAACCCTCACTGTTACCAGCCCTCACTTTCCTTGGGACTCTCATTCTCTTGCTCCACTCTCCTTCCAGCAAGCATTTATCTCTGTGTCTTTCCCTTCTGATACAGTTTCTAGCACTTCATCAACCTTTTTCCAGGTTCTTGTCAAGACCGCCTGTGATGCCGCTGCGGTAGGTCAGCTCCAATGGCCACGGCCAGTCCCCTTTATCCACCCTGCTCATGGGGACGTACAACCCTGCTCAGCTGCCAAGCTCGCACATGCACAGAATAATCCTTTTAACAGCTGGATGTTAGCCTCATCTTTCCAAGGCTTAAGTGTTTGAATACTTTTTTGCATCTCCAAAGGATTATGGAGACAGCTGCAGGGGAGAGTGTTTGGAGGGTTAGAAGAGCCCTGGTTTTCCAGGTGCATTTGAAACTGTGATTTCAGAAACACAGGCTTGAAAGGAAGGGAGCTGGAACTGGAAAATCCCTTTGTCGCATGCACCGTAACAGTTAATAACTCCAGTTGAGGACGCAAGGTCTAACTACCCCCAAGCATGCGCAGTGGAGTGTTACAGGCAGCCTCCATCAGTGAGGAAGTCGTAACTTTGCTGGGAGTGGACCAGGTGGCACAGGAACCAGCCAAGTGTGAGCTTGCTGTGTATGCCATGGACATTACATACCAGCTGTAAAACCTGGATTGTCTGTGTGTGGTTAGTTAATTAACACCGCTGGCAATCTTTAAGTGGAAACAGGGAAAAAAGCACTGGAACTAATGGTTTCTTGTTTCTGATGTGTTTGACCGCCCTTTTTTTGCTGTGGAATTGCACTGAGGCTGCAGAGTGAAGTCACCCCGCGCTGGACACCAAGGATGCATCTATGCAGATGAGCGGTATTAGAAATGTACTAATTGTAAACAGCTTCCAACAGAGTTCTTGCCTTAATAGATGCTGGAAGAGGGGCTTTCCCATTCTAGGTTATTGATGCTGGCCTGCATCAAGCAAGTGCAGGACACGGTGTTTCCCTGGGAGGAAGTTAGCATAGATTCCTTGAAACAGCATGACCAAAATCAACCCAAAACGCATCCAGCACAAGCTGGGCAAGTTGAGGCAGGATGTGGGCTCTGAGACGCTTAGTCCTGAGGAGGTGCTGCAGGTCCTCAGGATGTGACTTTGTAGTAGCTCTGCAGGCAGAGGTAAAGTAAAATGTGCATTGAGGGACTTTTTTTCACTATTGTTTAAAATAGCTTGGCTTTTTACACTAAAAACCACGGAACCTTTTCTTGGAAGATGAAGGGAGGAATCGGACATCCTGAACTATAAACTACAGGATGAGTTTATTTTTCCCCCCACTTGACTTTGACTCAGCTTTGGATATTTGGAGATTTCAGAGTTTCTGTTTTCTAAACTGTTTTTTTTTTTTCCCCCTCCAGGTTGAAGTTCGTAACTGGTGTGTCTTTTCTGCCCCCTAGTCTTATTGATTCTGGTTAACTTATGCTTCTGCATGCTCTTAGCTCACACCCTTTCTGTGAGAGGGAAATGATCTCTGTTTACTTACGTTTGTCCCCTTGAAAACACACTAACCACTTCTAAGTTAGTAAGAAACGGACACACAGCCTCTGTGATGTAAAAGACAAGCCATATGAAAAATAAAGCCGTGGGTCACTTTTATGTGAAGGAAATGAACACAGCACCAAATCAATGTGAAGGGTAGGCAAGTGGTTTCCATGAAGTTCGTGTAAAATAGCTTTCTCTGGTGCTAAAACAACGGATTAATCTGTGCTGAGGCACAGTTCGTGGCTTATTGAGACAGTTAATGTCATGCACATGAATAGCAGGTTCTCCACCTCTCCAAGTCTGGTCTCGTTCTCTTCCCAGCTCTGACTGCAGCAGTGCCGGTCCCTGGGGAGGATGCCGTCACGCTCGCTGTCATCTTTATGCCGTGTTTGCCGTAGTCAGACCAGGTCGGCTCTGGCTTATCAGCATTGGAGCAACAAATGCAGCTCTGCAGGGACAGGTGGTTACCCACTTGCTGAGTGTTTGGGAGAGTGCTCGGCTGTTTATCCTACCGCTTAAAAGCGGGAAAGTCGCTACCAGGCTTCTTAGGGTTTTGGCCACCTTTCCTGGTGGTGGAATATGTCTCTTTAGAGCTGTAATGGTTACAGGTTGCGAGAGCTCTAAGCACTGATGGTAAAATGCAGAACGGGCAAAATCCTGAAGGCATGGACTGACAAAGTGTCTCGGGGCAGGGACTGAACCCTTTGTATCCTCTAGGAAAGTGAATAGGCTGACAGGAGCTGTACTGACCTGCAGCTCTTCCTACCTGTCAGCTGTGCAAATGCATTCCCTGCCCCAGACCTCTCTAGGACAACCAGTGTTACAGTTTGGAATCTGTGATTTGTCCCCATTTTCAATCAAAATAGGCATTTGTAAGTTTTCTTCCAGATTTTACATGGCAATTCTAACTAAACTTTTCAATTCCTGATATAACACAAGATGATTATGTGTGGTTAACCTCAAGGGCGGGCATGCTGTAACTGCTCTTGCAATTTTAATCAGTTGTCATGAAGTCAGTGATAGACTGAAGGAAACGTTCTCCTGCTGTTCCCAAAAAGAGGGAACAAAGGGCAAGGAGCAGTACTGGCTTGGCAAATATAAGTACAAACAAATCAAACCTAGTTTCTAAAGCACTTCCCTGCGAATAGGGGAATGCACCAAGCTCTTGCAGTCTTGGCTTCAACACCTATTTCTTTCTTTGGAGCTTTGTGAGCTTTAGTCCTGTTTCAGCTGAAAGCTGTTTGGGTTTAGATTTGAGTGGTGGGAGGGAAAAGGTAAGCTACAATTCTAGACTGTTCTCAACTTTTATTTCCTTCCAGTTTTTCTTGTACTTCCCTGTAGACAAATCAGTCGAGTCCCGCATCTCCAGAAGAACTAGGAATGCAGCCTAAGCAAAACATTGCAAACTTAATTGTGTGTGGGGGGGGGGAGAGAGAGAGAGACTGGGATTTTGCAGCACTGATATAAACTGTGAAGTTTCATTTCAGGATTGAGGAGGGAATTTGTAGTGGTAAGGAGTGGGCAGAAGGGAGACAGTGGTGAAATCAGCTAGGATCAGCAAATCCTCTTCTTTGGCTGACCATGGAGAAAGAGGATGCGCTCAGTTGGTGCCTGCTCTGGAGCTCTTCAGGTACAGATGGGTGGTGGGGTCGAAAGCTGTGGTGGTGCCTTTGCTGGAAAGCTCTTTGAAAACTGAGTGTGCTAAAGAGATTTGTATAGTGAAATAGCTAGGTAGAAAAATATAAATAAGCAAGTTAAATTCCACATCAAATATCAGCACGCTGCCTGGTTTCAAGCGGTGGTTGCATGCTGGCCGCACACTGCTCTGAGCGGTTGGAGCGAGCAGGGCTGCTGTGTGCTGGCAGGTGGTTTGTTCCAGCTCCAGTTTGTCTCCAACCAGAGCGTTATTATTTGTATAACAGTGTAAATGGTGCTTTGTAAACCAAGGAGGAGAACACTGAGGAGAATGCAAATCCTTCCTGGCATGGGATTCCCAATCCTGAAATAATGTTTTGCATCATTCTGAGTAATGTCCTTTAAGGGACGGACCGGTCCAACGTTGTGTGGGCACTTCTGTGTTGATCTGGTGCATGTGTTACTGCTACACTAAAATTGTTTGGGTTTTTTTTTTTCTGATTTATTACCTGGAGCTGCAAAATCCGTTTGTTCTGAATAATCTGAAACTGCCTGGCAAGTGACTGCGTAGGACTGGGGAGCCCTTGAGCTTTGGCATTGCTGCAGATGCTGCCTCTCTTTAAAGGGGCACTCTCTGAAGCGACAGGGCTGGGAAGCAGAAGTATTCTTGCATTGTTGCTGCTGTTATTTGGTAGAGGACATGGGTGCAAAGAGAAATGAGAGGCCACGTGGCTCCGGTGGCTTCAGGAGGCAGCACTGCTAGGCGGGAGCAGCGCAGGGGTGTGCTTGCGGGCGGTGGGATGGTTGTTTTCCCCACTGAAGGGTAGCACTTCTGCAAGCATTGCCTTGTGGGCGTGATAACTGATATTTTTCACCCTGGTTCATGATTTCAATAAAACTTTCAAGTCTTACTAATGCATTTCTCTTTCCCTGTGGAAAGAGTGATAAAATGCAGAGGGAGGTGGGCACTGGGTCTGTATAGTTGCATTATGTAGCGAATTGTGCTGCTGCTCACTTCTAAAAGCTGCTGTCTTTTGACTAGTCAGAGGAGCAGCAGGTGTTTCATGTGTCCCAGCTGGCTTTCAGTTGTTTCCTTATGAAACTTGTTATTAAAATGGCTGAATGGCTGATTTTTGATTGGAGATACCCTCTGCAAAGAATTTTCTCCTAATGTTGCAATTCGTTTTTCCAGATGTTGGTGATTAAAGTGCAGTAAACTTTCCTTTCATATGGCCTTGTGGCAGATAACAAGTCTCAGAAGATCTGAGATAACTTTGTTCGTTTTGGCACTCCGGCTGTAACGCGTGGCCCGATCCTTCCCAAGTACAGCTTGCAGCAAGGAAAAAATCATCCTTTAAGCTTGTCATTTTTTTCTCAACATGTAAACTTGAAACTTTTGCTTCTTTTTGAATTTTGAGTAATGTACTGTTATATATTAGGCAATGCTCTTCTAAAATAAAGTTTGATTGAAAAACAAGGGGGTGAACAACGTGATAGGTACCCTGAAATCTGGGGTGATGGGAGCCATGCTGTGCCGCAGCTCTGCTGTGTTCACATGAGGCCCATCCTTATGGCCTTGTTTGCAAATTAGGGTCCAAATCCCGGTGGGAGCCTGCTGAGAACCGCAGGGTGCGTGCCACATGGGTTTCATCTTTGGCAGTTGCTAGTTTGCCAGTGCTGCAAGACATGGTGATGAAGTGCAGCTACTTCAGAGGTTGATCAAATATGCTGAAAGTTTTGGAGAGGAGGGATGTGTGTGGATGCAGGCTTTGGAAAACAACAGTATATTGATCACAAAGGCTCACCGCAATATTTTTTTACCAACAGGGAATAGAAGTCAGATCCTGGCAATGTGTCTGTTTGGAAAAAAATGAATAAATCACATCCTGTGGAAGACACTCTCTTCATCTGTGTCTGGAAAACAAACTCATTTGCCATCAAATCATAGTCTAAATAATCAAGACTTCAGAGAGCTTCTAGAATATGCCGAAATAGTGGCTTGGTATAGAGAAGTTTTGATCATTTGTCCCCAGCAGGAGCCCGGTAAGTGCAGGCTTGCGTTACTGTTTCACTGCTGTTGAGTTGTGGTGCTGGAATAGTTGAAAGGCAGCGGAGTTGAGTCCCTGGCGGTGGTAGATAATGTACAAATATGATGAAAACAGGAGTCCAAAAAGGCTGCTTCCTAGAAGTGTCTAACCTCCTCCTGGATGTTACATGGTTAAACTTGGAGTATCTTATGAACATCTGAAATTCAGCCCTAGGGATGGGGCAGGTAAGCCTCTGTGGACAGCAGTGGTGCTTCAGGGTATCTCAGCCTGTATGTTTTGCTGTTAAAGGTGTAGGAGGAGGGTCCTGGTGTGACACTTTATTAGAAGGTTCACAAACTCCCAGGATCTTGTCCCTTGATTCCCCCTCCCCTTGCTTTTTGGGGTATGTTTTGGCTTGAGCCTAGGGTCAAGTCTGTCCCGTGACTGTCTGATTCACTCCACTGGCGCTGTCTGAAGAGCAAGTTAATGCTGAAGTTTTTACAGCGCCTCCTTTAACTGTGGCTGTCAACCAAATGTTGCAGGCAAGGCAGGAAATTGAGAAGCTGCCTGGGGAGCGAAATGCTTTCTTGTGTGTTACCTACCAAATTTTAAAATGCTTTAAAAGCTGTTGTGTGGCATCAGATCTTATTTTGAGTATTGGGGTGTATGTCATAAAATGCTGTGTTGCTTTTCTCACTAGACAGGGCTTGTTGCGCCCTGACTTGTAGGACTGTTGCATTGAGATGATATCTGAGCATATGACTCGAGATTTCTTCCCAAGTCCTGGGCGATCCGAGAGTTGCAGTGAGGTCTCATAGCAGAATTCCTTCCTCTGTAGGGGGAGCTATCTTCAGCTGATGGATCAAGTGTGGGCAGATCTGTTGCTGGCTTTTTGTGTACTTTTAGGGTGTTATGCAGCAGACCTGCAGGGTAACTTATGGGAGTCAGACAGTTGATTTACAAAATCATGTACTTTTTTTAGAGAAGAAAATAACGCTGCGGTCTTCAACCCTCAGCAGAGAGTATGTTTAAACAAACCAAACTGAAAAACAAAGCCCTACAGCAGTTTGGGACCAGTTCTTGGGGTTTTTTCTTGTTGTTTTGTGTTTTTTTTCTTTAGATTAAACCACTTATGCAACCTTTTAACAGTAGGAGGAAGCGCTTCAGGCCACTCATCGCATCCTGCCCGTACACATCTTTGGTGGCAGTATCTCGGGGTGTGTAATCACTGTGGGTGCGAGGGTCTGGAGGCCAGAGCTTGCCCTCCGTAATGTATAGGAGGCGGGGTACCCTGCCAGTTGCCTAGAGCACGGGGGCTACAGGTATACCGGTTAGGCACTGCAGCCACCTGCAGTAGGCAGAGCTGGGTGCTGAAAGACGTGTTGCAGGCCTGGGATTGGACTTGGGCTGTGGAAAGATGTGCCTTAGCTGGATGAGACAGGGTGTGTGGGAGCAGGTGCTTAGATGTGGTGAAGGAAGCAATTCTTTGTACTTGTCTCCCTCAAGAAGTTTGTGTTCAGATGATCTTAGGGCCCCAGGATTTGGGCAATCCAGTTTTTGTGGTGAAAAGGAAAACATCGACGTTTGGAAATGCCCTTTAGCAACTGAAAACCTTCAGTTCACTGATGATGTTTGCAGGATCGTATGATTGGAAAATGCAGTGTCTGCATACCCAAGTTAGCTAAAATGGATTTGGAAAGGGCTGGGTGGCCTTGCTCCTGGGGGTTAAATGTCAGCTTGCATGAGTGGCATTCGGAGCTTTGGCGATCTGCACACAGTGAGTGGGTTACTAGCTAAATTAAAAAAAAAAGGTACTTAAGTACAGATGGGTGGGTTATGTTGGCTACACAACTTGTTTGTCTCCTGGCGGCACTGTAGTGAGGTGCCAGGTCTTGGTTATGGTAATCAGGGAAACGGGTTGCTCAGTGAGAGAAACAGACTTAGCCGCTGGCAGCCTTGCCAGGAGGTTTTTTTTTTTCTTGGTGCAGATGTTTCAGGGAAGCTAATCTGTACAGAAGCTGGTGCATATGAGCTGCACCCAAAGAAGGTGGAGCTGGTTCTAGTTCCAGTTTGCTCTGGATCCTGTCAAAGCCTCAGAATTGCTCCAAGGGTTTACACCAGTTGAGGTATTCGTTATGTAGACAGGCCACGAGCAGCCCAGAGGAGCCATGACCTGCACCTGACAATTCCCCTTTACTGTGACCATTTGGCCTTAGCTTTTCCTGTTGTCTTTCTCATCTTGACTGTGGCTTTTCTCTTTGTGGCTTTGATCAAGGTATTCATCAGGCCTGCTATGGTTTCCCTGTCTGGGAGAAATAACTGTCTTACCGGGCTGCAAAGTCTAAATGTGCAGAACAGAGCTGGGGGACCCTTTAGCTCCTTGTCTTCTGCTTTTTCCTGCTGGGCCTGTCTTCTGGATGGAGAGCAGTGGTCCAGCCTGATCTCTGCAGTCAAGCTGTTCCATCATTTGAGGGAATTTTGAAACCCCTGTTGCCCTTTGGATGATATAAACTGGATCACATATCTCGTTGCAATGCCTGAAGACTGACAAGGGGCATGTTTTGCTGGCGTATTTTGCATAAGCCGCGTAGCAGGCAGGATCCTGCACCAGCGCCGTGGTCTCTGCCTTGGAGCAGTGAAGAAGCACTAGCTGCTCTTCGAGGAACCGGCTCATCTCGCTGCATGTGTTTGAGTTTTGGAGTCCTAGTGCATAACTTGCTCTTCTGAGCCAACTTTCCACAAACAGGGTTTGTTCTTCTTGAATTTGAGTAATCTCTACAAACTCAGCCCTTTCTATCCTGGATCTGCTCAGAAGCTGAGGATACAAAATGTTGCTGAAAAGAGATTTCTGATTTATTTGCTCATGTCTAACTGCAGCAGCAGAGGGGATATTGATAATAAATCTAATGTCTCAGAGACCTTTTTTTTTTTTTAAATGAAAACAAGAACTGTATCCCCAGGGAATGGGCTCCAAAATCACAGCTGCCCAGAAAAAAACAGTGTGTGGTTCAAACCAGCTGTTTGGGTCTTGATTCTGACTCCGAGTTTTTGGTGTTTCTGCTGTAACATTCGGTTTGGGTTCGATGAGCTGTTGACAGTTGTGAGAGAAGGCTGTGTGTTGATGAGCTGAGCCTTTAGGGAGTCAGAAAAGGGACTGGCTTGGCTGTACACTGTGGTTCATGTTCAGCTGGGTATGAAATTGGAACTGGAGTGCACTGCAGATGTTATCTTTGGATTTCAGTTACTTCCTCACTAACTGTATCCATGAAAATCTTGCTGCTTTTCCTTTGTATTTGCTGAATGGCATGAGTCAGATATTAAAGCAGTGACTTCAGGTTCCACCCTGGGATGGACCCCGACAAGGAAACGCCAAATAACTTGTAATAGAAAACCGCATGTTTCCTGATGGACGGCAGGGTGGCGATTCCCTTTCAGCCCTGAATAGGGCTGCCAGGGCAAGGATACGGTGCTGCCTGTATCTGTCAGACATGGAGCACAAAGAGCCTCAGTATAAATACTCCCAGGACACAGGGAGTGAGGGCAGTTTTATTCCAATACGCAAAATGGACCTTTTTCCTCTGGACTTAAAAATAAACAACATTTTGGCTGAACAAATGGACCCAACCTTTTTATTAAAAGCATATAGCTTCTCATGCCTGATTCAGTAAGAGGCTTTTAAAATTGAAACAACTCCTTAACTTGCAAAACAGCTGACTTAAGTCATTCCAATAGCGTTTAATCATCTTTTTGCTCCTTAAAGTTGGAGAGCTTGTAGCCCNCCTTTTTTTTTTTTTTTTTTTAAAAAAAAAAGAGAGCAATAACAAAAGTGGCTGTAACCCTGTGTGCTCTTTGCACAGGTGGAGAGAGAGGCTGAGTCAAGGCAATGCTGAGTCTGTTAAGTTCATTTCTAAGTTGATGGAAAGATTCCCATTTGTTTTGATGGGGATTGACCTGCCCACAAGCTCAAGCCTGTTCAGATGCGGAGGAAGGATTACAGATAGTTATCAACAGCAGCTTTAAGAAAGAGATTAGAAACTTTTCTAGTAGAAATTAGAAAGTATTCAGTAACTTGAGGGGGTGCTACCAAAGTTGGCATCTGGCGATGAGACACCAGTGAAGTGCTCTCTCCCTCTTGAACATGTTCACCGTGAAGGGAGCCGTCCTGACAGATGAAGCCCTTGATTGTGTAAGGTTGTTTAATTTCCAAGACACGAAAGAACACTTGTGCTTACCCAAATCAGTGTTTTCAGGGCTTCAACGATCACGTTCTCCTACTGGCTTTTTGTTTTCTTCCTCTGTAGTCTGGCCAAGCCTCCAACCAGGAACAAGCCCTTATTTTCTTTAGCTATTTTAGTTTGATTTAGGCTTAGCTGAACCTGACGAAACTGCAGTTTCATGGGAATGTTTGACTCCTGTTGTGCACAGAGATCTCGAAACAAAAAAGCATTTCCTTGGATGGGATGGTGAAAGTTTGTTCGCCTGCTTCTACCTCCAGGAGACAGGGATTGAAGATTCCCCCCTGCACCCCCTAAATTAAACAAACCTAATTCTTTTCATATTTCTTCTTTGGTAAGTTTTGGGGTTGGGGTTATTTTTGTTTGGTGTTTCCCCCCCACCCCCTCCAACCTTTTATCCTTTTCATTACTTTCATTTGAACTTCTTTTATGGGTTTGTTTCTCTCTTGAAATCCGGCCACCAGGATGAGACACCATTCCAGCTATGATCCCAGCAGGACTGGTGCACAGGGATTACTGTGCATGCCTTACATAAGGCAGTCCTGTTTACAGACACAAAGATTTTGGTCTTTACCAGCAGCACGATGTTGCTGGCTTGTGTTCAGCTTGTGACTAATTGTAACCCCAGCTCTTTATTTCTGCACAGCAGCCTCTTATGGACCAGGCTAAAGGAGATTGGAGAAAATGGCCTTTTTCTGAATCTGCAAAGCATGCCTGTCTTTGGGATTGAGAAAACCCCTGCCAGGGAGGAACATGGCTGTTGCTGGCAGCTTGGGCGAGCTGCTGCCTTCCCTCAAAGGCAGAGAGCTCTCCCGTCTGCACGTGGCTCATCTGAGCCAGCTCCTGGTTTGTCACGTTGGGCTTTTTCTCTGCATCTTCTCCCTGATTCTTGCATTTGCTGTTTGTTCCTTGTGCTCTCTGTGGGGTAAATTGCAGAGGTGCTGAAAACGTGATGGTGTACTTCTCTGTTTGCACGTGGCTGTTATAAAAATCGCGATTGGTCTGAACCGTTGAAAGGGAAAGGAGGAAAACTGGCCCACTGCCCTTTCCATGGAGCTCTGGGAGGATTTTCAATGCTTTTGAGTGGTCATACCCGCACGTTTGCTGTATGGGATGTGGAAACGGAAGCGCGTGCATTTCTGTAAAGAAACAAAAAAATGGAAAATCAAAGATGGGGTGTGGGGGGGTAGGGAGCATTTTGAGTTTGGTGGACAGGCTTCAAAGGGCTCAGAAAGCACCTGAACACAGCTGAGATAAGGGCCTCCCTGAACTGAGCCACGCGAAGTGGTTTAAGTGCCGTGTTCAGGTGAAACTTTGCAACTTTTACAGAGGATATGAACATAAATTTTCAGGACGGCTGTAGCCAGAATGACACGGGCCCATGGGGCTTCTCATTGCCTTCCCCATCTCTGCGTCGGCACGGCACGTTTGGTTTGAAAGGCTTCATCAGGTTAAAGGGTGTGTGCCAGGAATTCTCTTTGGGAAAGGCAAATTTGCAATGTTGACGCTAAATTATGTAAGTGGGACACTTGGAGCCTTAATTTTGTGGTAAGGCAGCCTCACAAAGCCTATTAAAGGGGATAGAAGACTAGCAAAACCTGTGGTTGTTGGGACCTCAGGGTGCTGCCAGCCCCTGCCGGGCTGGAAGAGGGTGGCAAGGGGGGTCCCACGCCCTGGCCGGGTGGTCCAGGGTACCCGGCTCTCACCATGGTGCCATTCTAGCAGGTCTCCGTGCCGCCGGTGCCGGTCCCCGGGGCAGAGGGGCCCGGAGCTGCCATGACGACAGGCGACTGCTGCCACCTCCCCGGCTCCCTGTGCGACTGCCCGGGAAGCGCCGCCCTCTCCAAGTCGGTGGAGGACTCCGACATCGGTCGCCCACAGTACGTCACGCAGGTCACTGCCAAGGATGGACGGCTCCTCTCGACGGTGATCAAGGCGCTGGGTGCACAGAGGTAAGGCCAATTCAGGGAAGGGGCTTGGGGTGACTGCATCGAGGCTTTTTTCCCCCCTTTTTTTGTGGCTCTAGGGGTAGAGGGAGACAACAAAGTCTTGTTTGTGAAGGAGTTCGCCAGGGCGCTAATATTGAGTGCGAATCCTCGTTAGCCAGATGCTTCCCAGGCCTGTGCCCTCTTTGCGGGAGCTCACGCTGGTTGCATGTGCTGGTGGATTGGAAGTCGTGTGTTCATCAAAACCCCCCGGCCCTGCGGCTGCTCCAGTATGAGATGGCACAGGTGGCCTCTTGCCGTATGCCTCTGCAAAGTCCTCACTGAGCAGCAGTGAAGGTGGGACGCCATACTACCAAGGGCAGGATGCTGTTCATGGAGATGATTCAAGGGCTGAGAATGGAGCAGACCCCCTGTTCCAAGATGGTTGTGGAGTAAAGGCATGGTGTCGATTTGCAGCCCCAGGGAGAGGAGGGTGTTTGTGTTGCAGGAACTGCAGTGTCCAGCTATTGCGAGAGGGGATGTATGGCAGCTTCACTTGCTCAGACTCTTCCTGATGTGACTTCTCATTGTGTATTTTGAGCAGCTTCCAGAGCAGAGGACACTTGGCAGCATTGTTCAGTCCGGCTAGTGAGACCAGTCACATTTTGTGTTCAAATCCTGTCTGAACAGCTGGTTTGTTGGGGGTTTTTTTAAATGAATTTGGCGAAACATTGATGAGGTGTGAAAGCAGTGACTGCAAATGTGGGGGAGGAAAGCAGGAAAGCTAGATGAGAACTGAGGCAAACGTAATTGCTGTATCTAATAAACCTGGAGCAGGTCAATAAAAATGCGAGGGGAACTGAGCTTGCTGTCTGACAACGGGTAGTCTGGGTGAGAAGTTGTGCAACCCCTTAAAACTTGTGGAGGTGTAAAAATTGGGTGGGGAAACTGCCTGGGATTACAGTTTTAAAAAAAAAAAAACAACAGGATTCCTCATGTGAGCGTCTTCGTGGGATGCCAGTTCGTTCATTTTGGTGGTGGTGGGTTTCAGTCTCTTCCTTGTCACCAGCACTTAGCAAAGTGAAGCCAGGAGCAGTGTGACTGTCCTGGAAGGCTGGATTAGTGACACAGTCTCTACAGCCAGCTGGAAAATTGCGTTTGAGGGTGTATCATGTAGGAGTGTGAGCAGGCCCCCTCCCCCTCCGGATAAGAAGGAAGGAAAATGGAGTCTGGTAAGAATTTTTTTTTCCTCGCACTGTCAGCAAATTTTTTCCTTCTGGATTGTTTATTGGTAGCCAAGGTTATATTAATGCACTGGAAATATGAAACTTCTCAAACAGGAAGAGAGCGGATGAAATATCTTACAGATGCTTTTCTTAGGAAATAACAGATGCATGAGAGCACTGGAGGCTTGGGGGTTTTTTGGTCTGTCCCTGTCGCTAAAGCTGTGTGAGCGGACTGTAATTTTGTTGTTCTGGTACAGCACTGAGCTTTATGGCAATAAAAGTTTCAGAATCATCAAATAATTCAGATTGGAAGGGAATTCTGGAGGACATCTGGTCCAGCCTCCTTTCAGAGCAAGGCCAACTTCAAAGTTGCATCAGACTGCTTTGTCCTATGCAGTTTTCAGTATCTCTGAGGATGGAGTTTCCACCACCTCTCCAGACAGGGATTGTCCTGGCTGAAGAAGTCCCCTGAATAAAAGGCACATGAAAAAGAGGAGAGAACAAGGGTCAGTGGTTCACCAGTGTTGTTTAGCAGAGAGAAGGGGATGGTGCAGTGGGTGTACATTGCTTCACAGCCCTAAATATGATTAAAAAGTCCAATTGGGATGAAACCTGCTAAACATTGAGTTGAAAGTGGTAGAGATCTCCTACCTACGGTGCACCAGGAGAGGAGTCTTGCTTCTCCTTTAGTGTGCTGACATCTTGCTGGCTCTTCTCTTCCGTTCATGTCCCAGCGATGTTTTTCACCAGTACGCTCCTTTTCTTTGCAATGTGTTTCCATGTCTTGCTCTTGCTTTCTGTTTTGTCTGATTGTGCAAACTAATGGAAGTAGCGCTACTGCTTTTGAACATTGCAGATTGCTTGTTCTGACTGTTGCGTTGCAATCCCACAAACTTCTTTTGCGGTCAGGTGGTTTTTTTCGAAGTCAGAATAGCAGTGGAGTATGAACTGTGAGATGGGATCAGTGTGGCTTTTGTACTGTCAGCAATATGTGGAAAAAGGTGATAGCTGATATAGCTCACCTGGATTTCAAGAGGGCATGCAATAGGGTCTTTGAAATAAAGATGTTCCTTTCTCACCCTCCCTCCCACCCCCAAATCTGTGCCACTATGGATTTGAGAGAATGGTTGTTGTGTGAAAGAAATGGCTGGTTAGAAGGTGGGAAAGAAATGAGATACTAGTGGCTCATTTTCATGGTCCAGGGAGGGTAGCCTTGCCCTGGGCCTCTGCTGTCCAGCATTTTATTCCTAAATTATCTCGATGAATGGCGAACACTGAAGAGATGTACTGAATTGCTGAGAATAGCCAACTTTAGTGTCTAGAGCCATTTGAGGTTTCCCAGGGAGCCCAAGACATCCTCATTACGGGGCTGGCAGATGTGGCACAGGACTTCTAGGAAACCTGTGCCTTCGGATGCCTGCTGGGATGCCCTTGGACATAAAATGGCACTAGGTGCCTGACTTTGGAGAGATGAACGTTAGTGGAAGTGACTGCAGGCTAAAGTAACGGTTGCAGTTCATTGTGCAGTGATGCAGATAAAGAACAATAGTCCAGGATTTAAATATGTGTTTGTGGGTTTGGAGGAAGGAGATCTTGGGCATGTGGCAGGTGCGTGCAGTCGTGACCAAAAGATGTGAAGATTTGGGGAAGCAATGAAGAATAGAACACAGTCACTGCAAAAATCCCTGGTGTGCCCACATCTTGAAAACTGTAGCTCTGGTCCCTGCAGCTCTAAAAGGATGTTTTAGAAATGCAAGAGGTAAAGGGAAGGGTAGTAAAGGTGATCAGGAAGGTGGATGTGTTTCTGTCTAAGGCATGACTGAATAGGCTAGGACTCTTCTGCTCATGAAAGAGGTGACTGAGCAGGCTATGATGGAGGTCTGTAAATCTGGGGGGTGTGGAAAACGTCTTTTACAGGACAAGAATTAGGGGATAGTACACAAAACAAGCCAATGAGAGGTTTCAAGCATAAAGGACTTGGTTCTTTGTGCAGCTGGAGAAAGTCCTTGCAACAGGAGGACACTGGATGCTCTGAGTTTACGTAGGCACAAAAAAAAAAGACTTTGTGATGTAAGTTTTTGCATGAATATCATCTAATACACCTGAGCTGATGGTTGCTGGATGCTGGAGCAGTAGTGCTAATAGTTCACAGTCAGCAGCACCAGTTAGAGGCATGAGGGAAGATCTTGGGAACAAATGCGTGGTTCGAGTGTGATCAGCAGTGCAGGCCTCCTGTGGGGAAGGTTGC
Organism: Fregata magnificens; assembly: GCA_013389945.1. Classification (NCBI taxonomy): domain Eukaryota; kingdom Metazoa; phylum Chordata; class Aves; order Suliformes; family Fregatidae; genus Fregata; species Fregata magnificens. The sequence goes on along the minus strand of WAAD01017000.1, from coordinate 79,755 downwards.
ACGTGTCGCTGAAAGCTTTTGAAGCTTCCCTTGATAAGCATCTCTGGTTCTGTGAGGTCCCAAGAGAGCAGATCTTGAGCATGATCCAGGAGATTTTTATTCTGTAATTGAAACTTCTGGCCAAGGAGGGGGTGAGAAGGGATTGTTGTTGACACACCAAAGCATTTCTGCAGCCAGTTAAAGGCCCGAACGCTGCAGAACAGTTCTGTGCGTGGCGGTGTGCAGATAGGATGCTGTGTGAGTTACTGCACTGTGATGAGCAGAGGGTTTGTATGCTGAGAACTTGGTCTGGGTGACTGCTTGCCATGAAATTTTTTGTGTCCTTGGAGAGCTGAGCTTCCAGGGCCAATGTAGTTGTGTCTTTAGATCTCATTGTTCTTTATGCAGTTACTGCTAAACGCAGGATGCAGAGCAGAGATGGGGTGAGAGTGGGTAGGTGATCTGATAAATGTGACTATGATTGCAAACCTCCTGAGTGGCTCCAGGTGGCTGGGGGCATGCCTGCCATGACTAGCATGGATCATCCAGCTTCGCTTTGGGCTTCTAGATTTGCATCAGTGCCTCAGGGTTGGTTTTGGGTCCGCTGTCAGCCTCTCTGCCTGCTGTGAGCGGAGCTGGAGACTGTGGGACACGCGTGCTGTGGTCCCTTCTGTGGCCAGCTGAGCTGGCCAGGCAGACGTGCTAGCTTCTCTTGGGTGTTGTGGTGCTCATCAACGTGGCTTCCAGATTTTACTGACCTAAAATGTCCCGGGCACCTCCACGTTCCCCTGAGACTGGTTTCTTGCTGCAGCAGGCTGCGTCGGAGAGTCGCAGCATGCCTGGCAGGCTCTGCGACACGCTGCCTGCTCTGTGTGTGTGCCCTTCTGGGGCTCGGTGGGATCAGATCCTGTTTTCCGATGTGGCTGTATCGTTCTGCCTGCTCTGACCATGATTTCATTCTGTTTGTCTGCCTCTTTAGTGATGGTCCCATCTGTCGAATCTGTCATGAAGGTGGAAATGGGGAGGGACTGCTTTCCCCGTGTGACTGCACAGGAACACTGGGCACCGTGCACAAGAGCTGCCTGGAAAAATGGTTATCCTCCTCCAACACAAGTTACTGTGAGCTCTGCCACACAGAATTTGTTGTAGAGAGAAGACCGAGACCTTTGACAGAGGTACTGCTTTCTTCCTGCTTCACTTTTATTTCCTTACCATTTGAGACAAAATGACTGATTTGCCCTACTGTCCCTGTGGTTCTTGCTGTCTCCTCCTCCTCGCAGTACCTTAGCACTCACAAAGAACAATTCGTTTAGAGAGATCGTCTCATATCAGACCAAGTGATGTAGTTGCAGAAATGCAGTAGCGATGTTTGGGGCAACTCTTACCTGTGAACTCCCCACATGCTACCTCCCAGTGGCAGGCTGTAGGACTACGGCAAATGTTGCACTTGTAGATATTACTTTAATGCCTGAGCATTGAAATGCAGAGGTCACCGCACGACCGACTGAAATATGAAGCGCTCAGAAATATTCTTCTTTCCTGTTAATCTTATCTCACAGTTTTGCATTAGTGCAGCTCTCTTGCATGTGACTTCCTTGTCATGTTCTGCTCTGAAAAGTGAGATGTGGCGATTGCTGATACTGTTCATAAAAGACCCATCCTCCCTTGACTAATATTGATGTGTGCTTCAAAGCCTTTGGGTCTTGCTCCTTCCTGCTGAGCTGTGGTGCCCTGCTGCTGCCTTGTGTTCCCCCTAGTCGAAGGAGAAAGCAGGACATGGCTCAGCCAGTCCTTAGGTTCCTCTTTGCCTTGGCTGTAGGGGGACCAGGTTCCTGATGGGTCCATCAGCCTCCCAGAGTTGGAAGCTACAATCCAGGCTCTGTTTGGTGGGTTGGTTTGGTTTGGTTTTGTTTTTTTTATCACAAGGCTCTCTTCATTCCCCTGTCGAGGCGGTCTGCTGTGCTCACATTTCAGACTTCCTTTGGCCCCCGAGGCTTATAGCAGCTGCCTGTAATGAAGCCCTTTACATGTGGGGAACAAGGACAGCTTGGACTAGGCCATCTTCTGACCTCAGAATTCAAGTGTACATCCCCAAAGAGGAATAAGTAAATCAGTGAGTTACAGTACAAAAGGCTGTAATGGTTTGTTTCAGGAGATGGTTTAATCTGTCTAAATATGTGTGAGTTGTGTTGGCAGGTGAGCAGGCGATGTTGATATGGCTACCGTTTCTGATGGTGCTGCAGGACCATGTAGAAGGGTGTTGCTGGCACACCTGAGGTTCAACCTGAAAGATCAAAGCAAGGTCCTGCAGCCCTTGCTACCCGCACCCCATTCAGATCCCATTCACTGCCTGTGAAACTGCAGGCAGGCCCTTCCCTGTGTCAGCTTGCTGCTAGGTTGGGCTTGGGTGTTCATGCAACACAATGTGCAACTGCAGAGAAGCATCAGTCTGCCAGTGGGGATTTACAGTTAACAGTTTTGGGAGCCCCTCAGTCCTGCAGCCATCAGCAATGAGAGAAGTGGGAAAGCATCATCTGGAGCTGCCACTGCAAATACTCCACTTCTTTGCGTGCACCCTGTCCCTGCAGGGTTTTTCATCACATGCCTCCCTGGCTGTGTTTGGACTATGGCACATAGCTCTGGTTTTTGTTTCAAAAGTTACTTTTCCTGTTAGGAGTGTTTCAGACCAATGCAAAGCAGTGCTGCTGCTGCTGCACTGTCATCAGTGAGGCTGCAGAAAGAGGTCTGTGAGCTGATTCTTAACAACAGACTCCTGTTACCTGCCAGCTATTGGAGGTTTGTCGGTGCCTGCCACCAAAAGTGTATGTGTGGGGAGGCGGGGGTTAATTCTGATTTGTAACTGTGACTGCTCTTGTCTGCTTTCTCCTTCCCCTTGCTCCATCAGTTAGATTAAAACCGAGTCACAACTGGAAATCTACGTTGCTTTTCCCATCTCTGTTTCCATTCCCATCAATTCTAGAGGTTATTTCCTTTCCCTTCCCACCTCCCTCTGGAAAAGATACCTGCCCCCTCCTCCTTCCTGCAGTCCCCAGCTCTCCTTCCCACGCTCTGGGTGCCCAGCAAGCCTCGGAGGGCAAAAGAGCCCCCCAGTTGGGGAAGCATTCACGCCTCTGTTTGCAAAATTGATATTCCATTTTAATGATTGTTTAATTTACAGCTGACTGTCATTCACTTGACAGACCCAGATAGGAGAAGACTTTAGACTACAGTGTTGAACCAAACCACGTATTTAGCAAAGCAATTTGTAAAAGAGCATTACATCAGTGGTTAGTGCTGTCTGAGTCTTATCGCTTTTCTCCCAGCTGCTAAAACATATAAAATGGCTCTTTGACCAAAAACTCTCAAATGGTTGTTTCAGAGGTTGAAAACCACTGCTTTAAAAATTTGGGAAGGGCTGTATGTTGGCTTTGAGGACTCACTGCAGGCAAGTCCAGTAACAGTGAGCTTGCTAGGGCTTACGTGGGCCAAAATTTTGAGTGCAGGTTTCAGATGTTTTAACTTAAGAGCTAGTAAAATATTCATGCCCAGAAACAAACATGTGGAAGTGCGTTTACCACAGTTCACAGATGCTGTAGCACCTCGTAACAAGTACAGGCTTAGAAAACTGCATACTTGAATAAAAGCTCAAAGACCAGTGTATATTGGAGGAGTTTCTCCTCTGACACTGAGGTCTGTGCTCCAGCAGGCAAGAGGAGCTTGCTGGGACAGTGCGACAGGAAAGTCATGGGTCCTGTGTGCGCCTTCTTGTCTGTACTCCAAGGTGGATGAGTGAGCAGCCCGGGACAATCAAATTTTAATTCCTATTGAAATCTGTGGCTGAGTTCTGCCCCTCTGAACTGGAGCCTGTAAGGGTATGGTGACCAACAAGCAATCTATGAGCATTGAGAGGTGATGAGTGGGCAGCATTTAATGAGCATCAAACACAAGAGAAATGCCACTGTGTTTTCACAGAGGAATAGACCCCTCAAGCCATTACTGATAGCTGTCAAAGGCTTCGGGATGTGAATTATTTGTTACTTCTCATGTTTGGAGACTGTCTGTGAGCACAGCAAGGGGGATGATCTGCCCTATTCTGGTGTCTCCTGTGTCTGCTGGGGGAACAGCTTGCATAAAGTGCCTTGTGAGTTTGGAGGCTGGTGAGCACTTGATGAAAAGTTGCCAGTTAGCCAGTGAGAGTGATCCCTGCCATAGAGCAGAGTCTGACGTGCAGCTTGCCATCATCATACAGCCCTAGAGCGATTCCCTTGCCTGCAGTTCATAGGCAGCAAACTTTTTCCCTGGCTTGAGGAGCAGCCTGTAGCCTGGTTTAATAAATCCCATGGTAGCAGCCTGCTCTTGCTCTTTCCCAGGGGCCAGCAGCCCTTCCCCACCACGCGATGGAGTGCTGCGAGTCTGGTACAAGCTGTACTGGGCACGTGCTGTGGCTGAGGCACGTGGATGTGCTAGGTCTCTGTACAACGCGGTTCAGCTGATCAGCATGTGTGCTGTGTACCTGGCATGTCACGAGTGGAGGTGAGCGAAATGGCTCACCTGGCTGGAAAGACCACCTGGTTTTGTTGTAGTACTACCACCACGCTGTAAAATGCTCTGATCCCTGCCTGGAGTTCAGTTTCTCGTTTTCCTTGGGAGTTGTTAGAACCGCTCTGAGCTTCTGCACTGCCAAAATCTATGCTCATCAGAAGTAGTGACAATGAGTGTGCTTCGCTATGTGATGTTTGCTCGGGCTTTTTGTTCACTTAGAGGCCAACTTACAGAACTTGGCCACTTTCAGAAGCATGCGTGCTGTTAGCAGAGGCTCTGCCCTCAGTGCAGAGCCCTTCTGAAAGAGCTGATAACCACTTCGCCAGCTTGCTGGTGCTTTCTATTAATACCCTCTGTCTGCAGTCTGGTGTAATCTCATCCCCACACCAGATTGGGGCGAAACTCTTCACCAAATACTTTTGGGAAGTGTCATCCCCAAGTTGTTCATCTGTTTCTGAGAAGAGGGCTGGGGAAAGAAGCTGCTTAGTCATTTAAAAATGATGTGGTTCCCTCAGCCGCCTTATCTGAGAAATTCTCTGCTCCTTCATTGCGGGGAAGGGAGCGTTTTGAAACTTTCGGGGGAAGTGATGCTCATGTGTGAGTGTGCTGTTTAGCAGCTCTGATAAAAATCTGCTGTTCACCAAGTAAAACTGGGAAGTCAAAATAGAAATTAGTGAGCATAGGAGAATAAATGGGATGGAGACTAGGACTGGGAACAATGTGGGAGCATGCTTTATGGCAGTGGTGTTGATAAGAGGGTCTGTCCCAGGTGTGAAAGGCTATCCAGGCATCCTAGCTCTCTTCTGCTTTCACGTGGCCACGGTGAAATCCACAAGAGAATTAGGTGACACGCCTCCTGCTGATGTTGGTCCTCACAGGAGAAAGCAGCTAGCTCTTGCTGTTTGCTCTGCTGTGTCCTACCTTTCCAGCCTGGGGAGACTTAGAGCTGCTTGTAGTGGCTGCGGTGGTCACCGGTCAGCACAGCTGATCTCTGTGGGGATGGGCCATCAGCCCCATGAAAAACTAGCTCTGCCTATGTGTGTTTGAAGAGCCTTCAGAAGGAGAGAGGCTGAGAGCTGACTGTGGACTGGAGGAGGCATTTTGGCCAGCGCTGTGGGGAAGCTACATGTGTGAGTTGAAATGCTTCTGTGGAAGCTGCAGAAAGTTCTTGAAAGTCAGGAAATGCCACAACCAAAATTGCCTTAGTTTTTACTTCAGTCCTCTTGTATATCTGCATTACAGTGTGGTCTCTACATGGTCACAGACTCATTTTCCAGGATCAAAAGCATGGGTGAAAGATGCTCACTAGCTAATTTTGCAGTCTCCTTTAGGAAGGGAAGACAGCAGCCTTGTTCAGCATGGATTAAAGAGAATTTTTTTAATAGAATTGGATTTTTATTTTCTTTAAGCAGTCATTTATTTACATTGTGGTCTGTTCAATGTAAAAATAGTAACAGCGTTCGCTGCCAGTGTGCCTGATCTCTGAACCGGGAGTGGGGGACTTGTCTGAGCCCAGAGCCAGCTCTGGCAGCCGTGGGTTGGCCCATGGGTGTGGGGAGGATCTCCTGCAGTTCAGCCTAGCTCAGTTATTTTTTAACTAAGAAGCTGGTTTAAAGCTGAAAAAAAACCACGAAAGGCTTTTGTTAACTGTTAGGCTGTGAGATTGATGGGCTGAGTGCTTTTTTGGGGGCATGTTTGGAACCACTGCAGGTGAAGATGCAGAGTTGAACTGCAGTCCCAGGTGCCCGGGGTGGGCCTCTAGCCAGAGGTGCAGGATGCTGCCACGCCGGTGCCTGTGCTGTGAAAGGACAGAGTGGCTTCTGCTTAGCTCTCTGAAATAGCCTCCCGCACAAGAGGGTTGTGGACTGCGGCTCTGGAGTGAGGAGCACGTCCCCAGCAGAGAACGAGATGGCCAAGCCTTGCAGAGGGATGGTGTTCCAGTACTTGACTTTCCTACATCAGTGTTAGTTTAATGTGTATCCATATGTTTACAGGGAAGTGATCTGAATCCATGACACTCTAGCCAGCGTGGCTGGCATAGTCAAAAAGTGCAAAATACGTTTCTGTGTTACCTGGAGGACTTCAGCAGTAGGTATTTAGACGAAATGTTCAAACCATAAGTTGCAGTATATACAGCTTTCCTGGAACAGGTAGTTTCTTCTTTGTTCCAATAACGTTAAGCGCAGAAGATGCAGTTACTGCCTAGGATTCATCTTCAGGAAACATCTGTATCTTTGCTGTCCAGAGCATTGTAGAAGAAAGAGCACAGGCCTCTGGAAATGAAGCATTGCTTCTGTCTAGACAGCTCTTTCTCCCAGGCCACGGATGGTCACACACTTCTCTAGGCAGGGTTGGGTTTATTTGCCCTAACTTTTTACACCTTAAACTTACCTCAGCCAAACCTTGTTCTTCAGAGTCCTGTAGTCTTTGGAGAGAAGGAAATGTCTCCTGTGATCAATTAATTCCTGCCTCCTTAGAAACCTAAGTTAGGATGGGTCAACTTGTCTGGAGGTGCCTGCCTTTTTCTGGCTCTGGGAGAACCAAGGTAAGTGTTGTTACAGGCAGCTTGTTGTACGAGTCTAAATATCCCCCTTCTTAGTGTTCTCCCTTCCACATAAACTCCTTTCTTTGGTCTGCGGCTAAGTCCGTCACAAACCTATTTTTTCTTACAAAGTGCTCTCCCCGCTGAAGACGCTTTGTCCTCTAGGATTTCAGGCAGAACTGCATGGATTGAGACATTGGGTATTGTATTGGATGTCGTGTGTTTCTGGAAAGCGTTATCAAGAGTGGTGCTGTGGCTTTGGTTCTACAGCCACAGGCAAGCCCTTCTGCACAGCTCCTGACCTTCTCCCTGGCTGCAGCCCGCCGCCCACAAAGTGAGGTGGGAGCACGGGTCAGTCCGTGTTTTGTATCTGAGCCCACTCCTGCCCGTTTGCCCTCTTTGCTTTCCCAGGTTAACAGCAAAAGTATTTCCATTCCGTGGCTGCCTTGTTTTGTGTATTTTGCTGTGGTACTGACCCTCTCATTTCTCTTTTCAATTCATTAACCACTTGTAAAGTGTTTTAACTTTAACCTATTGTTAATTTTGTCCCCTCTGAGTGTTTCTAAATGGGAAACACCACCTATGCCCCCCAGAGACTGCCGTTTCAGGCCATCTGCCCATGCTGCGAGTCAGCTTTGGTTTCCCATCTCCTTTGGCCCACACTGCCCATCGGACAGGCGCTGCCTACTTGGCCTGGTGCAATCCTGGCGTTGGGCAATCGGTGCCGCGGCCAAGCAGCCGAGGTCTCTGTGTGGAAATGTCCCAGGCTGGCAGCTCGGGCAGGTGTCAGAGCAGCAGCTGTTTAATCCCAGCAAAATGTCAGTCCATGTTAAAGAGGAAGGATGTATTTTTGTCCACACATCATGTAAATCCTAGGGAGAGGAACCTGGGGTTACAGGACTCAGCTCTGAGAGTGGGCGTGAATTTTTGGTGCTGAGGCCAAGGCTCTGGCTTTGCTAAAATTACCAGGATGCTGAAAGCCAACATATCCTGGTGGTAAAAGCTAATGAGTGTTATGCATGGCTTGTTCATAAGGCTTCTCTAAGCATTTAATACCTGTGCTAAAGCAAAACTCATTTGAGACAGCTCACTAATTCCAAAATAGATTTCTCTGGTGAATTGGTCACCACTGGAGCAGTTTAGCCACCCACTTTGTTCCCATATTTCTGTCCTTGCAAGCCGGTCTCATGATGGAGCCCCAAGAAAATTCTGCTTCCATGTATTCAGTGCTGGTGTTTTCCTGCAATATGTATGTTAACATGCTTTATTTAAAAATGGCAGTTTTAGTAATATCTGCGTGTCCCTATGCCTCTGCAAAACAGCTCCTTCCAAGGGTAGCACGCAGTACAGGAGACTGCCAGTTTTTTGCTTCTGCTGTTTTTCTTTGTTTTATTATGCAACTTCGATTAAAAGATACTTGTTTTTCACTGACTGCTAATACTTTTGGTTCACTTAAGCTGGGTATTTTATATAGGTCAGTGGATTTTTTTTTTGTCTCACAAGGAAAGTACGACTTCCAAACACAACTGTCGCCTGCAACAAAGCATGTTTGAAATTCTCAGAGAGGTTTACTTGGCTGTTTGGGTCACGCTGGAGTATGGGACACCTCCCGTGGGTCTGCCATGTGCAGTCTTTCTGCTCTGTCTCACTATTCTCCTGTACCTCCATAGCTGCGGGAGGTGCTGCTGGGTTGTCTCCGGTACAAGCAAAGTGAGGTTTGCAGGAAGCAATAGTGATATTCTTATTACTCCTGCTTATGTTATTAGGAAAAGAAATTTTGCCTCTGGGTGCAGGCTTGGTGCAGCAATCGCTGCCCCCCCTCCAGTTCAGGGAACTGAGATGTGATGTAAGCGCTCCTCCTGCTTCCTCCAGCCTTATCTTCCTCGCAGACAGACTTTTTTCTTTGCTTTCCTTGAACTCTTCTGCTGAACTCACTGCATCATTCTCTGTCTTGTCTGTGCTCCTCTACCCCCTTCCCTGCCTCTCTGCTTTCTCACTGCAAGCCTATGTTAGACTCCTGTATCTAGTGAAAAACAAATCACTCTTGGCTTCTGCTGAGTCCCATTCCTCCCTCATCTCTTCCTTTCTCTCTTTGCTTGCATTTGCTGTCTGGAGATGCTCTTCTCAGATCCCACCCTACATCATCTTGGTATTTCTCTGTGCGGTCCCTGGCACTGCTCTGCAAACCTGGAATGGCCTCTTTGGAGCCAAAACTGGAAATACTTCATTGCTGTGCTCTTTGCACTTACCAGCCCTAGTCTCTTCCTTACATGTCCATCTTCACCACTTTGCCCAGCCCTGTCTGTGCCGTGAGGATCTAGAGGACCTGCTACCAGTGGGGTTTCTATGGGGTGCAGCTGCTGGTGGTGCCGCGATCTGGTATTTGTGCATGTTGTGGCGTGGCATTTCCCATGGTGACACCAACCACAGAAGCACCTGCTGCCATGTAGGAGAGTGTCCTGGTGACCTGCAGTGCTGCTTGGGTTGGTTCCTCTCCTGTCCACTATTTCTAGCACTCTGCAGCTCTTGCTCTCCTTGGGTCAGCCCTGTGCTTCCTAGTGGCTGGAGCCGGGCTGAGGGCATCGGCAAGGCTCTCATGCCAGTACAAGGAGAGATTCAGCTTGTTGAGGTTTGTGGAGCGTCGATGGCAGGCAGTTGTGCAGTGGGGAAAGGAGGATGAGGATGGGCAACTTTGCTCTGCAGCATTTAACTGCTTTACTTGCAGGGCTAGGGGTATTTCTGGGTCTTGGCTTCCTGAACTCTGGGTACTCCATTGGAAAACATCGCTCCCCACCTTGGTAAAGGAAACAGGACCATCCAGGCTGCCCGTGGAGCTTGGTGGCCTGCAAGGAGGTTTTGGTAGACGCCCAGAGAAGGGATGTGATGGTCCCTTTTCTGAAGCTGCATTTTTTGATTCAACATGTTTCTCAGGGCAGGGACAGGGCTAATTGTGCTGCTGTGAATCAAGGTCATGTTTTTCTTTCTGGCTTACGTAGCCAGGCTCAGCAGTGAAAGGAGAATCAAGAGGTGCCTGAGCAGCTACAGGCTAACTATTTGGTGGGCAGAAAGGACATGGGATGTTTTGTAACGCATCTGGCTTTACGCAGCCAAATACTCCTGTTGTTACTGCGGCTTGTGTCATACCATAGCTGTGAAGTACACGGGGAACTTTGTGCCAGGGTCAGCTGGTGAGATTGGCAGGTCGCGCTGGTCCTGAACGGTGCTCACCAGAGCGGGTGGTCCAGCTGCGAGGCTGAGACCTGAGCACATGCTGGCCAGGACTGTTGGTCCCACCGGTGCTGGTCCCACTTGGCATGGGACTGCCATCGGCTGGCACGTGAATGCTGCATGCAGTGTGTTTTATGGAACAGGGACTAATAGCTCACAGCCATGTACATTTTGCAATGCAAGGTAAGCGAGCTGTAAAAATCAATGAAAGCTTATTCTAAAACACCCATTTGTAACCCCCCAGAAAGACTGCAAGGTACTGAGCACTGCTGGGGCAGTCCCTCATCAGTCCATTCCCCTTGGTCCCAAGTGGCAGAATGCAGCCCAGCTCCGAGACATGCGGAGTAGCAGGTGCTGGGATGGACTGTTTGGGAGACTGCTCTGTTATACTTTGTGCTCTGCTCTTGGCTTCCAGAGGAGCTGATGATGTCCTGGTGCCTTTTTCTGCATGCCCTCCTCCTGCCTTCTGTCACCTGGGGCTCACCCTAGTTTCATGGGCACTGCAACACCCAAAGATCAGATACTCATCATCCCATAGCCCTGCCGTGGGTCCAAGAAATGAGCTCCCTTCCACAGCCCTGCTGATGCCAGTGGAAAGAACACCTGGGAAAGCCTCAGGATCATGCTGGAGGACAAAGAAACATGGTTGTACCTGGAATAACTTCTTGTCACACAAGCAGAGAGAGGTTGTTTCCAGCAGGGTGGTCTGGGACCCAGCTCATAGCTGAAGTGGGCAGCAAGCAGCCAGCTCTACCTCTTTCCCTTTAGTCTCACACATGATTGCAGCATGGAAGCAATTGTTTTTCGACTTGGCCTGGAAGGAGACCAAGTTGTGCTTTTGTTGCTTTTCCATGTTTACTTGATAGTTTTCCCTACAAAAATTGTTTAATCTGACTGACCGCTTTTTGGATTGTTTGCAAGGTTTATTTTAAGTCCTGTATGCACTAATGTGCTGCTGTGCCAGAAACCCTACGACCTTAGGGTGGGTTATTGTATTCTTTTTTTTACTGTGTCAGTGCATATTGGCAAAGTAAATCAACCACTTCAAAAGGAAATTAATTTGCTTCCTGCCTTTATATATTTGATTCCCATCTTAGGGAGGAAGAAGGAGTTTCAAAAGTCATGAGGAATATAAATAGAATAAGATGCAGTAAAATACCTATCTGCCTTCAGTCCCTGAGATTCTTATTGTACGACGATCAAAAGTGACCCAAGATGTCCTCTTACAGGGGATGGGGTGCTCTGGGATTGCTGCTAGAGGAGTGTTTGTCCAGTCAGGGTAATTCAGCATTCACCTGAGTGCTGTGTAGCTGGGGCAGCCCTGTGCTGGTTGGAGTAGGGAAAGCCAGGCGCATGGCCGGGGGTTCAAACGATGGGACTGCCAATGCACTGTTTGTAGGAGCAGCTTTACTGTGTAGATGAGTTGCCGTCCACCCTCGCTTCCTCTTAGGGTTGCTCAGGACTGCTTGTGTGGTCCTTATCTTCCCCACGCAGCTCATCACTGCTAATCTCCTCTGCAGAGCCACACAAGGGGTGACTTGCAGGTCTGCCTCCCTTCTCCCAGCTCCTCCTGTCCAAACCACAGTTGTGGCTGCTCTGAAATTTCCTTCTGGCTGTCTGGCCATCAAGTAGTACTCAAAATGGCCTTAAAAATGCTTCTAACTTGTCCTCTGTTATTGCAGGAGCGTTACTCGGTCCCCAGATCTGTCTGCGCACTTCAGCTCCCAGCTTCCTCTCTAGCTTCGCTTGTTCTTGCTCTGTTTGGATCTCCCAGATGCTTCAGGTCACATCTCTAAAATATCTTGCTTATCAGTCCTCCCAGCTGAAATTCCTGACCAGGCTCTTGTCTGTTGCTGCAGCATCCTCTCTTCTGTTCTTGGCCAGCTGAAGTGTCCCATCAGAGGTGTTTGCAGAGCATGCTGCTACTGTGGCTCTGACCACCCCAGCCACGTTGCTGTTCCTTGCCCGGATTTGCCATCTCCCCCTTCTCTTTCCCATTTCAAAAAAAGTTGTCTGCACTTCTCATCCTGTCCTCACACCTCTGCTGTGTCTTGCTGCACATTCCTCACGTTAGACTCTCTCCGTAGTTAAATCTGCACTAACTTTTGTGCACCCTTCCATGCTCCCCTTCTGGGCCAACACCTTCTGCTTGTCTTTCTGGCTAGCCGTGTCCTCAGGTTACCTGTCCTCTGTTTTGACCGGTGTGGTCTCATTAATTTCTTGTGTACCTGCCACCACCCCTGCTGTATTGCCGTTTAAACTGTGGTTTCCCCTGTAGGGAAGGAGCTTTGTGTGCGTAGTTCTCAGATGGGTCCCTTTTCATGCTGCCTGTTCAAAAGTGGGCACCCTACTCCAAGTCCAGCAGTAGGATGTGCCTGCCTGGCCCTGGCTGCCTTGGGGATATTCCCTTCCCTGCTCTGACTGTGCCTTCTCAATCATGTNTGGGGGGGGGGAAATCCTAAATGAGACCAGTTGTCCTTGTGCAGGAAAGAAGGAAGGATCTGGCAGCCCAGCATACAGAACTCCCAGTAAAAATGTGCTGTAACAACTCTGGGTATTGGTAGGAACCGCAGCTGCTTGCTATTCTAAAAAAGGAAAGGAAAGGCTGAAAATAGCATAATCCCAGGAAAACTAGAACAATTGCTGTTGTTGAAGTCAAGTATCTAAAAGGAACCTACATTGGAAGCAAGTCGAGACTCCTAAAAGTAGTGAACATTTAGAGATTGTCTGAGGGAAACCTGTCTGCAACACAGCTGCATTCATTCTGCAACCTGCTAATTTTTGAGAACTGCAAGAGAAGTGCTTGCAAAGCCTCTTGGTAGCACAGAGCAAAGTGCAGTAACCTCCACTGGGATGGATCACTTACTGCCTAGGAGGCAAGAAAGCAAGCCTGAAAATGGGAAGGAATACAGCAGAACTGGCTCTGTCCTGGTCCTGGCAGCTCTCTTCTGCCTGTAACGTGGTGGCCAGCGGATGGCCACCAGCAGTGGAAAGGTCTTTGGGATTTTGCAGTCATGAAGGTGGAGTTTTCAGCAGCTGTGTCTGTGTGATCATGCCTCATCCCTTCATGGTCACTTGTGATCCACTGAGATCTGGGAGAAAGCAATGGGGGATCTTCCCCCAGCCAGCCAAGTTCTGTGTCCCTCCTCACCTGACAGCGGTGCTGCTTTCTCTTTAGAAATTGTCAAAGGCTTTCTCTGTGAGCAAGATGCAGGTTTGGGCATAGGTTGTTCTGTAAAAGAAAATGGGTTTGTGTTACCTTCCTCTGCCAAGGCCAGCCCAGCACCGTGGCCCCTTGGCTGTTGTCCTGCTCAGGTGCAAAGCTTTCTGCTGGTTACTCACTTTTTGCTTTTCTCTTTTTTTTTTTTCTTTTTCCTCCAGTCTTGGTTTCTTAGTTGCTGAAGCGATATGCTTTTTTTCCTCTCTGTGATCAATCTCAGTGAAAGTACCGGGTGCATGGGTGCTTGCATTCCCCACTGATGGCCCTGGTTGGGTGCTGGGCTCCCTGGTGAGCAGCACTGCCGTGGCTCGCTCAAGCCCTGAGGACGGTGCTGTACCCTTGAGAGCACTCCTTCTGCAGAGCTGTCTTGCACAGTCTCTTAGGTGGACCTGGGCATTTCAGATTTTATTTAAATCAGGAGTGAAACTCTAAAATGCCATGATTCTCCAAAAAGAACCAGAGGGCTGGATTTGGGACAGCTGCCCTTATGGCTTGGCTTGGCCTGGCCACAGACCCCAATGCCCCTGTTTCCCATAGTTCCTACACCAGTTGCAGTCCTGGATATGTTTCTATTGAAGCTCAATCCAAGACCTGTCTGATCTTTATACTAAGCCAGGCTTTACTGAACTGACATCCCTCTGTCTGCTAGCTGCTGCCTGGTCCTCACTACTCCGGTGAATAGTCCAGGCAGCTCCTGTATTTACTACTGCCTTCCCCTGCACATATTCTTCAGTTGTCTCTTCCCTTTCCCTTGTTGGTTGTTAAAAATATACTTGACGCTCGCTAGCTCTATTTTTGTGAAGGTTTATGTGAGTTAAGTGTATGCACCAGGTACGTACAGAGTGCAAAGAGCACATGAGAGCTTCCCAGCATAGCAGTCCTGTTTTGCTAGCATGCTATGTGCTCTGCGTGCTGCTGACTAATGCCCTCTCTCCCTTCCTTCCTGCAGTGGCTGAAGGATCCCGGTCCCCGCAATGAGAAGAGGACCCTTTTCTGTGACATGGTGTGTTTCCTGTTCATTACTCCCCTGGCGGCGATCTCCGGCTGGCTGTGTCTGCGCGGAGCCCAGGATCATTTGCAGTTCAACAGCCGACTGGAGGCCATCGGACTCATAGCACTAACTATAGCACTTTTCACAATCTACGTCCTTTGGACGCTGGTAAGTGTCTGCTGCCCAGGGCCTTGTTTCTCTTCAAAAGGGAGACCGAAGTACTGCAGTACTTCGTACACGTGTCAGTGCAGCCAGCCATTTCTGACTCCCCTTGTGAGAAAACCTTGGGCTCTTTCTCTTGAACGTTCATTTAATTATCTTCAAATGGGAGCTGCTAAAGTTGTTGCTGAGAATGAGAAACCACTTCCTGATCATCTGCTTTCCAGATTGACATGGGAGCCGTGTTCCCCAGGGTGTCATGTACCCGGGCGCAGACATGCCCGAGTGTGGCTGGGGCTGGGTGGGAAGATCTGGTACTGGGGGCAGGCAGTGGTCCAGCTGTTCTGCTTGTTCCTGTTTTCAAGAAGGAACACAAACTTAGTACCTGGGTGGTTTAGGGGAAAAATAAAATCTGGGAAATGTTTGACCCCTAAATAATCTGCCATCATGTCTCTCCGTGCTTTCTGCTGCCCAGCACAGGTTGGCCATGCCCGAAGGAGGTGCAGACTGGCTGTTGGGGGTCTCTGTGGCCCACAACTAAACAAATTCCTACACAGTATTTTTAAGACGTCAGTAGCACAGAAGGGTGTGTGCAAGGAACACTCCGGCCCTGGGCAGACCTCTGACTGCTCTGTCATAGTGGGCTTTTGGACTCAAGCCCTGAGCCAAGGCTGGGTAGCCAGCCTGCCCTGGCCCACTGCTGTGACTTTACAGCTGCACTGTCAGGGTTGGAGGCACTGAGGATTAGTGGGAACCCGCACTTGACACTGGGTGTTGAACTGATCCGTGCTGGGAAAGAGCTTCCTGCAGACGCTGCACTTTGCATCTTTTTGGACATGCTGAGTTAGGCAGCCAGGAGCTTGCAGCTTGGGGCAAGTCCAGAAGAGCAGGAAAGCAAATGTGAATTTGCTGCGTAGCACATCTGTGAGCTCTCCCAGCTGAGGGCCCAGAGGAGCAGCTGGGCTGGGGAGCAGCTCCCTGCCCTGCCACTCCCTGAGCCCTTGAGGGTCCCCTGGCCCCGCTCTCTCCAGGGGCTCCCAGCCAGGGACTTCCCTCCGTTTCCCATTCAGTTCTTTCGTGTTCTGTTGCTAGGTGGGTTTCTGGGTTTGGATCTTCATTTCAGCTCTCCTATTCAAAGCCCTGTGTGTGCCCATGCCCTGTCGATACCCTTTTCCATCTGCTTGCTGGGAAGCACCATTTTGGGAAGGGAAGAAGTGCAGTTGCTGGAGGAGAAATAGTGGGACCCCAAAAAGCTGGCAGTCTGTGGGCAGTAGAAATGCCACAGCCCATTTCCCTGCCATCTCATGCTCTGATCTCTCAGAGTAACAGCTTTCCCTGCGGTTAGGACATTTCTTGCAACTGTCCCACACAGACTCAGGTGCCAGAGGAGGGTGAGTTGGTGCTGCAGCCTTCACTCTAGGGGGGTGCCTGCAGCAAGAGTGCCCGATCGGTGCTGCTGTCAAAACATGCAGCAATTGCAGTGCACGGGGAGCTGTTGAGGAAAGTCTCCAGTGCTGCATGTACGTGCTGCATAAGGTTCATTTCTGTAGAAAGCGAAGCTAAAATTGGAAACCTTAAGAGGAAGTGCTTCCGTCTTCTCTGTCCCAGGACTGGTCTGGAGGAGCTGGAAATCTGGAGGAAACAGAAAAATGGGGTTGTTTTGTGAAATAATGAGTCCTGCCTAAAATGGCTCTAGTTCTGCTGTGCTTCACATTTCCTTGAACAGAGAAGGACATTAAGTGAAGCACCTTTATTCACATTTACCATATTCAGCCGCAATTCTTCTGTGCTGCCATGGGCTGTCTGGCACAAAGGGCCGTTACGTGGGTGGGTGGTGATGGTTGTAATCTGTGTGAGGATTGTGAGGGAGGCCGTGGCCAAGGTTGCAGCTCCTTCCTGTGGAGCAGGAGCATTCCTTGAGGTTTGCACCATTAGCTCCCCATTCACACGCTGTCTCTGAAGACTGCAAGATGCATTTGCTTCTTGTTTATCAACAACCAACCTTATTCCCACAGTTGTCCCTCTACAACAGGAAAAAGGGGAGTGCACAGATCAATAAGCTAAATTACCTCAATGCCATGGCACATGTCTGAGACCTGTCCAAAAGTAATAGGAATACTGACTTTTCCTTGTCAGATATACTTCCTGGTACTTCCTACTTGCCAGCTAAATGTTTCCTGTACTTTTACAAAGTACGAAAGCTTGGTTTTGATGAGTGGCTGACGGGATTCAGTATTTAATTTTCTTGCTCACAATTTCTAGGAAAATCAATAGGAAGGAAATATATGCTGGTTTTACTCCTTCCGCAGGAAATTCTAGAAAAGTTTAATTTCAAAGCTAAGGAATCAGCAGGAGCTGTGAGCAAATCTGTAGTGGTGTTAATGATTGCAAAAGGACACAGCAAGGAGTCCAGCCTGCTGGGGAAGCACAATTCAAAGCTCCCCCTTGCAGGCCTGCTCTGAAACTGCAGGGCCAGCTCATGCCTGTGGGCCAGGCTCGTTCAGGTCCCCTCCAGCCTTTGCATCCTCTCCTGTCTCCCTCTGGGTGGACAAGTCCCCCATGCCATAGCGTTGTCAGAAAAAAATGAGTCCAACCGATGTCCTGTTGTTGCAGACCAAGGAGAGAAGGCTTTTGCAAAGGGCAGAGAAGATCCACCAGGATCTGTGAGATGGGAGGAGGCTGGTTGGATTCAGCCACTTGAGGCTGGTCCTGTTGAGAACCCCTTGTTTCACCCAGACAAGGTGCTCGCTTCAGCCTGTGGCTAGGGTGAAGGGGCAAGTTGTGGTTCCTCCCTGCCACATCTCACCGGCCTGGTACCCAAACCCAGCTTGAACAAATTGTCCTTCTGTCCTGGTGCTGCCCAAAAAGCCCCTTTGGCTGTGCCATGCTCAGTCTGGCGTTACCAGGAATTAATTGATTCCTTATCAAAAGCTTGGGACATGGAGTGCCCCAAACTGTTTCAGGGTCAGTGCTATCTCCCTTGGCTGGGGGGTGCTGGTGGATTGACAAGGAATATGCAGAGAGCACGCAGAGGGCGGGATGGGTGACTGCGTCTTCTCACCCACTCACTTGTGACAGGGGTTTGGTAACCAGTCCGATGCGTTATCACCCACCAGGTTTCGTTCCGCTACCACTGCCAGTTGTACTCGGAGTGGCGAAGGACCAACCAGAAAGTCCGCTTGATGATCCCAGCGTCGCGGAGCCCTCACCCCGTGCCCCACTCCCTCCTCTCTGCCAAGCTCATGAAGAAGACTGCGGATGAAACCACTGTCTGAGCCATCCATCGGCCGCTGTGCCACGTGGCTGCTGGGGCGAGGGCAGCCCTTCGGGGCTGGCAGAAGCGAAGAGGGTAGGGTGTCCCTGTGTGTGCAGGAAATGTGGCAACTGTGGAGGCACTAGAAAGCAATCATCCCACCCGAAGGGACTTTGCGGTCAGCACGTACTTTATGCTATGGCAAACAGACAGATAATCAACGTCTGTCATGTGAAACGGCCCAAAAGAGCCAGATGGCAGAATATGCCTGTCTGCAGGGACACTTTCCTATAACTAAATACCATATGTGGAAAATATCTCCCTTTCTCTCTATATATATCTATATATAATATTATTTTTTAATGGCCATGTATATTGTGTTTTGGTCCTTTTGTGTTGATGTTCTAAGCTTCAGTATAGAAGCTGGCAGCCTGATCTCATTCAGAGGTTAAATCTATGCCTTTTCTCCAAATGAGCATATAAAGAACACTTTTCATCGACTGTTCTTGAAAGTCCCCTTCTACTTTGCACTAAATTGGTTTTGATAATACTGCAGCAGCCTTTCCCGTTACTCTTTGGTCCCTTTCATGGTGTTTCTGTCCTTTACAGAAAGTTGTGTGTTTTTAATAATTATTATAATCCCAGAAGGAGTAAAATGACGTAATACTGAATGGAGACATTTTGTATTGTAAAGTACTGTAACTTTGAGAATTTCAAAATAAGTTTCAAAATGAGAAAATCTTTTCCTGTGCAGCCGTGATCTCACAAAATGCTTTCCTTGCAGATCCTGGCTCACCCCCAGGACTCGGATGCACTCAGCTCTTGGTATGTCTGGCAAAGGTAGATGGAGGATCTGAGGGTGGGAAGTGATGGCTCGTACTAGCTAAACCCACCATTGCCTTTTGCTTTTAAAAGATTCAGAAAGGAGCTTTCCTGACCCCAAAGGTGAGAGCTGGGGTCTCTGCTGATGTCCTTTCACCATCTTGAGGCTGGACCTCTCATAGTATCGGTTACACACATACCTTATGGGACAGGCCGTGCTCTGCAGCTGCTTGGCAGGACGCAGGTGGTCTCGGCTGTCTCTGTGCACTTTATTTGCACATTCCTCAGCAGCAGCTGGAGAAGCTGCTGTGATTTGGTTCATCCCTGAAAGCACTGCTTGCCTGTTATGTGTCCTCTCGTGAAACACCCCGAGTTTGCTGATTCCCAGAGAACAGACTCTGGGTCCCTTCTCCTGCATGGCCAGCATTCCTCCTCCTTAATCAACCTGCATTTCCAGCACATCCAGCTAATGAACCCTTCTGTCTTGGAGTGCCCAATCTGCCAAGGGTCTCCCTGAGTTTGGCTTTAGTCTTTGCTGCTCTACTGCCTCCCCACCCTGCCAGACAATGCCTCTGCTTGGTGCTCTGCTTTCCTGAGCCCCATGAGTGGAGTGGGCTGTAAGGACGCCGGTGTTGGCACTGCCCTGGTGAGTGCTCCAGAGTTGTGTGCCGCTGCTTGGTGTGAGCCTTGGCTCTTACTCCCGTGATGGTGAGGGCAGATAGCAGGGAGGAGGCAGGCTCCAAGGTGCCCGTGTCCTTGCGGTGGGTGGTGGTAGTCACGCACTATGTCCCTCCGCTTCTTTGCTGAACCCAAGTGGATCAGTCCGATGCCCTGCTAGATCAAGACCTGTAATTTCTTGAATTCAAAGCACTGCATGCCATTCCTCTTTCTCTCTAGCTGGAAAGCAGGATGCTTTTCCTTATGTGTCCCTATTCCCTGACCGTAGGCTGGAAGTTGCTGGTGGTGTGAGCAGCAGGGGCCAGTGCCCTGCCTCTCCCAGTAGGATTTTTCCAGCCCTGGGGCCTGGTCTGTGTCTGGTCTCCTGCTTCATCTCCTGTCCCAGGGTTCTCATGCAACTTGGTGATATCCCAGCACATCTTGCAGCAGCCTCGCTCTGCCCAGCTGTGGGCCCCTGTGGGCTGGTGTGAGCTGGTCTCTGTTCTGAGCATGAGGGTCTCATTTGATCACGGGGTGAATGTCTTCTGCCATAGCCAGGCTGTGCATCTCTGCTCCACTTTGTCTGCCAGCCTCCCTGCCTGTCTCTTCCCTTCTGCCACGTACCCATGGGCACCTTCCCTTTTCCCTGTTGTGCAGGGATGACTCAGTCCCTGGTGCTTCTGAAGTCTTGTAATGTAGAGGCCTCTTCAGCCCAGCTGCAGTTATGGTCCCTGCACAGCAGTAGCATCCTGCTTCAAATCAGCTTGTGCAGTGGAGCTCCCATGCAGGCGCTGCCTCCCTCTGCACACCCCTTCCCTTGGCAGTGAGTGCTGCACCACTGCTCTGTGCCTTGTCCTGGGTACCCCTTCCTTCAGCCCCTCCTCAACAAACCCCATGTCACCAGGACATTCCCAGCGAAGAAAAATTTGGGGGTTTAGTTTAATCTTCCCAGCCCTGGCTGCCTCCCAGGAGGACCTTGGTCTTGAAACGCATCTAGTTCTGGCAGGTAACGAAGGATGTACACTCCCACACCGTGTTCCCCTAGTAAGGACTTAATGGAGCCAGTGTTTCAGTTAGGAAACCCACTGTTGATCCAAATATGCAACTGTGAAAGCCAGAAGTCCCTGGCTGAGGGCAGCTGGGGCCCAGCCCTGTGCTGCTGTGTGGCCATGGCTTCACTCTCAGCTTTGTTGTTTTTATCGTAGTTGCCAATAATTGGAGTTGTTGCATGTGTCCCTGCAAAACCCACTAGCAACTCTTTGAGTCTTCTCCTTCCCAGAGGAGATGTTCACCTCGTGGATGTGGGAAATCAGTGTCTCTGACCCGCCACGTTCCAGTGTCACGGGGAAACGGGCTGTGCAATTATGTAAATAAAAGTGAGACAAACTTTGGGCTGTTGCGTTGTTCCTGGAGGAGATGGGAGGGCCTGAAGAGCCCCGTCTGCTGGCTTCCTGGGGCACTGTGTGCGGCTTTCCTGACCTGCCCCCAGGGAAGCTGGCAGAAGGTTTCATATTTGAGCCAAAGCTGGACAAAACCCAGGGCTTTTTGTCATTTATGGGTGGGTTTCTCTTGTCTGCGCACAGAAGCCTCCCTGGTATGGGCCAAGCAAGGAGGTGATGTTTGAGCCAAGGGAATCCTTTTGGCCTCTCCAGAGGGCAGGTGTGGGGCTGCAGAGAGCAGTCTCAGTGCTCCCTGTGATGCAGCCCTGCAGAGGCTCCTGCTGCTGGTGCTGCCCCAGTGAATTGCCTGACCGGAGTCTGCCCTGCTGCTGGCCGGTCCAGCCCAGCCCTTTGCTCCAGGATGCTGGGAGACACTGGACCTGTCTGCCAGGCCATGCTCTCGCCATCAGCCCATGTTGTCATCCGAGCCCTGGCAAGGCCTCAGGGTGCTGTGTCTGAGGTTGCAGCATGCAAGAGCCGCCTGCGGCTGCAGGGCAGGAGAGACTGATCCACACTCCTGGGCCATGCTATGCAGCTGGCTCCGAGAGCCATCTGGGGCCAGCATCACAGCAGGGGCTGCAGGGTGGTGTGGGGCAGGATACCTGCCCAGGGCTGGATCTGGCACCTCGGGGCAGAGACCCAGGCACCCATCAGTCCCTTTTCCGTGGTGTGATGAGGAACCCCAACACCTCCTGCAGTCCCAGCCCTGCCCTTAGCCCCTGGCTATGGGGTGGGCGTTGGACCTGTACTGCAAAGCCTGGTTAGAAAGGCTGCGCCACTTTTGAAGGGGGTGGTGGGGGGGTGGAAATTGTTAAGCTGCATATTAAAAGTGCCACTCAAGACACGGCAAAGCCAATGTTCGAACATGTTTCCAAGGCCCTGGACAAGGCCTTAGCCTTGGGCAAGACCTTGGACAAGACCCACGTTTCCTGGACAAGCTGGCAGATCAAGAGGGTTCTGGGCTTGTTTATATTAAAAGAAAAAAAGTTTTAATGTTCCTGGGCAGAAGGCTCACCTCAGTCCTTTAAAATAAAACTGCGCTGCAACACAGCAATCTGACCAGGACAAGGAGAAGAAAAAGCAGCAGCGGCAGCCAGAATGGTGTAAAGGAAACAGATAAACCCAGAGAAAGAGGGCTCACCATTAGAGAAGGAGACACATTTTAACAGGGACGGCTTTCATTCGTGGCTGCTGAGAAGAACGTACCAAATCTGAGCAGGATTTGTTTGAAGCATCTCTGATACAGACCAGCGTTTAGAAAAACCTGTTTATTGAGGTGCCTCCACTGCCCGTTGCTGCAGCCTTTTCCCCTGGGAACAGGGAGGATCACATAGGTGTGATCAACACCCTGCTCTGCCTTTGCTGCCAGGACAGGCCCTGCCTTGGTGCCGACAGGACCGTGGGCTTTGTGCCTTACCTGCTGGCCTCCATGTCCAGCCACCAACCGATGAGGCAGCGCATCGACTGCCGGCCCCACGCCTTTGCTAAGTCGCAGCCATGACACACCATCCATGCAGGCTCTGGGTGTGGGACAAAACCTGCTGGCTCAGGTTGTATCCCTGAAACATGCCCCTTAGAGGACCCATATTAGTCCAGCCTTGCTTTTCAAGGACCTCTGTGTTCCTGAAGACTTCCTACCTGCAGTGGCACCAGAATGCAGAGATACCTCTTGCACAAAGGGAGAGCTGAATTTAAACTCCTGTGAGCCTTCATGGTGCAATCCTACATGAAATTGTTATATTTCTCACCAAAATGCTGCAATTATGCAACTCAGCTGCCAAAGAGTTTTTGGTTTTTTTTTTTTTTTTTAATTTTTTTGGGGGGCACAGCAAAAATGAACGCATTAAACCTTTTCTCACCCCCCAAAACACAAAATCCCAGTGAAGAGGATCCAGGGCACCAATCTGTTGAGAAACCCAGCTTTCCTCCAGTCTCGCCCTGCCGGCGTCAGAGTGACTAAGCTGGCTTTCAGAAAGCCATTTCCTTTTCTTGGTTAAGGTAGGTGTTCCTCACCACACAGGACAAGTCCTTTGGGGTGTTTCCCATGACAAGGAGGGGGCTCTGTGCTTCAGAGAGGCCCCTCACATTTCAGGATTGGTTTTGGGACTCTGCAGGTATGTGCTGATGGCTGGGATCTCTCCACAGGACCTGGGGCTCCTGGTACCAGCCAGCTGGTCGGCACACAACTCGGATGCCTCCTTGGCTATTCTGCACAGAGATGTGAGGACCAGACCCCACAGCTAGAATGGCATTATAAGAAAAACTGGGCATGTTTTCAACATCTGAGATTTACTCTCAGATTCCAGAAACCACAGCAATAAGGAATTGCAATTATTTTGCACAGGGCAAATGAGAAGAATAAGCTTTTCCGTCTTATTCCAAGCCCATATCAAACTAAGAGATAGTCTTTGTATTTCAGGATCACATGTGCTTCTCAGTTTCTTGTCTTAAACAGAGAAGGACAATAGGTGAGAGGGAAAAAAAAAAGCCTTGAAACAGGGCACAATCTCCAGCTGCAATGCTACCTACCACCTCCACATAATCCTACAGAAAGAGAATAGAAATGCCCAAGCCTGCCCATTGCTGGGGTGCTTCGGCCCTGGACCCTCTTGGGTAAAAAAACCCCAAACCAAACAAGCAGAGGTGTCCTGGTTGGCACCAAACAGACTCTCCTTCCTAAAAGTCGCACATAGCTTCACCGTCAGGAGTGGCCCCTGCCATCCAACGTGTTGATACTTCATTTTTAAGAGCTTTCTCTCCTAAAGTAGGCAGACACAGGCTACGAACCTGTCACCTTCAGTTCCAGCTGGGTGTCTTCATTTCTGTTGCCGCTTCAAACCAAGCAGCTGAAATCCCTCACCAGAGGGTCAGATGGCAGAAGGTCTCGAATCCACACAGCTCCGTCCTGCCTCAGCACCTTGGCGTCTGCTCCCCATCCCCATCCTTCCCCTCGCAGTAGCCACACGAGTGATGAGCACAGCATCCAGAGCCAGGTCACCTCCAAGGCCCAAGCACTTGTCCCTGGGGAAAGGCAGCAGGGCAGCCCCCCTCTGTCAGTGAGGACCAGGGGATCAGATCCCAGCACTGCAATCCCAGCTGGGGAACGGGACTGGAGGGGACTAAGAGAAATGTTTAATTAGAAGCAAACCTCCAAAGCAGCTGGGGGGCAGGTGCATGCAATTTCTTTTCACAGATGCAAATCATAAGCTACGAGATGTCAGAGAGTGCAGGGCTGGACCCAGACCCTAGCAAGGAGGCACTGGCTGTTACAGATTCAAGAGGAGCCTGTGCCACCTCCTGCAGCATCTCAGCAGGGTTTTGCTCCTTTGTGGTTGTCCAGGGACACAACAGGGCTCTCGCCTCCACACAGTTATGGATTAATACAAAGAGCTCAATCTCTGACACAGAAAATATTTGCTTGGGGTGACACTGGAAGAGTATAGCTCATGTACCTGCCCTGCCTTTAATGGAGAGGCAATAAACCCTTTCAGTGAAGGGCTTTTGGCTCAGTAATTTGCTCACCTGCCTGGTCTGCTGGGAGACCAGTGCGTACAGACTGGTCATGCATTGGGGTAGCAGGGGAAGGAGCAGATTAAAGAGGCAAGGAAATCTGTTTCTTTAAATCCCTACAAAATGGCTGTCAATGACATGCATGCTGATTCACGCAAATACTCTCAGCACTGCTGATATTTAAATGCATCCAACCAGCTGCCTGACCTCAAAATAAACAGGGGTGGTTGTGGTGGTCGTGGTGGTGGTGTGGAACAGCACACCCAAAAGCAATAATCCTGGGGTTAATCTGGGCTGAGAGCAATCACTCCCTAGGGCTGTGAACGACTGCATTGGGTGGAAAGTGGAGCACAAGGGGAAACATTGCTGAAAGATGCAGCTGATCCGAAGTGAGCTGCAAGCATCGTGGTGGAGAGTCCTACCTGCCTCTGGCTTGTGAACGTAGAACACCTTGAAGTACGTAATGAAGCAACAGAAAAATGAAAGAAGCTTCATCTTTGCAACTGTATGACCTACAAAGGAGGAAAAGGCAAGGAGGGAAAAAAACCAAACCACTGTGGGCAATGCAGATGTAGGAGGAACAGGAAAACGGGGAGCTGGTCTGTAGAAAGGGGGTTTGAAGAGCGTTACCTGGGTGACCGATGGAGGAAAATCCTGCTAAGGGCAGCAGGGCTCCTTCTGGGTTAAAGTCAACCAGATCTAAACACCAGACCCCCCCTTTAATTCAAATAAGTGCAGGATGGAAGGAGAGTTGGGGAGCTGTGCTCCCCTTCCGCTGGCCATGCTGTGCCACCCGGGGTCCCGCGGCTGAGGGTGACCCAGAGCCTCCCGGGGGGCCTGCAGGTCCCAGGGGGTCCCAGGGGGTCCCAGGCTCCTCGGGGGCCCCGCCTCCGCCCAGGTCTGGTCCCGGCAGCCGCGCTCACCCCGTTCCCGGTACCGAAAGTGAAAGGGCCCGAGCGCCGCGCCCCGGCCATGGCGGCAGCCGAGGAGCTCCGGGAGGAGGCGGTTTGCGCCATTTGCCTGGATCTTTTCTCCGTTCCGGTGATGCTGGACTGTGGGCACAACTTCTGTCGAGCCTGCATCTCCCTGTGCTGGGCCAGGGCCGCCCCTGCCTGCCCCCAGTGCCGGGAGACCTTCCCCGGCCGCAGCCTCCGGCCCAACCGGCCGCTGGGCAACATCGCGGAGAGGCTGAGGCGGCTGGGCCAGCCCGGGGGGGACGAGGTGAGGCTGCTTCCCCGGCCGCCCCGGCCCGCCAAGCCGGGCAGGCTGCCTTCCCCCCACCGGTTCCCCCTTTTGCCGGGGCGCTTTGGCGGGACGTGCCGAGGGATGCTCTGCCCGCGGTCCCTGTGCTGCACGGCTTCTCACATCTGCCTGCTCGCAGCTTTCTAAGGCGTTCCTTGCAAATGCGATGGTCTTATATACCTGTCGGAAAGCTTTCCAGTCCGTGGTTTGCAGAAGCCCGCACTCTCTGCGAGGAGTCGGTGCTGTAACTGCACCCTCTATGCTTTTGTCTGTTTGGCTTTTACCCAATGTCTTCCTGTTGCTGCAGTTTCCCTTTTCCGTCCTTTGTGGCTTGACGTAACGTTTATCAAGTTTTCATAAGGGTAATGGGAGTCTGTCCTCAGTATTGTGTTGTGCAGTTTACATAGATGACATTATAATTTCCTGCCCTGGTGGTCCCTCCAGTGTCCCTTGGCACGTTGCTGTCTGCCAGACCCAGGTTGTGATAGTGACTGTAATCAGTTGTTAATATTATTTTGATTTTTGGCATCTGACTGCAGGCAGGTGGGTTGTGGCTCCGCTCCAGCTGCCTGTGCTGAGCTCCTCACTCACACCGGTCCCCCCAGTAGCAGGTTTTGGGGACACACACTCTCCCAGACACAGTGGCTGGCATTCAGGACCCCCGCCGGCTCCAGGAGCTGCACTGAGACCCCACTGACTCCAGGAGCTGCGACCACAGCCCCGGGGTGCCTGCACCCCCATCTGACTGCAGTAGCTGCCACCAAATCAACCCACACTGGTCCCCCCGCTAACTGGCACTTTGTCCTTGCAGCACTCACACCCACGGGATACACAGAGATCATGCAAAAAGACAGTTAAGGAAGGATTTAATGAGAAGGTAGGACAGACTGCGGTGATCAGGCGCAGGGCTGGGTCAGACAAGCGTGCTGACCAGCTCCATTTTACCCATGACCAGTCCTTTTTCTACCCCTTTCTGCCTGTTCCTCTCGGTTCCTCCCCAGTCCTCTTCCCCTGCATGTTCCCTCCTCACTTTTCACCGTCGCACCAACCCCTGCGAGCACCCTGGATGCACGGCTCCAGAGGGTGACTCTGTGCCAGAGGCTGCTTACGTCCAACACAGGGAACAGACTGTTTTATGGACACAAAGCGTACACGTGGGTGGTGGGGACCTCCTAAAGGATATCTCTTCCAGGAGCAAATACAGTCGCAGCTGGAGAGCCTCTGGAGAGAGAAAGGAGAACTGGAGAAACAGGAAAGGAAGGAGCGATGGATCTGCCAGGACTATCTGGTAGGTGCATGGTGCTACTGGGAAGAAGTTTGTTTGGGGAGGGTGAAAGGTTGGTTCTTGGCCTTCGGAGTTGGGAGATTGAATCATTGTGTCCAGCTGTTGGTGCACAATAAGCACCCTGGGAATCACAGTCATCCTCCACACCAGAAAGTAAAAGCCATGGATGCTTTTGATTGTTGCCTGTCCCTTTCCTTCGTCCCACCCTCCCTTGAGAGGACTGTTTCTGCTCATAAAGGAAAAAGTGAAGGCAGAGAGGCAGAAGATTACGCCTGAATTTAAGCAGCTGCGACAGTACCTGGAGGAACAGGAGTGCCTACTGCTGGCTCGGCTGGGAGAGCTGGAGAAGCAGATTAAAAAAAGATTGAAAGAAAATGCTGCTAAATTCTCCAAGAAGATTATTTATCTGGATGGCCTGATCAAGGAGAAGGAGTGTCAGCTGTCAGGACACGAGTCCCCGCAGGTGAGGTCTGCTGAAACACCAGTGCTGTCTTGGCAAACAGCACGTGAGGCACCAGCAAATCAGAAACACACAACGGGCTAATCTTACCTTCATTATTTTAATCTTACCTTGCTGGTGTGTCCGTTCACTGTGCAAGGGGAATGTGAGGAACGTGTGTGCAGGATAAGTAGCACTGAGCCGTTTCTCTCTTTCTCCCGTCTAGGACGCTGGTGAAGTTTTGAGCAGGTATGTGTTGCTTTCTCCTTTACATCACGCTGCTGCTTTGGGCTTGCAAAGATTCCTGCCCCAGAACAAAGAGGGATACCTCAAATACCAGGGATGCCGCACTGAAGTTTATATTTCAGTTTTCCAGAGGCTGATGAACCAGTATGACTCTATCAAGAAAGTCTTTCCCTGGGGAAATATTTGAGGACGATGTTTCATTTCTAAGGTCTCTGGCTGCAAGCCTCGTTGGTTTTTCCATGACCAATGTGTAGTTGACACTAAGGCATAGAGACCAGGGTGTAGTGCCGTTGGCTCGGGGCTTCAGCGCTTGGTTGTGACACAAGTTTGCCCTGAAGGGACAGGGTGACTGGAGGCACCAGGACTATCACTCATAGTAGAAATTTAATTGGCAATTACAGCATCAGGACAGAGTAGTGACCTAGCCAATGAAACCTGCTGTCTCTCTTCTAGTTGATGCTTTTATGTAAAAAAGAAAAAAAAAAAAAAGGAATGAACTTTCTGGAGGGTATTGATTCAGTGGGAAAGTGGCCTCCAGCAACTGCCGCTAACAGGAGACTGAGTTAAAGGAGGAATATAAATGCTGTGGCTTGTACGACTCCAGGTGTGAGAGGGCAAAACTCCAGCAAAAGGAGCGGATGAGCCACGAGCTGAAGAAGGAGCCTGGCGTCTGCTCAGAAAAAGCTCCCATGCTAGAGAAGATAGCAAGAAAACCCCAAGGTACAAAGGAGGGATCTCAGAGGAGAACAGAGAAGCATCCCAGGGGTGGAAAGAAGGGGGTAGTCAATGCCCTGCAGAAGGGAGAAAAAGCTGAATATCCTTGTGTAGCATGTCCTGCCCTGGGGGTGCACTGGAGAGGTGTCACAGCTAAAGTGGGAGGGTGTTCCCTTTCCTTCCCCCTCTCCCCTCACCCCATCCGGCCCCGCTCTCTCTTGATCTCCCTTTGCTTTTATTTTTCCCCAAAAGAATAGTCAACATTAGTGTTGATTCACACCATCAGCTATAAAGCCCACTAATTGCTGTGCATGTGAACCTGTTTCAACACCCTTTGTGCAACACCTGACTTGGATGCTGCCACAGCTCTTTCTGCTCTAGATCTGTGCTCCAGACCTGCTCCGTGGTTGGAAGTGAGTCAGGGATGTGAACAAGTCCCAGATGTCCCAATATGCCCAAATGATTCTCAGCTCATGCTCTCCTAATAAGGAGGCTCATCCCCCAAAGAAGTGATTGAGATGACTGTCAGGCAGAGCCTGGCATCGTGCAGAGTAATTTAGGCTAGAAAGGACCTCTGGAGGTCATCTAGTCCAAACCCCTGCTCAAAGCAGGTACCACTAGGTGGGATGCTCTGTGTTTTCTCCAGTTGAGTTCTGAATATCTCTGAAGACAAAGATCTCACAACTCCTCAAACCATCTTGGTGACCCTCCAGATGTGCTGCAATATGTCCATGTCCATCTCATGCTAGGCAGCCCCAAATTCTTTTTTGCTCCTGCCGCTTTAGGTTTCTTCCTTCCTGCTCCAACTGGAGAAGCTGGCAGGCACAGCAAGCAGCGTGTGCACTGGGGAAGGAAGGGTGCAGTAGCTCTGCCCAGCAGCTCGCTGGAGCTGGTCTCCACAAGCCACCTCCCAGTGTTGGTGGTGTTATCCAGACGTCACAGGTGACCTCTGGGCTCCACCTCTCTTTCAGATGCTTTGACAACTGGCACAGGGGATGGAGTGGAGGAATCACAGGGACCGTACACAAAAGGTGAGTTCTGCTTGGGAGCCTCCTCCAATTAACCCTGGTTGCAAGGGATGCAACACATGTTTTGGGGGACAGTGAATCTTCACATGCCTTGGCTCAGGGCACAGAGCTGCTCCCCGTTTTGAGCTAGGCACCTTCTGGAAGAGAAGCATTGCCACGTTTCCTCCCAAGCCAGGACCAAACACAGACCCAGCATGGTGAAACTCTTCCCAGGACTGATTTCTACCTCTCGTTCTTTGACCTGTCTTCTCTCTTGCAGTGAATGTGACTCTGGATCCAGACACAGCTCAGTCCCAGCTCGTCTTGTCAGAAGATCAGAGAAGTGTGATGCAGGGAGCCACACAGCAGAGCTGTCTTGACAACCCAGAGCGATTTGACCCATGGCCTTGTGTGTTGGGCTGCGAGGGTTTTGGCTCAGGGCGACTGTGCTGGGAGGTGGAGGTGGTCTATGGGTCATGCTGGGCTGTGGGGGTGGCCCTGGAGTCCGTGAAGAGAAAGGGACCAATTGACATGAGCCCCGTGGGGGGGATCTGGGCGGTGGGGCGGTATAAGGAGAAGTTCCAGGCTCTCACTTCCCCGTCTCCCACCCCTGTCCTCCCCAGCATGGTTCCCCAGAGGGTGCGGGTCTGTCTGGACCATGCAGGGGGACAGGTGATGTTTGTCAACGTGGACAGCGAGGCTGTGATTTTCACTTTCCCGCAAGCCACATTTGCAGAGGAGCGAATCCACCCCTGGTTCTGGGTGGGTAAGGGGTCCCAGCTCAAACTGTGTCCTGAGACCTGAGGAGGTGTGTCCCTCCAAGGAGGCTCTGCTGTGGCCACCCTGCCCTCCTGCATCCCCATCTGGCTAGTCCTTGGGGACTCCCATCTGCTTACAGATCTTCTGCCATCTCCACCTACAAACCTTCTGCCGTGAGCCTCAGAGCCTGTTGAACTCGTCTGCCTGCCTGCAGAGAGTAGGAATTGCCTTGCTGGGAGAAGAGATGCATGGGGTTCCCCAACCTTGGTGCTACCACAGTAGAAGAGTCTTAGAGCAGGGCTCTGGGTGAAGAATAGCCATTTCTGGGGACATACTTTATTTACAGGAGCCTGGGCAGTCTCCATGTATTAGTCCTTGCGGTTGGCCTGATTTGATTCTTGTGTTAGCTTGAGAAAACACAAGTAAATACTCATCTTTTGGGGAGGTGCTAGTAGGATTTACATCTCCAAATAATTTTGTGGGTGGAATTATAATCACTGCTGTTAACAAATCAATGTACCTGATAATTCTTCAATGTTTGACTATTCGATTTGTTTCTCTGGTTGTGATGAGGCTCTTGGAAAGAAAATTCAGAGGTTTAGATCTTGTCCAGTCAAAGAATTAATACCAGGAATTTGCTGAAGTTTAGGAAGAGGCTGTAGGAATTGCTGGTTTGAGACTTGCTGATTTGTAGAACTGCCAGGATTTGTGGCATTGCATGGCAGAAGCAAAGAATATGGATAACCAAAGCTATATAAATAACCAATAAATAACTGAAGTTCAAATGCTGGTCAAACAAATGTGAAACTAAATCCCATCCCACCCCACAAGACCTTGCTGACAGGTAAGAAGGGCTTTAAACAGGTTGGGTCCATCTACTTCTGTTGAAAAAGCTGACCTGTGGAAGGGAGGTTGAGGGCTGGAGCGGAGGGGAGGGATTCAAAGAACCGTGAGGAGGAAAAAACTGCTACAAACACAAACTCTGCCTAGGATGCTTGATACAACCTCTGGAAAAGGGGCTGTGAAAAAGCAGCTGTGAAAGTCATAGCTTGCGCAGGGGTGAAGCCCACCCCTTCTCCTTACTCTGTGGCCAGAACCCCATGGTGACCTGCTGGGTTTGGCTGTGGTGCTGCTGCAGGGTGTGATTCCAGCTCTTCCCAGACATGAACCCAGCTGCCTTCATGCTCTGGCTGTGGGATCTTGCTTTCTTCCCACTGTGCTCGTGGAATTGCAGAGCCATGGCCCCGGCAGGGATAAGCTCTCCCTCCTCCCCTGTGGGCACAACGTCAGCTTTGGCATCAGGAGCTGGGGATGTGCTGGCACCAAGGTGTGGGGAGCCACTTGGAGACCTGCTCCATTCCTACCAGGATTTGCCCCTCTTCTGTGCTCTGTCAGGAGCATGAGTTTTGGGATTGGCTCCTTGGACAGTCCCCTAGGTTGCTTTGCTGGATTGCTGGTCCCATAGACGTGCAGAGCCCAGGTGCGACGGCATGTCGCCTGTCCCCGTACAGTGCCAGAGAGGTTGGTGAGCCCATCCCCTAGTGCCAGGACAGGACACCTGTGCCTGACCTGGTGCTGCAACTCTTTCCAGCTACTGGAGTAGACCAGGGAGACTAATGCTGTTGCCCGTGCCCAGCTGCCACCACAAAGGTGGTAACTGAGTTGGCACTAAGAGGGTTCAACCAGCAATGGGGCTAGAGGAGACGAAATCTAGGCTGGACCCCGGCAATGTTCCCCTTCGCCTACATTCACCTTTTCTTCTCCTAAGAGCAGGAGCTAGCAGGAGAGGACAAAACAAGGTCCCTGGGACTAGGGATCCCCCACCTTTTCCAGGTCTAGCATGTCCTTTGAATGTGATTTCCCCAAAATGCCAGTTTTCTGGAGCAGATCTATGGCTGGAAGGCATGTCCTCTGAGGAACGGCTGAGGACTCTGGGTTTGCCTCCTTTGGAGAAAAGGGGGCTGAGGGGTGACCTCATTGCTCTCTGCAGCTTCTTGAGGAGGTGACATGGAGAAGGAGGTGCTGCTCTCGTCTCCCTGGGATCCAGGGACAGGATGCCTGGGAAGGGTCCAAAGCTGCACCAGGGGAGGTTCAGACTTGGCATTAGGAAGCATTTGTTTACCAAGAGGGTGTTCAAACACTGGAACAGGCTTCCTCAAGAGGTGGTCAATGCCATGTGCCTGTCAGTGTTTGAGAGGCATTTGGAAAATGCCCTTAATAACATGCTTTAACTTTTGGTCAGCCCTGAAGTGGACAGGCAGCTGGACTAGATGATCATTGTAGGTCCCTTCCACCTGAATTAGTCTAGCCTAGTCTATTCTATGCGAGGAAAAGGAGTCCTTAATGGGGGGAGAACAGAGAATGGCAGATCTGTGGGAATTGGCTCGCCTGTGGACTTCAGACACTTCTCAATTTCTTGCTTACCTTCCTTGGCTGTCCCCATAGCTTTTACTAGTGCTCTGCTGCAAGAAATGTGCTTAATGTCAGTGAGAACTGGAAATAAGGCGAGGAGAAGCTTTGGATGTATGGAGAAGATAAGTGTTATCATGAGCTCCAGCATCCAGCTATGTTTGGGGTTTTTTTAATTTCATCATTAAGCTTAGTTGAAAAAAGCCAGAGACACTACTCCAGCACCTTTTAAGGAGTTTGAACCTGCTGTATTTTTCATGGCCTTGTACAGAGCAGCTCTGCAGTGCCCCGGTACTCGGTGCCGCTTCTCTGCCCTGGGGCCACCTGGCACCAAGCTCCTCCATGTACCGAATCTCTGTGATCCCTGTTGTCTCTGCAGTCCCAGCTGTGGAGTGGAGGGGATGAGGGAGGCTCTTTGGTGGCATCCATCTCCAAGAGCTGCCAGTCTTCCCACTTGGTGGCCAGAGGAACCATGCAAGGAGAAGCCAGCAGGATGCAGGACCCTCCCAGTTCCCAGCACCAAGACCCGAGATGATGGTGTTTACCATTCCAGTCTCCCCCCTGCCACCCATGCTCCCTCTGTGTCAGGGGCACAGCTTGAGCCATGAGTCCATCCCCACCCAGAGCCATGGGCGTAGCCTCTCCCCGGGACACGAAGCCAGGTAGAAAGCAAAGATCGGGGCTTTGTTTTCGGCGTCAGCAAATGCCACCTGCCTGTCTGTAAAGTCCAGGCAGACCTGGATGGCCCTGGGGAGGCAGGCAAGGCGCAGGGGAGTCCAGTCAGGGTCAGTGAAAGCATGATATTGTCTAAACCACTGCCCCACGGCCCAGATCCCCTCCTGGGGGGTAAAACTGAGGACCCCCTTCCTCCTGACAGACTCCTGGGCCACCCCTACAGCCCACCAGTCCCCAGCCTTGGCCACCTCCACCTCCCAGCAGTGCCTCCCCGTGGCGAAGCCCTGGCTGCCCAGCACGCATGGCTCCGTGTCGAACCGCTCGGGGTTGTTGGGCAGTGAGGTCCACTCGTTCCCCCGGCCCACTCCTCTCTGGTCGCCAGCCAGGATGAGGAAGGGGTTGGCGGTGTCTGGGTCCAGGGTCACGTCAGCTGGGGACAGAGGAGGAGAAGCTGCTCAGGACAGGCAGCCCCAGGGGTGCGTCAGGGCTGCATCCACCCCAGCAAGAGAAGGGACAGGGCGATTTCCTTTCCCCTGCCCAGAGATGTCCAGTGTGGAGTGGGAAACCCCCTTGTGCTGGACTGCCCCAGCCCCAGTCCTGCCCTGATCCTGCCCCTGCTCCTGATCCAGGAGCTTCCGTGCGATCCCTGGCCAAGGAGACCCCAGTTTCCTGGATGAGGATGCACCTGAGTGGATGGGTGCACATCTGCTGTGCAGACACCTGGACCTGAGCCTGGGTGTTTCTAGTGCTGCAAGAGTGAAACAGGCATGTCTGCGCACAAACCAGTGTGATAGACAGTACCCCAAGAGCCCAAATTCCTGCTTCTTTCTGTGGGCAATGGAGGGAGCCAAGCATGGCAGCTCAGGTGTCTTTGGCGTGGAGTGTACAGCATGAGGAATTCAGCTGGGGGTGTTGCACCCACCAAGTCTCAACCCCATGATAAGCCCAGGCTGGGACAAGCCCCAGGTGCTTTGACCCTAAATAGCTCTTCCACAGCAGAAGCAGGATGCATTTTTCTCTTCAACAGAGGACAGTTCCCCCTCCTCTTCCCTTCTAAAAACTCACCTCTTCCACTCAGGTCCTCCACCTCATTGGCCAGGGTCTCCCTCTCTTCTCTCTCCATCCTGGATACCAGCATGTCTGCAGAAAATCAAGGTGGGGGGACGGACGGACAGGATTCCCTGTTGAAAGTGGAAATTGCAAGACTCAGAGACTGCCTGAAGATGATAAAGAAGCAAAAGGAATGACGGAAAAGTCACAACATTCAGGCACTTTTTAGACAGCCAGCACTCACCTGCAGGCTGATTCCAGGAAAGGAGGTTTTGGATGGCTCTGAAGGTCTTCAGTCTGCTCTCCACTCCCCTGCCCTTCTCATCAGCTCATGGCTGGACTGGGCTTGCACAGCATTTCCAGCTTGTTCAAGTGAGCAGATCAAAGTCCAGAGGGGCTGTATGGCCTGGAGAGCACAGCTGGGAGGCCGGCACCTTCGCCTCTCTGTAGGGGACCACACCACTGGAGCTTCCACCGCCCCTCCTCTTGGTGACGGCCTCCGATGCCCTGAAGCTGCCGGCGGGTGCGTGACCTCATCTAACACTTGAATTTGGGAGTTCCCTGCTGACGTTCCTGCAGTGCCCCCATCCTGTTTGCATCACAAAATCTGCCACATCTCCCCTCCCTTTGGCCAGCTGTGGGTGGGTGATAAGAGCCTGCTGCACCGCTGGAAGAGGCTGTATCTTCCTGTGACAGGATGCTCACATGGGTCAGCAGCACCACATGCACCTCCAGCCTGGTGGGATGTCACCTGGGGACACCAGCCACAGACCAGTGGCCATGCTCTGGGTGTCCAGGCTGAGTACTCTGATGAGGGAAGAGGTCTGACTCCTTACAGGCACTGCTTGCCCAGATTTGTCATGCTGCCAATGGGTTTCAGGGTGGAGATGTCTGCAGGGCGTGTGTTGCTTCAATTGCTCAACTGGTAAACAGGGAACAGCAGGTGCTGGGCTTTGCATCCCACCGCTCTGTTCTCCAGGCAGCTTTTCATGCGCCCAGGGGTAATGGCCTCACCTCTGCTCGCAGGGAACTTGGGAGGTGGCACCCACTCTGCTTTGTCATATCACTCTGAAAGCCGCCGGTTGTGCACAGAATAAAGCAGAGTGCAAGGGGACCTGCTGCTAGATGGCTCTGCTGCCCGGCACTGGGACAGTGGCCCGGGAAGGCAGGACTGGGGACAGACTGGCTTGGCAGGGACTATTCAGTCAGGGACCACTGTCGCACGGTGGCATGGGCATGGCACGGTGGGGGCTGCTGCTGAACCTCCCATCTGCAGGGTCAACAAGTGACAAAGCCACCCCCACCCCCACCCCCCGGGTCACAGCCTGCTGCAGGCAAGGGGCTTCAACAACACCCGCTTGCAGGACCCGCATCACCCACCAGCACAGGTAGCCGCGTCCCCTCCTCCTGTGGGGCTGGCAGAGGCAGGAGGTCACTAGTGCAGGCACACGTGACACTCTCTGGGTTCACATGCACATTTGCAGATCCTCAAGCAGTGGCACGGCCCCTCTGTCCACCCAGTACCCCCGCCCGGACCCGGGGCCCTCTGACCCCTCCATGGGTCCCCTACTCGTTGGCTTGTCCAGCTTGATGCTCACTGCAAACACGCAGCACTCACACACTCATCCCACAGGCTTCCCACACACGTGGGGCCCCCAGACACCAGCACGGACCCTCTGCCTGCCTGATACCCCTGCCTGGACCCGGAGACTCCGACTCACCAGCCAGCCAAGTGCACTGACTGGCTCTGTTTTACCCATGACCAGGCCCTTTTATACCCCGTTCTGCCAATCCCCCTTGTCCTCCCTGATTCCCTTCTGCTGCACATGCCTTTAGCAGTTTGCATACTTCCACTGACACCCCCCCGCAATATCTGGGACCTCCAACTTTGCATCCTTACAGTCACAGAAGCCAAGCTGCCCCCCCCAAGTGATGCCTGCAGATTTGTGATAGCCCAGTGATTAGCACGAGTGATGAGTTTGGTTTATTATATACTTACGTCCGCTATCATTTGTTGGCCAGGTCTGTGTCTCTGTATGCTTCATTTATCGCCTCCTTCTTTTCCTTGTTGTCCCTTCTGGCAAGGTCCCTGGTCAGGTCCCTTTACCTGAGCAGACGCTCTCACCTCCCGCATGCCCCCACGCTCCTGGCTGGGGATGGGAGGGTGCCGGACCCGGCTGGGCTGAGCACCTGGTGGGGCTGCCTTCGTGACACATCCCAGGGCCCTGAACAAACCATCCTTGATGGGCTGGCCTCTTGGCTGGGGGGGAATTGCTTTTAAGCAATTTTTAAGCTAGTGCTGGGCTTTGCTCCCAACCCTGTGCTGCCTCTGGGTGTGAAGCCTGGCTCTGTCACCTCCCTCCTTCCCACTGCTGCTTCCAGGCCCTTCCTGGGGGATGTGCAAACTGCTGCCAGCATCCGTCACCACCCAAGCCTGGGGATTGCTGCGGGAGGATGCTGCAACACGCAGCCGTGGAGGTTGTCTGCGCCGGGGAGGTGCCTGCGGACGTTGCCAGAAGAGCATTTCCGGAGCAAAAGCATTGCCAAAAAACCCCCAAGTCACTCAGCAACTTCCAGTTTTGACCGGAGGCAGCGCAGGAGGAAGTGGAGGCAGGCTGGGACGCAGAGTGACGTTTTTGTTGGGTTTTCGGGAAATGCTTAGCTCAGGTCGGGGTGGCCCCTCCAGATGCACCGGGTGACGGCTGAGCAGCTCCTGCCCCAGCCCAGAGCCCACGAAGGAGCTCAGGGCTTCCAGGTACGCGGCATCTCTCGGAAAGCTGCAGATTGAAATTGCTTTCTGCCGTCTGCCAAAATCGGTCGTAGTTTTCACCTCTGGTTAGCAAAGCCGGGACTAAGTCAGCGAGTGATAAGAGGGTTTGGCGGGGGTTCAGAGCAGGGCCAGGTCCCATCTTGGCTGGCTGTTGAATTAGTATTTTGGTTATTTTGCTTTCCCTGGTCTGAGACCTCCTCCCACCCTTGGCGCTGTGGCAGGGGATGCACTACCAGCTGAGTCCCAAATTTGTCCCGGAGGAGGAGTACACGGCCCCAGCTCCATGTGCATTCGGTCTGGGTTTCTCCGCCTCATCCTGCGCCTTTCTGTCTCTTTCTTAGGGCTGGATAAGAAAAGCAAGGGCTCCATATTACAACAGCTGCCACTTTTTCATGGAATTAGAGGAGATGTTGCAGCTTGTCCTTTGTTTCCCCATGGGAAATTCCTACAACTTTTTATACCAGTCAGGTACTTTGTGTGTAACACACCAAGAAAAGTCAGGCTGATGACAGAAAATCGATTTCAACCTTCGGCATCTGAGGCTCTTCCCTAGATATTATAAAAAGGGGCTGCAATCAGCAATAAACACCTTTAAAAGTGAATTCTGCCTTTTTTTTTTGTATTCCCTTGTTTCTCCTCCCTTTTGCCCTTTCCCTCTCCTTCCCCATCTCCAGGTTGTGCAGCAGCAAAAGGATGCTCTCCGGTTTCCACCTCCGTTGCTCCCTGCCGGCTTTTATCATTTATGGTTTTGTTTTCCAAGTTCATGACCTGCAGTCAGGTAGGGATCCCCCTGGTTCTTGCTGATCCCTGAATATCTTCCCGGCTGCCAGCGCAGCTACTCCCTATGAACAGCAGAGCACAGAGCAGGATCAGGCCCTTTGTCGTAAACCTTGTTGTCCACTTCTGAGAGTGCCAGCATCCCTCTGGATCCTGGTTTGTTCCTCCAGCCACGTCGGCGCAGGCATTTGCACAGCCTCACTGAAATCAGGTGGAGATTAGATGATGCTGATGAGTTGGTTATAGTTTGCTGCCATTTCCCCTCCCTGCTTTCCCTGTTCCCAGCATGTTCCCAGCATGTCATCGCTTTACTGCGCTATGTCCAGGGTGCGCCGGACCCTTTGCAGAACCAATTAAATAAAGGGAAAAAACCAACAAAAAAAACCTCTTAAAAAGTATTCTGGGCTCTTTTTCTGTTAGATTGCTGACCTGAAGCAGCTTCTTCAATGCAGCCCTGGCAAAAGGATGTAGCACAACAGTTGACTTCACAGTTACCTTGCCAAAAAAAAGTTGATTTGCTTTTGTTTTCCTTCAACCAGAAACCACTTTCTCTGTGAGTTGAGTGGCCAGCTTATTAATAAATCTTTTTTTTAAATTTCCAAAGATGCCCAGAGCATCTGAGATGTTTTATTTTCTCTTGTAATAGGTCTGAATAACTGAGGATATTTGAGTTTTATTTGTACCCAAGTTTTCTGCTTTCTCCAGTCAACCACCCAGAAACCTTCCAGCCACTTCCTTCCTTCTTCATCCTGCTTTCTCCCCACCCTGAGCAGCACGGGCAGCACTTGCCCCCTTGAGAACAAATCATCTTTTAGGGATTTGAAGAACTTTCATGGTAGCACAGGACAGGGAAGCAGAGGAACAAGCAGTGGCCTGGCCCCAGCCCACTCACCGTGCTGCATGGCAGGTGTCCCTCTCCCAACCCTCCCCTCAATGCCTCGTCTCCCCTGGCACAGTTACGCTCCCAACGCGATGGCACAGCCCGGCAGCGCATGAACCGCGCGGAGCAGCGTCCGCTGGTTTTCTGAGCTCAGTTGCCCCAGCAAACTCACAGTTATTTCTTCTTCCTCTGGGGGTTTCTCCCAGCTTCGCTCAATGTGACGGGACCCCCTGGCCCCATCACCGTGCCCATGGGAGAGGATGTGGTGTTGCCCTGCCGCTTCTCCCCGGAGCAGAGCGTGAGGGACACGGAGGTGATCTGGTTTCGGGAACACTTCTCGCCCTTTGTGCATCGCTACAAGGGGGGCCAGGACCAGTACGGGGAGCAGATGCTTCAATACCAAGGGCGCACTGAGCTGCTGAAGGATGGCCTCGCCAAGGGCAACGTCGACTTGAAAATTTTCCGTGTCCAACTGTCTGACAGAGGGAATTACACCTGCTTTGTTCACCGTGACTCAGATTACAACGAGGCTGTGGTGGAGCTGAAGGTGACAGGTCTGTAGTCTGTATCCCTGGTACCTCTAATTTACTTGCTCGTAGCCAGCGCTCTTCTTCCCTGTCCTTCTTCCCAGCAGCAATTTCAGGTGGTTGCTTTGGAAATACGTTTTTTTTAAGTCCTGT
Source organism: Fregata magnificens (assembly GCA_013389945.1). Classification (NCBI taxonomy): domain Eukaryota; kingdom Metazoa; phylum Chordata; class Aves; order Suliformes; family Fregatidae; genus Fregata; species Fregata magnificens. The sequence continues at coordinate 40,480 of WAAD01017000.1, read as the reverse complement.
GGTTGAAAATACCAAGAGTGTCTCAGAGAGGTAAAATTGCCTACTGAGCGGCCGTAAGGAGCTCGTGAGATATGCTGCCTACTTCAGAAGTGTTCTTGATATTGGTTTTTTCGTATAAGTGGGTGTAAGAAAAAATTTGGCATTGGGTAATATAGTAAGAATGTCTTGGTTCGTGCTTTTATACTTTGATATCCAGGCCTGCAGATAATTTTGCTGCAGTAGTAGCCTCCAGAGCAGATCTTTGAGTTATGTGAAAAAGACTGCAAGAAACGTCCTGACTCCAGGTAACACTTGTCTTGAAAAAAAGCCCTGGGATTTGTCTATGTTGAAGTTCATCCCTTCTTGTCAGGGAGAGGAACAGCCAGGCCACCTTCTTCCCCTGATATCTGGCATCCCGCAGAATCACCCAGGGGTCTCTCTTTTCCCGCAGCCAGCGGCTCGGCCCCACTCATCGCGCTGGAGCGCTACCAGGACGGGGGGATCCAGGTGGCCTGTCGCTCAGCCGGCTGGTACCCGGAGCCCCAGGTGCTGTGGCAAGATCCCCATGGGCAGCCTCTCCCATCCCTCTCGGAAAGCGTTACCCAGGACGAGAGCGGCCTCTTTGCTGCGGAAAGCAGCATAATCCTCACCAGGGGCACGAATCAGAAACTCTCCTGCTCGGTCCGGCATGCCCTGCATGGCCAAGAACAGGGATCAGCTTTTTACATATCAGGTGAGCACAGGACGAGGGCACTGCCCTGTTAACGTTCCCGATGGAGCTGCGCTTGGAAAGCGCTGCCAGCAGAAAATCTCAGGTGCATTTTGCAGTCTGTGTGTTCGGTGCATCGAGTGTATTTTGCACGCTGCATGTGCAAACAGCTGCGGCTTTCGGCAGCGTTTGTGCAGGTGTGCTGCCAAAATTCAGCAGTTCTGTCTTGAAGTGTGGGTTTAGGGTGGAAAAAAGCCAACCCTCATGGTAGCAGAGTTTCTACAGACACCTGGGTTAAATACAAACATTCATAACACTGGAACCAAACAAAAAAGGAGAAACCAACCCATGCCCTTAGTCTCACCTGCTGTGAAATCCTGTTCTATTGGTTCGGTATGAGAAAGAAATCATTGCGTCTCATTTTAGCACCTGCATATCTTGAATATATTTTTATTTTTTCCTTGTCACACAGAAAAGCTCCTTTTTTACTGGAAGATTGACTTGGGGTGGGGAATATATCAGAACAGAGATGCAATAGTGAACGGGACTAACCATACACCAACCTGCACCACAGTATCACATGCTTTTCAGCTGCGTCCTGTTCCTTTTTTACTTTGGGAATGAACAATTTTGGGAGACTTTATTTCCCTGGGGGGCCGCCCGTACCTTTCTCCTGGTGATACTGCTCTGCACTGGAGTGTTGCTGTTGATGCATATGTTACCCTGTTTCTGATCCTCTGTTGCTTAATGAAATAGAATTTTTTTTTCCCAAAGGAGAAGAAAGCATGACTTAACTAGAAATTATTTGGTTAGAAATCCATTTTCCCTTTAAAAATCCCCCACAACGTATGCAGACAAAAATGTCATCAGCCTCAGACAAGTGCTAAACTGCCAAAATGGATTTTTTTTTTTTTTAAATTTTTTTTTTTGGTCAGTTTGTGGAGTACAGTCAGGAGCTGATTTTCACCCTCGATGGGATTCTGAACTGCTTGGGATGAGCTTGTATGAAACAGAAATAATCTATTTGCCGTTGCTGCTTGCAGGGTAACCTAACCCCTCTGGGGATTTTATTTTTCAGATCCCTTTTTCCAAAACGCCCATCCTTGGATGACCGCCCTGGGCGTGGTCCTGGTTGCTGTGGTCGGTTTCCTTATTATCGCTCTTTACCTATTTAAAATTAAAGGTATCATCCTGGTGGGGTGTTTGGGGAAGGGGGCTGGGCGGCTGTCCTGTTCAGCTGCCTCTGGTTTTGAGGGACAAGTGGGGTTGAGAAATGCTGGGATGGTCCCAGAGTTTTGTCTCGGTGTCTCGGACACCTGTACGGTGCCAGGGAACTTAGACCTTAGACCCAGGGATTTAATTTCTGGCAAGAAAAGAAAGGTTGTTTCTCCAACAAAAAGGCTAGCAAAGAAGGAAGTGGGCACTAAAGCAGCATGAGCCAGCTGTTCCTCTTGCTTCTGCCTGCAGAAATGGAGCAATAATGTGCCTGGCCCTGCAAAAAACCCTGGCACTTTTGGGGGCCTGGCAGGGCTTCATTTCCTTCTGAAAGACCCCTCTGGGGGTAAATAATACAGAGGAATAAAGGAAACTGAAATCCTCTATTTCTTACCAAAAAGAGATGGAGCCGGTGGGTCGTGCAGGCACTGCAGCACTTCCAGACCCCTCGGCCTTTCTGCCTTGCAAGTGGCTGTAACTCCTGCTGTGGTTTAATCAGTGCTCTTTGGAAGGGATGATTTTAAAAATTATTTTCATTTCTTTCTTTCCTTCATAGGAAAGCATGAGAAAAAAATAGGTAAGCTCTACTTTCCATTTTTCCAGAAATTGGAGAATTCCCTCAAACGGAAGAATTCATGGGGCACATTTCTGGGGGGACGTGGGGGAGGGAAATTGTTTGGCTAGTGGCTATAGCAGATTGTGAAATTAGTTTATGAAACGATGAAATGATGTTGTAATTTTAAGGAAAATCATTGGAGAACCAAAGAAAACATGAACAGATGTTGTACCGACAGTGAACTTTGCTTTTCAAAGAACTCTGAAGGTTCTTCCCAAAGCTGGAGGAAGCTTTGCGGTAGCACATTTCATTTTGCAGGGGCCTCAGCTTTGTCTCAGCACTAAAAAAACACAGGGGCAGGATGGTTAGGTAGCACTGAAGGTGAAATTTAACCCCATGCTCCTCCCTTGTCAATGCAAACCTGCCCCTTCACCGCTGCCCGGGAGCTGGAGCCCTTGCGCAGGTCTCCAGCAGCGCAGCGCTGGCCTCTGCCCAAGGTGGGTTCAGGAAGGGTGGGCAGGATCTCTGAAAGTCTTGAAGAGAAAGCTCTTGAGTTGCTCCTGGGCTGAAGCTTTTCCATCGTGAGCAATTTCAGCCTCCTCTCCACCACAACAAGCGTATCGGGGGAAAAAGGAATCGGCTTTGGTGGTGATGCTCTCTGTTCTGGTTTTGCTTTTCAGCGATGCAAGAAGCAGCACTGCGTAAGTCTTGCTCCCCGTCTTCCCAGTGAAATCCTCTGTGAAAACTTTCAGACTCTTTTATTCATCTTCTCATTCTGCCTGAATGTTCTTTTTAGGCAGATGCATTTCTTCCCCCTCCCCTGATCCCCTAATAATGTGAAAATTCACTCTGAAAAGTCATTAGGATTTTTTCCCTGAGTGGCTGTTGATACTTCTTAACACTCTCATTTTAATTGAAGTAGTGAAATAGTACTGAAAAGTTACTGGGGTTTAGGGGAAGATTATGGAAACCTAAGCTGTTGAGAATTTTCTTATAAAAATGTAGATTGTTTGATTGCCAAGAAATTAAAAAAAAACCCAAAAACACTTGAAGAGGGCATATATTTTTGTTTGTTTGTTTGCTTGCTTGCTTGTAGCTCATAGAATTGCCAAGAAATAGTCCTTTGGCTATTAAAAATGAGCTCTTGCTAAATTGGTGCTAATGCAGGGGGAATGATGGGGAAAATAAATACAGGTGAGCTCACTCAGGAATCATGAGCATCCTTGCAATCAGAGTATAAGTCAGTGCCTCTGCCCCCTTCATCACAGCCTCTCCTCACCTGTGTGGTCCTTCAGCTGGGGTCCCAGGGAAGGGACTGTGTCAAATAGTAACTTGTTTGTGTTTGTTGTTCAGGGGACCGTGGTGCTGAAATTGGTGAGTCTCCTTCTCTTCCTTACAAAGGATTTTTACAGAGTCTGTACAGGGTGGTGGGTTTTTTTTTTTTCTCTTTTTCACTTTTAAAGTGTGAAGGGAACCAAAAAGGGGGAGGGGAGAAGGAGAGATTGAATGTGAGAATCAAAATATTAAAGATCATTGAAGGCGGTGTCTGGGGTTGGGGATGGATGACTGCAGCGGTGGGGCAGGCGGGATGAGAGTGCCCTGCGACAGGTCCCCTTGTAGGCAAGGGACCTCCCAGAGACCTTTTCCTGCCCCAGATTTGAGCAGGACAACCTGCACTATCACCCGCGGAGCAGAGCTCCAGGCTGGCAGTGGGAGAGGGCTTTTAATTGCCAAGCATTGGCAGAAACCCACCTTCCTGCATGTGCAGGCGGTTACGGGAGAGGTTATATCCAAATCAATATCCCACAACCCACTTGTGCTGATTTATCTTCCTTTTCAGAGAAGCAAGCTGAAGAACTTGGTGAGTATTGTTCCCCTTCCTGCATGGGAGACTTTTCGGTTGGGCCATTTCCTCATCTGGGTTTTGCACATATGCCCTGGGTTTGGTTTTCCTTTTGGGAAAGGAAGAGGTAGCAAATACTGAACTCATTTCAGAAATGTTATTTTTCCTTTGCTGTCTATGTGTTTTTAAGCTATTCCCTGTAATCCTTCTGTACTAAGAAGAAAATTCTTTCAGTTTTCAAAGAAAGTACAAACAGACCATAAATATATGTCTGAATCAGGACAGGCAGCCTGATTATATTTGTAGAAAATGGATGGAGCCCTTTCGTGTAGCTAGACATTGAAGTTTTGAAGCTACACGCTGTGAGATGACTTTCACAAATATAGCAACAATTCAGAAAATGTGCAACTACACTGGCATATCATGATCCTGAGCTAATTCAGTACAAGTATGTTCAGATTACCTCTCATCTGTGTCTTTTTATTTTTCTTTTTAAAGCATGGAGAAGATATGCAGTGCCTATAGAAGAAGGTAAATAAAGTTTGGTCTTTCAGGGTGCTGAACTATCTTCCCTGCTTTAATCTCCCTTCCTGGTAGTTCCCTTCCTGCAGTGATGCTGGTGGGACCAGGGATGCTTCTGCCAACCCGCACTTTGCAGGAGGAAGTGCAACACTGAGACTCCTTGTTTGGTGCGTGCCCCAGTTTCAGGCAAATCTGGAGAGTCCTGCTCCTCAGTGAGCTGTGCTGGCCACATTTTAGAGACACGGGGACTTCTTGAGCCTGGAGGTCTGCTGACTATCCTCTTCGCTCTCTGCTCTATGTCACCTCTCTGCTTCATTTTCTGTTGCTTGCACTAACATTGTTACCTTGTGCAGCTCCCCATGCCACAGTCCGCCAGCTGTCGCTTGCACCCTTTTTCTTCTTTCTTATGCAGCCCCAGCAAAGATCTCTCCTGGGGTGAGCTCTGCCCTGATGTGTTCACTCCCTCTCTCATGCAGTGAAGGTGGTTCTGGATCCAGACACAGCCCACTGTGACCTCGTCCTGTCTGACGACTGCAAAAGTGTGAAGCGAGAAGACACGCGGCAGGACATCCCTGACATCCCCGAGAGATTTAACCCGTGGCGCTGTGTGCTGGGCCGTGAAGGCTTCACCTCAGGGAGATACTACTGGGAGGTAGAGGCAGTGGATGGAGGAGGATGGGCTGTGGGGGTCTCTAGGGAAGATGTGAAAAGGAAGGGTGAGATTGAGTTTAAACCAGAGGAGGGCATCTGGGCAGTGGGGCAGTGGGCAGGACAATTCCAAGCTCTCACATCCCCTAATCGCACTCTCCTTCCTGAAATCCAGACTCCCAAGTGGATCCGGGTCTCTCTGGATTATGAAGGGGGACGGGTGGCATTTTTCAGTGTGGATGAGGAGATTCCCATCTTTGCGTTTCCACTGGCACCATTCGAAGGGATAAGAGTCCACCCTTGGGTCTGGCTGGGCCCTGGGACGTGGCTCAAGATGTGGCCCTGATGAAGGGGAGGGAGTAAGAGAAGGCTTTCTTAGAGGACCTCAGGAGTTTAGGCTCACAGAAGGATTTAGGTTGGAAGGAACTTGCGGAGGTTTCTGTTGCAACCACCTGCTCACGGCAGGGCTAACTGCAAAGCTGCCTTAGGTGTCTTTGGACCTTGTTCATCTGAATTGTGTAGGATCTCCAAGGGTGGCAATCTATGAGATCTGGACATCTGTCCTGGTGCTGCACCTCTCTCAAGGGGAAGAATTAACCCTTTATGTTTGGTCAGAGTTTCCCCAACTGCAACTCGTGACTGTTGCCTTTCATCCTCGCTCTCTACCTCTTGAACAATGCTTCCACTGAAAAGACGCTCCTGCAACAGGGATCACTTTTTAAATGTACAGAATAGAGTTACTTCAGCGGGATTTGTCTGTGTGTGTGTCAGCACCAAATATCTGTGCCTGAGGCGTTGTCTCCACCTCCTTTTAGCCTGTGGGGAGTTGCAGGCACTTTTGAGAAAATGGTTCACCACATCCTGCAGGAGACAGAGAAGGCATGTCAGTGGGATCGGTCCATGGCCGTGCTTGTCCCCGTGCCTGCCTGCAGCACAAGCCCAGGTGATGAGCTCACCTGTGACCTGGAGACATCTAGCACTGTGAGATGGATCCCACCTTTGGTCGCTCATTCTAGGGGAGGAAAAGCTGCTTTGGCTTACAGTGCTGAGGAGCCTGGATGAGGCTCAGAATGTCCCATGTGGGCTGAAATGAAGCTGGAGAAACCAAAAATTCGTATGAAGAAGGGCATCTCATATGTTTTTTGGGCAACTGCAGATTATTTTGCTGTAGTGGAAACTGCCACCTGCAACGGGAGGATAGAAGTATGTGCTTCCTCTGAGGTCAGACATGCTTTCGCACCAGATCCTTGTCCTGGTTTTGGCTGGGATAGAGTTAATTTTCTTCCTAGTAGCTGGTATAGTGCTGTGTTTGGGATTTAGCATGAGAATAATGTTGATAGCAACAACTAAAACATCAGTGTGTTAAGTAGTGCTTGCTAGTCGAGGACTTTTCCAGCCTCCCATGCTCTGCCAGCTGCACAAGAAGCTGGGAGGGGGCACAGCCAGGACAGCTGACCCAAACTGGCCAAAGGGCTATTCCATACCATCTGATGCTCAGTATATAAACTGGGGGGACTTGGCTGGGGGGTCAGCGATCGTTGCTCAGGGACTGGCTGGGCATCGGTCAGTGGGTGGTGAGCAGTTGCATTGTGCATCACTTGTTTTGTATATTCTATTATCATTATTATTTTCTCTTTCTCTGCTGTCCTATTAAACTGTCTTTATCTCAACCTATGGGGTTTACTACTTTTTTTTTTTCCCCGGTTCTCTTCCCCCATCCCACTGCGGGGCAGGGGGGAGGGTGAGCAAGCAGCTGTGTGGTGCTTAGTTGCTGGCTGGGGTTAAACAATGACATCCTCCATTCAGCTGATGTCCAGCAAGCATGGACCTTCCCAAGGGAAGGCTTCACCACTACTGCTGAATTCATGGGCTTCTCAGAAATGAAAGAGGATGCGCTTGTGTGTGTGCCGGGGTAGGTCTGTTTGTGCTCATCCCAGGGCAGCTCCATCCTCCCACCATGAGGGACACTCAAGGGAACAGCTCAGAGATGCTGTTGGGGCTTTCACCTTTCTCTCCACGCCTGCCCAGCCCCCAGGAGTAATGCACCCAGAGATTGGTGGTCAGGTCTCGGCTTTGTTCCTTGCCGTGCACAAGCCTACGCGATGCAGCAGATGCCAAATCAGCTGTGAGGCCTGCAGTAGCCAAGGGGCTCGTTGAAGGACCCAGTGACAGAGTGCTCCAAAGCCCCCTGTGAACAGTGTCACAAGTCTACAGGGACAGGCAGCATGAGGGTGGCCCCTGCTGCCAGGGCTCTGAAGAGTGGTTAGATGTTCATGTCCCTGAAGAAGGCTGGTGGGAAGGTGAAGATACAGACCCTGTTTTCTGCGCTGGAGGAGCACCGTGCTCCTCAAGCCAGGGGCGATGCAGTTGTGATGGTGCCCAAGGGTCACAGAAACATACCTCATGATCTGCTTCCTATTTCCCAGAGTCACACGTGGTGTTGGTGAGGTGCTAAAGGAAGTGGGAAACAGCCTGGATCACCTCGTTCCCTCCAAACACCCATTCAAAACAGTCTGCGGGTGAAATCAAGGTGGGGGCAACAACCTCATGGGAGATCGATCCCCAGGAACAGGCTCTGGAGCAGGGGAGGAATCTGTTGGGTGGGACAAAAAGGTGAACCTAGAACAGAAATGAAAGAATGGACTGCAAATGTGGGGCGAAAGCACCGTCGCTAGCAGGATGGCTGATGCAACCCTCATCTCCCTCTTGCCTTCACCTGAGGGAAGCAGGTTCAGCAAGGAGACACCGTCCCCAGTCCTTTGCTTTCCCCACCTGATTGTCAGGACCCCAGGATCTCTTCTGGCCTCCTCCTCACTGCTTGTAACCAGCTGTGGGAAGAGTGTGCCTGCAGATGAACCCTGACCTGTGCATGCCTTTCCTCTGGTACAGCATACCCCTTCCCCTTCAGCAAGGCTTGTCACGGTGGACTGCTTGGGTCTTCTTCTCCTTCACCTTCAGGGAGTGAAGTGGGTGGGGTTAAGGACCTTTTGAAGGTTCAGGGTGTCCTAGTGTGTTCATCCACTTGGAAAAGGGAGACAGAGAGGCAGAAGCAATGATAAGGGCTGTGGGTTGGGAACGTGGGGCCGTGGCATGGAAGACCGACTGGTGGTGTCATGGGGGATGCTGTAGGTTCAGGGCGAGGGTAAGAGTAGTGCTGTGGAGGAGGGGAAACCACATGCAGGCTTAATCCCTGGGATCCTACAAGAAGGCCAAGGTTACATTTGCTCTCACCCTTCCCATCCCCTGCTTTCTGTTGGAAATTGCTGATGCAGAGCCAAAAAACAGCCCCCCAAATTCTGCCTCTGCTCTGCCTCCAGCCCTCTTACTACAAGCTGAACTAAAATGCCCCTGCAGCAAGTGGGCTGGGGGTGAGAGAGGGGCTGGGAGAGGATGCAGGAGGGACAGCTGACCCCAATGGACCAGAGGGATATTCCATACCATGTACTGTCCAGTTCTCTCCCCCATCCCACTATAGAAGCAGTGGGCAAGCGGCTGGTGAGTACTCAGCTGCTGGCTTGGGTTGACCCACCACAATCCACAGAATGGAAAACCGGTAGAAAACCAATATCTCCCCTCCTCTGTAGCGTCTCCCCTTGCAGCTTTTGGGTGACCCTCCAGCCCTGTAGTCCAAGATGTTCTGCAGTGACCTATGGGCCAGGGAAGTGGAGACAGCTTGGCTGCGGAAACAGACAGCAGGAGGAATTGCAAAACCGAGCTCCTTCCTCTGCCTCTAATCTCATTGCCTGGTCTGTGCTGCAGCTTCTCCCACAAATATTAAAGCTGCCTCTCAGCTCTCCAGAAGAGCCATCCCCGTTTTTCCTGGCAAGCCAGAAAGAAAGGATCCCTCGTCTACATCACAAACAACTACTGAGGTAACATGCAGAAACTGTTTCTCACTGGTACGCCAACTAGGCTGCAGTCCCCAGGTTGAGGTCCCTCAAGGGTCGAAGCCCAGAGCGTGCTGAGAAAGAGCTGCCTTGAAGCAGAGGAAGGCGCAGACATTTGAGCAAGGGATCCTTTTCCTGGGATGTAAAAAGGTGCGGTTTGGGGGGCAGGAGGGCGTGCAAGGGCTCCTCCTGGGTGCAACCCTCCCCCCTTTACTGTGCAGAAGCAAGAAATTACGGAGCTGGTCTCTGGTTGAGACTTTTCCAAGGAGACGGTGGTGTGGCAGCGCAGTTAAAGCGAGGGCTGTGCTGAAGGAAAGGAGATGGGTTTGGCTGCTCAGGAAGCTACAGCTCCCTTCCCACAGCTGTGTGTGCTGATAGAGGGCCTGGGCAGCCCCGCCACCAGCGCTGCCACCAGAGCAGCACCCAGTCCTTGGGCAGGAGGGAGGCAAAGCAGCAGGAGAGCAAATGCTGGAGGGTGTACGGGTGAGTCCCAGGAAAGCGGTGTCCATTAGGGGCCGGGCGCTCGGGGTAGCCACGTCACGTCTGTGCATGGGAAGGTCTTTTCACATGCTCCTACCTTGTGAACCCAAATCAAGCAGAGGGCTCAGCTGGCATTTGGTAAGAGCATATTCAGGGACTGTCTTTCAGCACAACTTTTCTGGGCTGGGGTGGGTGTGGGTATGCAGGGACATGAACACTGTGGAGCCACTGCTTTTGCAGTGGTGAGGACAGCAATGCCCCCCTGGCAGAGGAGGCACCGCTGTGTGGAGGCGTGTGAATCGGGTTCTCCCTCCCGCCCAGGAGGATGAGGTGAGCAAAAGGGCAGAGACTTGCTGACCCTGCTGCCCTCCGAGGATGAGATGACAGGGTGGGTGCTGGCAATAGGTGTGGGACTCGTCTCTCCCTTCCACCCTCCCGGGGAGGAGCTGCAGGGCTCAGAGGGCTCCCAGAGGGTCTGGTGGGGGATGCCAGCTCTGTTGCGAACGGTGCCTGCGTGGGAAGAAAGGTGACGTGTAGGTGCCTGCCTGCCTGTGCCCATGCCTCTCGGCTCTCCCCTCCAGGCCATGCGGGTCCTTGCCCTGCTCCCACTCATCCTCCTGGCCCTGCTGCCCTCAGCCGGCACTACAGACCCAGGCCAGCCCTGCCCATCGGAGATGAACAAGGTCAAGGACCTCCTGGAGGTGAACTGCACAGGGCAGGCTCTCAGTGCGGTGCCTCCAGACCTGCCCGCGGACACGGGCATCCTGCTGCTCAACGCCAACCGCTTCACATCCCTCTCCACTGCTGCCTTCCTGCCCCTCACCCAGCTGCAGGACCTTGACCTGGCCGACAACGGGCTGGTGGCTCTGCACACCGGGCCCCGGCTGCCGTCCCTGAGGGAGCTGATCCTCTCCCGCAACGCGCTGGGGGCCCTGCCCTCCCTGCAGGGCCTGCCCGCGCTCACCCACCTGGCCGTGGCCCACAACAGCCTGGCGACGCTGGCCCCGGGGGCTTTCCGTGCTGTGCCCCTGCTGCAGGACCTGGACCTGCGAGGGAACCTGCTGCAGGCGCTGCCCCAGGAGGCCTTTGCGGGGCTGAGGGCACTCAAGTACTTGGACCTCTCGGACAACCTCCTGGAGCGGCTCCCCAAGGAGCTGCTGCAGGATCTGCAAAAGCTGGAGACCCTCTGGCTCTCAGGGAACCGCCTGCGGACCCTGCCCACCGACTTCTTCCCCGAGGGGCACTTCTTCGCATATGTCTTCCTCACTGAGAACCCCTGGCATTGCGACTGTGACCTACGCTACCTGCGGGCCTGGATCCGGCAGAACGATGGCAGTGTCTACCAGCCGGAGCGGGGCCTGGAGAAGACAAAAGTGGAGGTCGCCCCTGAGAAGGTGCTGTGCCACAGCCCCCCTGAGCATTGGCAGAAGCCCATCATACACTTCAAGCCCAACTGTGGCAGTGTGGGGGATGCAGATGAGGAGGAAGAGGATGAATACGGTGATGGGGAAGAAACGGTAGAGAAAGCTACTATGATCACCTTCTTCCCCCCACATCCCTCCATCCCCAAAGAGCACACTACCGTGCCCCATGCTGTTACTTGGCCTCCCCTCACAACCACAAGACCTCCCCTCAGCACCCCTCGTAGCTCCACCCTTGCCCCAAGCACTTCACTTGCAACGCCTGCAAGCACCAGAGCTCCCAGCACCACCACTCCTGCACCAGCCAGTCCCACCGTCACACCCACACAGACCCCTGGCACTGCCGCCGTCCTCATTGCTGCTCCTGCCAGCACTCCGCACAGATCTGCCACCCTGGTCTCCACCACCTCACTGCCACCCACTATGAGCACCGGACTTCCCAGCACCAGCAGCCATCCCCAAACCACCCTCGCCACCAGCACTACCAACACCTGTGCCACTCTCACGGTGTCCACTGGCGTGTTTTCCACCACCTCCACGGCAGTGCCTTCTACTGCCTCTTCCATTGTCAGATCTTCATCTCCTCCTCTGACGTCGATCACACCGGTTGTCTCCAACACCACGCTTTCCACTCATGCCCCAACGCTGCCAGCTCCCCTGAACACCACAGGCTTCACCCAGCCTCCACCTGCCCCTTTCCCCCTCTGCCCGTGCTCCACCCCAGGACTGGCCATACCCATGCTGCGCTCATGGGCAGGTGGGGAGGGTCCGCAGTGGGGCCAGTGGGTGATGAGGCATTGCTGCCTATTGCACTGGGTGCTCTACCTGGCCACCTTGGCTCTGCTGGTCCTGACCGTGCTGGCTCTAGCAGGCTGGCTGGCATGGATGTGCCTGGTGGGACGGCCCTCCTGGCACGAGTCCCTGCAGACCCAAGAGGTGCAGTATCCACTGCTGAGGTGGAGGGAGTCGACAGAAAGCCCTGTGATGCAGCTCAGCAGCTTCAAAAGCCCCCTCCAGCGTCCCACGTTCTGTACCATCAAGGAAGTAGAGTTGTGCCCTGAGGTCAGTTACTGCACGATTAAAGACCTGGGGATACAGCGCAGTCCTCCTGCAAGTTCCTCCTTCTGCACCACAAAGGAGCTGTGGGTCCACCACAGTCCTCTGAATACCTCGTTCAAGTCTTTCTCCAGGAATCTGATGGTCCCAAACCTCAGCTCCCTGAGGACCCCTTCTGCTTACAGCTTGGACAGGGGTGTCAAGGCCATCGGTGATGTCAGAGTGAAATGTGCTGGCAACACCTTGTAAATGCTTCTGTGTGTTCAGAGAAAGAGATGGAGGGTCATGGCTCTGCTTCACGTACCCTTGTTCTACAACGGAAATTTCTGTTTGCCCAGGGGGAAGCCATCCAGCTCCTTCCCCAAGTATTATTCTTGCAGACTCTGAGGTTTCTAGATCTGAAATAATTACTTGGGTACTTGGCAGGGGGAGAAGATGTCCTAAATTGGTCGGTGATAGTTTGGGGCTGACACTGCCTGGTTTCAGGGTGAGTGGGGGAAAGCAGAGCTTACTTTGTACTCTGTATCCCAACTGCTTCTGTTTGAATGATGCACATAAAGCTGCGCTATGCTTTCAACTCAGTGCCGGGTTGTTAATCACAGAATAAATATTCTCTTTGCCTGATTTTCAAATGGGTGCTAGTTTCATTTCATTGAACCTCCCATAGTCCTGGCAGGGTACAGTCTTCAGTACTTGGAATAGTGAAGATGATAGAGAGGAAAAGTCCACTTATATCCAGCTTCCTGACTTTTGCCCAAATGTACGATCCTTCACTACGGGATTGAATCACGTGGGAAAAGCATCCCACTGCATGTCCCACTGTCACGTAATAAGTTCAGGAAATGGTAGGTGTTGATGCCTCTGCATGATCCATCATGGGATGGCTGGAAATGGGGGAGGAGGGCCAGAGGCTTCAGAGGGCAATGGATGTGACTTCTAAAGGATCACGCTAGGGCAAAATGTCCAGGGGCTGGCCAAACTTTGTGACCACCTGTTTAGAAGTCATCCAAACATTTTAGGAGGTGTGAGAAGGAGACAGAGGTTGTCATTCGTGGGGGTCAAACAGCAGGCCCCAGCACTGGTGCACAAACACAGCAACCAGATCATATGAATCACTTTTACAGTCTCAAACACTGTTCCAATTCTAACTGTCCCAAACGTATTGTCCAGCTACTGTGGGTCAGCAGGCCTTCCGCCAGATTAATTAATTGGTCCACAGAAGGGTATGTGTGCCTGTGCTTGGCCAGCTGGGGTGAGCGTCCTTCTACGCAAGTGTGTCTGCTAGTCAAGCTCGTGTGCTAGTCCATCTGTGGACACGCAAGCTCTGCATTTGTAAGCAAGCATTTGTCTGTGTGTTGGTGCTGTCCTCTGACCCCACCATACTGTCTCCCTCTTTCCTGGAACAACAGGAACAGCCCCAGAGACCCCAAATTTGACCCAGGATCCCTCTGAACAACTCTAGAGATGACTGCAACAGCCCAAGAGACCTCGGATACCCTCAGAGCATCAGAGGGACACATGGGTGGCCTTGGGGAGACCCCGGAGAGCCCTATTACTTCAGTTTGAATTGTTTCTTTACATTGATTTTTTTTTCCTTTATTAGATACTTTTACTACATCTTGGGACATTTTTCAGCCCCTTCTGTTCTTATATAGCAATGTTGGTGATTAAGGATGCCTTTTCTTGTTTTGTAATGGTGCTGTTTCTCACATTCTTGTGCTTAGGCTCTGTGGTGGGGCAGCATGCACCAGCTCTCACCTCTCCAGGAGCTTTGACTTCCTTTTGACACTTCTCCCACAATGTCATGGCATCCAAGTTAGGCCATCAAGCTCTGAGTAGCTGAAGAATTGTGCAGGTAAAAAGTGGTGTGAAGGTCAGGACCAGTGGCTAGTGGTTAATCGATCATACTCCACTTGGATGCTGGTAACATGTGGAGTACCACACACGGCTGTGCTGGAAACTCTTCTGTTTAACATCTTTATCACGGTGGAGGTGACCGAGTGTGCTTTTATCATGTTGGCAGATGCACCAGGTTGGGAGGGATCAGTTCGTATGCTTCCAACAGGACTACCATTCAGGGAGCACCATTCACCCTGGAGAAATGGGTTGACAGAAACCTGATGAAAGTCAACAAGGACAAATGCGAAGTCCTGTACCTTGGAAGGAAGACCAACACAGTGCCAGTGGGGGACAGACTAGCTGAGGAGCAGAGCTACGAAAAGAACCTGTGTGTCTTGGTCGACAGAAAGGTGAACAAGATCCAGCAGCGCACCCTGGCAGCAAAGAAGCCTGGGCTGGGTTAACAGAAGCATAGCCAGTACACCGAGGGAAGTGATTATCCCCCTCTGCTCAGCGCTTGTTAGACCACATGTAAAATACAGTTTTGGGGAGCCATGAGAACCTGCAACCCTCCCCTACACATCCCAAGACCCTCAATTCCCTCCCCAAAGGTACCACTGATACCCCAATATCTGCCAGGATCCCCATTACCTCCTCCTCTCCTTGCAAGTCCTCCCTAGGATTCTCCCAGCTTTCCACACAACAAACATTCCAGGTCACTCCAGGAAGCCAAGACCTCCCAGAACCACCTCGGAACCCCAAAGCCCCCAGGGCCTCCCAATGCCCCCCATCTATCCTGCCATCTACCCCAAAACCCTGGCACCCCCGGGACTCTCCTGTTCCCTCAAGATCCCCATGCACCCAAGATGCCTCTCAATCCCGAGACACACGCACACCCTCCCCCATGCCCAATGAATGCAGGCACCCAGAGGCCCAGTGCCCGCCACCCACTGCTCCCCAGGGGAGCCAGGAATCCAGGCAACCCACCACCACCCATCCAGGACGCTCAGGGTGGTCTCCTGCTCTCCTCCTGTTCCTTGCGAGAAGCACCCGAATGTCTGCGCTCCCCAGCAGAAACAACAAGACCCAGATGGACAGTTCAGGAGCCCACTTTTATTCAACTCAAGTGCGGGGGGAAATTGGGGGATCCCCTGCTCCCAGTGAAGGGATCAGGGCAGGGGAGTGAGTATTCCTGGAGGCACAGGGTTGCAGTGGGGGGAGTCTTTGTGTCTCACAGGGTCCCCACAGTTTAGGGCATGTACCCTGGGGGTTGAGGGTTGCTGGAAATGACAGGAGGAACCCATTGTGGAGAAGGGATCTGGGGGCAATTTTGTCCCATAGAGGTGCCCATGAGTACTACCTGGGGATCCCAGTTTGCAGTGCAGAGCTTTTAAGCCCCCTTTAAGTATTACTGGGGGTGTTAGGTGATCTTGAGGGGTTCTCAAGGCAGTTGGGGCCACGCAAGGCGGGGGGTACAGTGAGGACACAAGCCTGGAGGTCAGTATAGGCATGGGGCAAGGTGCCCCGGGTGATCCAGCGCCGGGTGCCCGGCTGGTAGGCATGGATCAAGTGGGTGTCCCGGTAGGTCTCATGGCTGTACCCTCCCAGTACAAGCAGCTCCCCCCCCAGCACAGCTGCGCCCCCAACTACATGGGCATGGGGCAGGGGGCTGAGGAGGACCCAGATGTCCAGCTTGGGGCTGTAGACCTCAAAGGCCAGCTGGTCCTTGTAGCCAGTCTGCCCGTCCCGCTGGCACAGCCCCCCAGCCACGTAGAGCTGCCCACCCGCCTCCTCCATGATGTGCCCAGCTCGCTGGCCATTCATGGGGGCCAGGAGCGTGGCAGGCGCATCTGGGAAGTAGCGCAGCATGGCTGCCTGGCACTGGCATGCCTCATCACACCCCCCTGACACGTAGAGGACACCATCCAGGGCACACGCCGCGTGCCCGCACAGAGCCATCGGCAGGGGCTGGCACCTCCTGGGCAAGGAGAGAGGGAGGGGGTGAAGGGCAGGTTAAGCAGGGCTGCCCCATGGTGGCTGCCTGCCCAGGAGTTCCCCAGTGAGCCGTGGCTCCATTGACCGCTCAGCGGTCAACACTGGCCAACATCCAATGAGCCCCAGTAGGCAGCATCAGTTAACACATAATGGATGCGCAAAGGGCCATCACTGTTCAACACTTTGTAGACCCAAAAAGACACCATTGATCAACCCACAGTGGACTCCCTAACGGACAATATTGGCCAACACCGAACAGAGCACCCAATGAACATAGCTGGAAGATGTTTAAATGATTCATCTCATTGGCAGATGGCCAATAGACCGTCACTGAATACTATTGGCCAAAAACTCATTCACCACCCAATAAGCATCACTGGCCAACACTCAACGACCTCCTAGGGACACGGTTGCTCAACACCCAGTAGACCTCTCTCGAAGGCCACTGTAGGCCCATTCTACAGTGGAGGCTCAGTGACCCAAAGACCACTCAATGGGCACCACTGGCCAATGCAAGGGGCTGCTAGGGCAGAGGAAAGCAGGTGTCCACGTGGAGCGGTCTCACCTCCAGGTGTCGTTGGCCAGGTCATAGCACTCCACAGTGTCTGTGCAGTAGAGCTCCCCCGAGGTGCCCCCCAGGGCGTAGATGAAATCCCCAAGTGCCACAGCAGCAAAGTAACTCCGCCCACAGGTCATGCTGGCCAGGCGCTCCCAGGAATCATCCATAGGCTGATACCTGGGTTTGAGAGGTAAAGGGGCAAGAGACTACCTGTTACCTACAATGCCATGAGCTGATGTTGGCACCACTGAGGGCAACAACCCACCTACAACCAGCCGATCCCATAATGCCTTGGGGCCGCATGGTCCCCTTGCATGGGAATATCCCCTCCTTCTGGGCAATACCAAACCCGTAATGCCCTGAGGCGTCTCTGGATAGGAGCCTCCCTGCCCTACCCCCAAAAAGCCTGTAACATCCCAGAGTGGAAGGGCACCTCCCAGTCCTACACCCAGCCAATCCCAGAATGCCTTGGGGCCACTGGACCAACTGCAATGCCACAATGCCTTGGGTCCATGGGGCAGCTCTGGCTCCACCAACACCTCCTCTGATCCCACAACGTCCTGGTGCCACATGGCACCTCTAGGTCCTCTGTAGCCCTCACCTGTAGACACTGGCCAGGGTGTCATGGACCCCATAGTAGTGCTTTCCACCTAGGACGTAGAGGACGTTGCCCACCACAGCTACAGCGTGGCGGAAGCGCGGGCCATCAGGAAAGTGCCCCAGTGCCCGCCACTCCACCTGCTTCACCAGCCCCACAGCACTGAGGTAGCGGTGGGCAAACCAGAGGTGTCTGCTGGGCTTCCGGGCAGCCAGGTTGGCCGTCAGTTTGTCTCCACCACAAACCACCAGCACCTGTTGCAAGGAACGCACCCGGCATGGCAGCTGAGCCATGGGGGCCAAACTTGCTACCACGAGCTCGTGGAGGACCTTTGGGTCAGCTACCCCTGCAGTCACTGATGGGACCTTCTTCAGCTCCCGGCCAGACATGAGGGCAAAGCGAACAGATGACAGGACTTCCTTGGCTAGATCCTCTTGGCCATCTCCATTGGCCATAAGCCACCGGGATGCTGCTTCCAAAGCTTCCAGTTCATGGAGGACATTGAGACCATCAGAGCGGAGGAGGTGGATGAGAAGGTGTGCAGGAAGATCCAGGAAGGCCGGTGTGGCCACCACGCTGGGGAAGGTGGCCAAGATGTAGTCCTCTGCTACGCGACCCACCTGAGCCAGCCCGTAAGCTGCAGCAAAGGCCAGCACATCCAGGCCAGTTTCTGGGGTCAGGCCACGGGTGAAAACATCCAGGCAGAGGGTGAGGAGCCCCCAGGCCTGGTAGCGCAGGGAGATCTCAGCTGCCTCCAGGACCATGGGCCATGGCCCTGCCACAGCCCCTGTGTAGGCGAAGGAGATGAGGAGGCGCAGCTCGGCTGGGGACAGCCCCGTGGCCAGTGGGGCGGCGGGGTCGTGGGTGGCCTCCCGCATAGGGCACGTGAAGAGGGCCCGGAAGAAATCACAGGAGCAGCTCAGGGCCAGGCGCTGAACTAGGGGGAAGGAGGAAGAACGGTGGGGGCAGCAGGGGACCTTTTGCACTGCACCCGGGTGTCCTGCCTGCCCCCCCCCAAACCCCCAGCTCTCTTGAGTGGACTAGCCCCGCGGACACCTCTACCTCCGCATCCCCGCCTGGAGCCTCAGCCCCCAGCATCCCTGCCAGGGGACCCGGCGGTCCCAGCGTGCCCTGCTCCCTCCCCAGTCCCTCCTGGGGACCCCCATCCCCGGCTCACCTGGGATGACCTCGTTCCCTGCCCGGAGCTGGAGGTCACAGCCCAGGCCGCTGGCATGGAGCTGCTCCATGGCTCTTAGTGTCTCCCACTGCTCCTCCAGGGGCTTGGGACCCCCCTCCTGCGGGTCACTCTCCAGCCGCGGGGCACAGGCAGCCACCACCCGGGGGGCCCCCAGGGCCCGGGCGGCCTCCTCTACCTCCTGCTCCTGGCCATGGGGCAGAGTTCCCCCATAGGCAAAGGCCAGCACGGCCCGCCAGCCCCATAGCGTGGCCCCGGGTGGCAGGGGGACACGGGGTGGGGGGTCCTGGCGCAGCTCTCTGGTCCTGCCCTCCAGGAAGCGGAGGAAGAAGGAGCTGATGGAGGCCAGGACCACGGCATGGGCCACGTCGCCCTCCGGGCCCACGGCCACATCCACCAGCTGTCCTGCCGTGCGTAGGTGGTCGGCTATGGCTAGGAAGTTTCCGGCGTGGGCCCCGTCCCGCAGGCTCCACCAGGCTGGGGCTGGCCCCTCTGCAACCCACATCTTGCCTGTGGGAACACATGGAGCGAGGCAGGGTCAGGGCGCTTTCTCCATAGCCAGAGCCTCGGGCCCATGGCAGGAGTCCTGGCTGGGGACACGTGGTCCTGCTACTGGCACTGCCCCATAGTAAAAGCCACTGGATCCATCGCCAAAGCCTCCACCCCATAGCTGAGGCCACCAGGAACTGCTACTGCCCCATAGCTGAATTTAATGCCCCTTGGCAAAACTGCAGCCCAATAGGTGAGACCAATGGGCCATGTTGCTGCCCCATAGCTGAGGCTGATGTCCCTCATCTGCCCCACTGCTGAACCCTCGGGATGAAGCTACTGACCCACAGTCAACGCTGCTGCCCCAACTGAGAGCCACAGCCCCATAGCTCAGTCCGCTGTCACCCATCAAACCCTCCGCCCTACAGCAGAAGCCACCAAGCCCTTCTCCAACCATTGCCCCATAGTTGAAACTACTGGTGCTCCAACAGCAGCAAAGCGGCTGGTCCCGGGAACAGCTCCCCAGCGAAGCTGCCTGTCCCACCTGTTCTGCGTGCAGCAGCGACTGCTGTGCGCTGCCTGTCGCGTGTTGCGCTGCCCATCGCGTGTTGCGCTGCATTGCACTGCGAGTTGCGTGTGATGTTGCACGTTGTGTGCCCTCTTGCGCTGCTTACTGTCAGGGTGCGCCGATCCTCGCACGGCACGCTGTGTCACACCAGGGTGTGCTGCATGCTGTCGCCCCCCCCACCCCGTCACGAGTGGCGCCTCACGTGTTGCTCGCTGTGTTTGCACAGTGTCGCGTGTCCTTGCTCGGGCCACACGCTTTGCAGCCCAGCGTGGTGTGTGCCGTATGCTGTGTCCTGCATTGCTGCGCAGCATGCCGCGCTGTGCCGTGCCACGCACTCGTCCCCCCTTACCGCCTGCTGCCGCTCCGGGAAGCTCCTGTGACCCCCCAGGAATGTGCCTGCGTAATTATAGCCCAGACAGGACACGTGGCTGTGGCTGGGAGCTGGGAGAGGCCCAGGCGGAGGGAGGTCCAAGGCTCTGGAGCCCCGGACGGGGCGGTGGGGACACCGGGGTTCCCTGAGGACAGGCAGTAGGGTGGGTGGAAGCTGCCAGTTTTTTCCCCTCTCAGGCAGCGGGAAGGTGCAGGCAGGGCTGGGCAGGTCCTGTTGGGAGTCTCTGGCCCATCAGACTCCCCCCAAACGTTGCTCACCTCCAGAGCCCAGGGTGAAGCAGGGCCCCCCTCAAAAGTTCTTGGGTGGGAGAGAAACAGACACCCCTGTTCTCCCAGCCCCACGGGGGGTGACACCCCCCCACCCACCCATTGTGCTCCTGGAGCCCAGCCCCACTGACCCCCACACCGAAGAGCTGGGGGTCCCCCAGCCCTGGTGCCAGGAAGCACGTGGGGACACCGGCCCCTTGGCCCAGCCCCAAGCGCCCCCAGGACCATCCTGCCCACAGAGAGCACGTACCAGGGAGCAGCACAGCCTGCCGTGGCTATCACTGCGTCCCCCCCTGTGTTGCTCTGTCGCCTCCTCTGCTGTCCCTGGGTCCCCCAATCTCCCTTGTCTCCAGCTCCCCTACCTCCTGCCCCCTCCCCTCACACGTCCCTGTGTTCCCCTACCCCACATCCCTGCTTCCCCTAGCACCCATATTCCCCGTCTCTATTAACTCATACGCCCATCCCCAAATGTCCTGTCCCTGTACCTTCATATTCCCATGTGCCTGGTTGAATTCTGCGTCCCCAAGGATGACGATTTCACAGCCTTTCCGAGTTCATTTCCCAGCACTTACCTACCCCAACTGTGAGATTTTTTTTTTTCCCTTCTACCTAGTTAAAATTTCCCTTTCTGCAACTCGTGCTTGTTATTTCACATTCTTTACTGAACACCTGAGCCTGCCTTTTCTGTAACCATTAAGTTGTAAAAAAAATGGTATTACATCAGCCTTTGACCTTTTCGCCAGGCTGAATGATGCAGTTCTCTCCTCTCCTCATGCATCCTGTGCCTCAACCCTCTTACACCTTGGTGGCTTTGCTGGACATGCTTCAGTTTGCACACAGGAAATTCAACTAGACCCAGCCCTGAGCAACCTGCTCCAACTTTGAGCAGGAAGATCTCCAGGGATCCCTTCCAACCTCAGCTATTCCCCAATTCTAACCCTGAAGTTGTGGGCTCTAGGCTTCCTTAAATGCTTATCAGAAAAAGTCCCCAGGCTCCCAAACACCTTGTGGTCAATCTATACCTCCTTCCCCCACCCCAAATTCCTAATCCTCAACCTAGAACCAAGCGCCTCTTCAGAAGTTTTGACTCCAAACCCTTACTGACGGTCTCAGTGCAGTGCAGTCCCAACCCTTGCCAAAAAAATCCTGCAGGACCCACTCGAAACTACAAGAACAACTAAAAGACCAGACTGAAAACGGTAATTGTACCCCTCAAGCTTGCATGTGCAATACAGAGACACGGAGGCAACGTGACTTCTGCATGAAAAGAACTCTCAGCAGGAGCAGCAGATTGAAGCTTCCTCTCCGACGGCTCCAACTTTTTTGCATCCTCAGCCCCAACAGTGTAAACAGCCGAACGACATCAACATTTTGTGACAACTGCTGATTTGACAGTATCTTTATTACACAACGTCTTATTACATACAGCATTCAAAAGACAGGCTGCAGGGAGGAAAGGCTACATTTACAGCTTGGGAGGTCCCGTCAGCCTCCAGCCCTCCTTGTTACCTATCTTCATTAGAGCAGCGGTAATTCCAAACCCCAAACATGCAGTGGTACCGGTCATGTAACTGTGAGCTGGAAAAAAACCAAATCAAACCATAAAAGATCTATTAGGGCACAAGTACTGTACAGTAGATCTCGACAGACTCTGCAATTTTTCCATGGGTTACTCACAGTCCCTTGACCATCAGTAACGTTGTTTGCCAAGAGAAATCAGAAAAGTGATGTTTCTTAAAATGAAGTTTTCTCATGCTTTTAGCTTGCAGTTTGAAATATCAATTTCTATAATCCACTACCCCATCTCCTTACATAGGCAATCTTAAATTGCTTATTTCACTGACAAAAAAACTAATCACTGCTTCGAACTCTCATCAGTTCAGCAACTAGGAAAAGTAATGGTAAGTTCTATTTCACCACAATTACAACTTAACAACTTAATTAACACTGAGTCTGCAAATGCCTAGAGAAAACAGAGCTGTATAAATATCTGCAGGAGCTACTCTAGCCTGACAAGATGCCATAGGAGCAACAGCAGCAAGATACAGCTTGTCCCTCAGAGTGCATGAAGAATTCACAAGGGAGATGTTAGATTATATTTTCCGTGTAAAATAAATCACGTTTGTTGCCAAGAAAACATGGATTTCCACACTTACGTTTTTCATACCCTGCAATTTCAAGTTATAACTGGTAGTTATAATTGGCAGTACTGGGTCAGCTCTATCTCTGGTCTCCTTCTGTAGCAGTATTTATTTCAGCAGACCTGTACAATGGAGCGTCCACAAAACTGGCATGAAATGGAATTCACATGCCGAGATGAATCTTTACCAAATAAGCCTGACATCAAGATCATTTTACATTTCTCCCTAACAGAAAGGTTTCTAAAAACAGAGAGGGCTCATTTCATTACAGGCATTATCCACATTTACCTCTTGCACCTAAGACAGCTCCTGTTGCACAGCCCCCTATGAAATAGTTCAAGGGATCTTCTGGTTCCTCTCGGATTTGGGCACTGAGGCAGGTAGTTAAGCCAAACACAGCTCCTAGTGTAGCTGTAAACAAGAGGTAAAAAAACAAAACAAAACCCCTCAAGGAACTTAGAATTACATACGTACAAAGCACATTTTTGAGATGCACAGTGCCGTACAACGGTTCCTCTGGGAGAAAAGAGGAAAACGAAGCAAGATTTGCTTTCAATTACCCAGAGGCATCACATCCTAGCCATGATGGTGAGACTCAGCATTGTACAAGTCCCATCCATTTCCTTCTGGTACCTCTTCCGCTCCAGCCGTGCAGCCACCTCTGTGCCACGCAGGTCCTGCGCAAGCAGGTCCAGCTCAGCTGTTAGCTGAATCCCCAGGAACCCTGCTGTGTGGCAGCACACAAGGCGGGTGCGTTTGAATGGCTACGGACAAACACCACCAACATCCAGCTTGGTTATTAGCTCAGATTTAGTAACGGCCCCTCCAGATGAGGCAATGGGGCAGCGCCCAAACAGTCAGGGGGTAAGAGAAAAGAGAAGCAGGTTTCTCTGTAGCACGTCCCCCCAGCGTGCAGAGCTCTGTTTGGGCTCTGTGCTGAAACTCAGCTCACGAGTCCCTGTCAATCCAGCCTCACAGGGATTCAGGTAGAGAAACTCAGACATCTCTGCTCTCCTTAAGGTTGGTTTGTCCCGGGACTTTACTCCTCTGCCTGCCTGGGGCTTGCAATGATTTCTGGATAGTAGAAACATAGATTGAGTTTGTAAATTATTCTTTTTGTAAACTGATTTTGATTTTGTAAATTGATTTCATATATTGAATTAAGAAATTGCAAAGTAGCATTGTCTTGTCCACTGAATTACATACCTCATCCCATCGGACCCTACATCTATATAACTGAAAAGTTCAGCAAATAGCTGTGTCAAGCAAATACGCTAAAAAGTTTTCTTTGTTTATAGTACAGGTTCTTGATCATGAAATGTGAAACGGACTACCAGGCACCATCTGCAGATTTCAATTAATCTTTCTTGGGAACAACAAAAACGTCCAGGATAAAAATTTTCAGCCTCTACGGTAAACTAGTAAACCACAAGCTCATGTTACAAACCCCTGCAGCTTTTCAGCAGAAAATGCAATTATGCTGATCCTAAAATCAACGGAAAAGAGCACTCAGGAAACAAACCCCACAGACCAAGGACTGTATTTCAGCTTCCCTGCTTTGGCCCAAGGAGCCTGCAGGTAAAACACACGGCTTCAGACCACAAGTTCTGGCCCCGTAACAGTGGACGGGATAAGTCCTTCCTCACGGGTGAGAACTGGTGAGAGGATTCAATATGCTGGTTTATGATTACGGGATTTAACAAAATCATAATTGGTTACATTATCTGGTCCGTTATAATGACCTTTTATGGCTCAACTTGTTACAGGAGATTCCAGGTCCTGGTTTAGAGTTGAACAACTCAAAAATGCAGATCTGGACTGCTTGTGAACCAGCTTCCAGTTCAGAGCACTAGTGCACGGGGAAGACAGAGTTGACAAAAGCCATTAAATTAGACTGAAAAACAAGATGAGTTTGGTGAGAAAAACCCTGCGCACTTGCCAAGGGGCTGGGGGAGCTTCAGCCTTGCGGATCTGCACCTGCATCTGGAATAGCCCCCTCAGTTCCCCGCTTACCTATTCAGAGACCACTTTCTCTTGCAAAACACAGACAATTCAAGACAAATAAGTGGTTTCTTCCTGGCTACAGCACGATGGGAAAAAAACCACATTTATTTTCTTCTGCCATCAAAAACATTGCGTTTGCTCTTCAGCAAGTGTGATTTATTAAGTGCAATGCCTAAATATGCGAAGTAAATGAGTAAGATAAGTTTGCTTCCACTATACTTCTGTCTGGAAACCAGCTGTTTTGCAAATACTGAAAATACGTACCGTTTACCTAGACTGCAAAAAACGCGTTGCCTAAACTTTAAATAAAGAACATGGCTTTAAATAAAGGACACTGGAGGCAGAAACTGCCTCAGATGCATCTTCAGCCTGAGCTGACAGGGCTGTTCTTCTGTCTCAAGCATTAATCCAGGAGTTCCTTTTCCCACCACCCACAGGATTACCGGTATTACATTATCCAGTGGAAAATATTATCCACACGTGAATAACTCTTCTATTCCGACTTGACAGGCAAGCCGCGTGTTAGAGGAGACACAGCAAAAGGAAATGCCGACTGTAAAGCTCTGCGCTTCTCTCAGGTCACTTCGGCGCTCCGGCTCTGGGCTCCCCCCCTTAGCGAAGCCGCCCTCCAGGCCTGCGGAGGGGGGAACCCGACCAAAGCCCAGCACGGAGGCAAAGCGAAGGGTGGGGGCCGCACCGGGAGGCCTCGCCGCAGGCCGCCCGCGCCGTGGCAGGGCAGGCCG
>WAAD01016998.1:161853-200259 GCA_013389945.1 Fregata magnificens | reverse complement strand
ACAAGTCATTTCCTCTGCAATCCTTATCTTTTGATCCAACTTTGTGTCTTTTTCTTAAATGTAATCTAGTTCAACCAGTGTTGATCAGTCAATGCAGACTCACTGGGGCTCTGGACCAGTTTAACAAACCTCAGTGAAAGCATGAACTGGCAGTATGAGCTGAGTTCTGAGTGGCCCTTGGCTGCTAAGTAGCAGAGAAATGAACCTTCACTGGCTGGTTACCAGGTCAGATGACTTTGTTTTTCAAACGTGGTTATTACACCTGCTCTGTCATTCCCATCCTTGTCAAGGAAGCAAGCCTATAAATGCTTGGGCAGGGCTGAAAGTTTTCCAAGTGCTTTTCATCTTTCACTGATTTTGTCTGTGTTTTGACTCTGCACATGCTGTAGTGGGAAAGAGTTGTGCATTTGAACTAATACACAGAACTGTCAGGCAGATTTGCAGATCCACAGGTCGAGCCACTGTGCAATCACAGCTATGAAGGCGACATCTCTAAAAGAAGGAAAGGAGCTGCAGCACACCCTGTGCATCAAAACGGTACTGAGTTTTTTGAATTAATGATGGCAAATACACAATCGCACCCAGAGCATACTCTGTCTAGTCAGGATGCAGCTTGCAGTTGTAGACCTGAGGTCCACAAGGCTATTTTGAGTAAGTGTGCCTATGCTCTAGCTGGTGATAATGAGAAATGAATGCCAAAGGAACATAAGTACTGTACGTTGCTTTCTAATTCATCATAATATTAGTGGTTTTTTTCCCTTACCTTTCCTCATACACATTTGACTCAGCTTTCTCTCTGCAGCAGAGAAGAAAGGTCATGCAAGATCCTACTCTAATTAAGCTCTCTGAGGAAAAGTCTGACAATCGCTGGCAGATACAGTGCAAAGAGCAGTAGAGCCCTGGCAGAAGTGCCTCTAGACTTTACTGTGAAATGTATATGATAGACAGCCAGGCAAATGATGCAGCTGCAAGCAGGCAGTTTTATAGTTCCATAACTATGTGGAAGCTTCCAGCAATTCAACAGGAATATTTCCAAGACAAAAGGTATGAAAGAAAGAGAAATGGCCACTAGTTTTTAGTACTGCAATGGAGAAAAAAACCCTGAAACAACAGGAAAGTTACTGGACAGTACAGGGCGAAAGCGAAGTATAAACATCAGCGAAAAAAAAAATCCGCCTTTTGCTTCTCTGCTGCTAGACATTTGTATAAAGAATATTATTAGAATGTTCCAGTTGAGAAGATCATTGTGAAGAACAAGAGGGTTTTTCAAGAAGTATCTGAACATGGATCATAGAACCTGTCCTTTTTGTATATCTGGACTTGGAAGCATTCCTGTAACCCTGGTTAGTCTAACCACACTTACTGTCAGCTTTCCCGCCACCCCTTTTTTTTAAAACAATAAACGTTTAGGGTGGCTTGCTGACTGACACTAATAAAAGCCTAATCTCTTTAAAAGTACAGGCAGAGATCACTATGTAAAAGACATTAAATCCTGTTAAATTACACAGACAGGCCACAGGCATTTGCGGATATGGTATGTTGAAGTGCTTAGTATTCAAAATTCACTTGCACTATTTTATTTTTGTTAGTACATTTCAGCATTTCCTTTTCCTCACATGAATCAAGCACAGGAAGGCACTTACCAGCTGACACAACTGCCAAATGATCCTCTGGTGTGTCGTTAGGGCTTGTCAGATTCTCTTGCGTGACATTTTGCTGAATATCACTGTATTCAGATCTTTGGAGGTCTTGGTTTTCTTTTATGAGTTCCCAGCAGTGGTCAGCTGTTGAAAGCCTCGGTTTCCAGTGGACACCTTTCTCTCGCCCTTTATGGGATCCTGAGGTTTTAAAGTAAACAATTCATTCTCTTTCTGATAAGTCATATTAAAATATTGATCTGGGGGAGGGAGATGGCCCTCACTGCACAGACCCAGAGTCACCTTTAGTCAAACAGACTAAAGAATGGAAAAAAAGCTCTGAAATCTCAATTTTCTCTGTCCCTTCAGAGAGAGCATATGTGGGTAGGGAAAAATGCAAAATATAGGCTTTTTTCAGCTGCCTGTTTCGCTTAACCCTGAGATGAAGAGTGTTTACTCTGTCTTCATATTAAGCGCTTACTTTGTCCAGCAAGACTGATTTCATCAATTCCTCAGATCACAGTGGTGATCTTACTGTTTGCTGCTAGGTCTTACCAATCTTTTTTTCATTTTTTAATTTTGACTTACCGTCTCTTCTGCACAGGAATTTTCAGAACTCTCAAAGAGCCTGTCACATTTTTAATAGGTTTTACTTTCCAGCACACTTATGAGATGGGGGAAGAAGTCTGACTTCAGTTGAGGCTATCTGAACACCAATGGCAAAACCAGGAATTAAACACACGTTTCAGGACCTCATCCAGATAATCAACAACTAGACCATTGCATAAACCCCCAAATTTAGGGCATGATAAATTTCAGATTTTTTGTGAAGGCTACTATGGGATTTGAACCTGAGATTTCTCTAAACATAAATTAATGTCATACCTTCAGTGTGATAACCTTCCTAATTGATAGTTAACTAGTTAGTATTTCATAGCTTACTTCCATTACCATTCTATTAGAACATAAGCATTTTGTAACAGTCTTAAGTAAAAGTAATTTTTTTTTTTTTTTAAAAAAAGCAAAGTTTCCACTATAGTACATCACAAAAGTGAGGAACCAGGTCACTTTACTGATTTTGGCTGGATGTGTTCATCCAGCAGCAGAAAACCGCTGCGAAATCAAATCTGGAAAAAATTCTGTGTCTTGCACTCTCCTTGCTTTCCAGCTTTAGTATAACTAGACCTTCGATAGAACACAAATGCAGCTTCTGTCCTTGTTAAGATACCTTCCCTCACCACTACCAGGGTGGGATGAAAGAGGCCAGTATATATGAGCTCTACAAATCAGAGCTCTCCTTTTGTGAGAAGGGTCCTGCACGTAATCGGTTCAAACACATAATACAATACCGTGTAATGGAAAAAAACCTGAACTACAAAGCCACTAGAACACCCTCATCTTTACCAATTTATGGCATGCCTTTTCTGCCATGTATTTGCACTGCAAATTTATCAGGGCAAGAACTATCTCCTACTGTTTCCTAAAATGCTGTTTCCTAAATTGCTGTTTTCTAATCACAGTGCAGCTCCAGTCTCAGACACACCAGTAATACAAATAATAATGTCAGCAGTCATGAATAAAAGAAGGCACTGAACTGTGCTTTCTATGCAATAATGAAGCTATATTTGTAGGTTATTGGCAGTCTTATCACTGCATATACAGTTCAAGAATAGTTTTTTCCCATTATGAAAAACTCCAGAATTTATAATTCTCAGGGATTTAATGACACATTTTTATAACCTTAGTTGTAAAACCGATGTTAGTTATAGATGATCCAACTGCTTCACTGTACTCTTTTACAGTTTTGTTAAAGAAAAAGATTGTAATTAGCACAAAGCACAAATTAATAATGCTAACAGGTGACATTTAGTAGGGAAGCAGAGAATTAAATGAGACAGGAAAAGAAAAAGAACACATGCCTGAGTTTTAGCTTTCATATGCTGTGCTATATGACAGGGTATTGGAGAAACATAGTGAAATTAAGAGTTTTGTAACAACACAATCCTAGTCACTTGCTTTTAGGTTAAAAGTGCCAGTAATCTGTGCTACCTAACTTCAGGTGCTGTACAAGAAGGGAGATGATGGCTACGTGTCAATCTCATCTGGCTATGCAGCCCCTTGGATGCACTGATATAGTCTGACTTTTTATCCTTATAAAGACATTAACAGGAAGATGACTGGGGAAATTCTGGAGTGAATCACCATCTGGCTGATCACTAAACATCAGACAAAACCAGGTTCTATTGAAGTCAGAAGAAACATTTCCACTAACTTCTGAAAGATCAGGGTAGCATCTACAGCATTATATGTCTGTAGGCATTATATGTCTTGTGTATGCACAGACATCTTGTGCAGTGGGGCCTGACTGTGCCATGATTGTTACTACTAATAGATTTCTTGTAATATTAGGAAAAATATACCCCCAGTTACAGCTGTTTTCTTTGTTTAGAGTCCCAGTCGTTAGGGCTTTTTGATGGTGCTCTCAACCTATGTGTTGTTACCTTTTGCTCTTGGTCTATTTAGAAAACGCTCCTGAAGCAGGCACTGCTTTTCATTTGGTCTTGACACTGCTTGTTTTTTGGTGAAAAGTCTCTCAGTCGGGACTTGTACGTGCACACAGTATAAAGATGACAGAATTACTAGTAGTAGTAGTAGTACTACTACTACTAGTTCATATTGTGGCCATAATAGTAGAACAAGGTTTTGGGAAAATATTTATTTAAAAATTACCTGTACAATTATACCAGAATCCTGTGTGCAAACTCCATACGCCATTCTGAAAATATGGATGTGCGTTTTAGATCTACAGAAAGTATCTGACAATTTGCTTAATCATAAAAAGAGGGCAAAAGACCTCAAATAAAAAAACCTCCAGATGCCACATGTTGTCCAAAAACAGCAGAGAAAGACTAAAATGTGCTACTTTTACTCACAGAGGAAACACCACTTACTTGGTATTTCTGGGGTTGTGTTTCTGGAAAAAAAGCTGTTTTCCTCAAAATGGCGGTCTGTAATTGTAAGTGAAGTACTGCCCACTACACATGGAGCCACTGGTGAGAGTCTGAAATGGCATTGCAACATTCATTACTGTTGCAGACTGGTTTGGGTCCAATTCTTTGAAATTAAATGCCAAATTATTTGGAAATTCCTGAAAAAAAAAAAGGAACTGGTTTGTTTAAATGTTAGTAAAGGTGACACAAGGACAAATAATGCAATACATGTTGCACATTCATCTGAGGGCCAAATTCTTCCCTTGAAAATATGTAGATATGACCCCAAGCAAAATTATCTAACTTTGAAGTTCAATCTAACTTTGAAGTTGGCACTGCTCAGAGCAGAGGGCTGAGTCCTGTGACCTCCAAAGGTCCCTTCCCACCTAAATTATTCTGTGATCCCATTTTATGTGCATAGCGCCTGTTGACTAAGGTGTCACTATACAAAGGATGAAATTTGATCCATACAAGAGTTCTTTCCTACCATTTTTCTTATATAAAATGTGGAGGATACTAAGAGTGAAATAGAAATCTGAGGAATGGTCTTTTCTATGTGGAAAGAGTGAAAGACCAATTCCAAAACTGAAGGAATAATAACTTAACACAGGGGCAAAAATAGGGCTATGTTAGGAAGTTTTTTCACACTGGGAAGATTTAACAAACAGTAAGAAGCTATGGTTTTGCTCTGCAATTCCTTAATTATGAAATTCTTCAATTAAGAACAACAGTTCTGGCAAAAACGGGGTTAAATATTCTGTGCATGAAGATGTCACTAGTGTATTAGGAGAACTGTTTTATTCTGTTTCTAAATGATATGGGCCTACAAGTGTTTGTGAGTGGTATAAATCCCTTTGGCAGAATAAACCTTTGCAGCTGGTTAATTTTGATCATAAAAACATTACGTGGTCAACAAAGCTCATTTAGAAAGCCTGTTTGAAAGGGCTTAAAACCACAATTACTGTGTTTATTTAGAGTAGATTTCAAAAGCCAGTTTCACCATGCAGTTCAAACTGAAGACTTTCAAATTAGGGTTCATTTAAATGACCTGAAAGAGGCTCACCTGAATCACTTCTCATTCTTTTTTTTCTCAACACTTAACATCAGAATAGTATGAACTTTATATGAAAAGAAAAATAACACAGAGAAGGATCATGGTGCGCATGTAGAGCAAGCAGGGAGAAGCGAGTGGATTGGGAAGAGCTTTCTCTTCCTCATTTGGATGGCCTAAGACCTCATGTTATCCAGCTAATTTATCACAAACCTCAGGTTAAAGTCAGTTGCAGTTTTGAGGGAGATGGGAACGTAGACCCTCAGTTGAGGAGGGAGTTAGAGCAAAAGATTCTGATCTGAAAAATCTGATGCTATAAGGTACAGAGGTTTAAAAAGGAACTACTGAAGGACCAGTCCACAGAGACCCCAATTCTGCAGTCCTCTGGAACCCTGATATTTAATGATTTTCCTTCCCTAGATTCCAGCCTCAGAACTGTTGCACTAATGGCCATTCACGTATGAGAACTTGAGGTGTACCTTTATGGCTTTACTCCAGCTCTGTCTTTAATGAGCATATAATCAATACTCTTAAACTGGTTTGGGGTTGGCTATTTCATCTATGGAAAAATCCTGTTACAATCTGGCAGCTGTGGGCATGGCTTACTTGGTTTAAAACTTTCAGACAAATCTGGGTCAAAGATTTAGGCCGGATCCTTTTATGGAGAAAACTGACACGCATCCAACAATGTAACTGAATTTATCCCTTTGCTATAACCTATTAATTTCAGTGAATCTTTGCTGACTTACATCACTTTAGGATATGACCATACAATTTTTGAGAGGAAATTGCTACAGGAATTCTTGGGCTCAAAGTGGGCAAAGCTGGTATTTATCTGTTTATCCCAGATTACTACAGTATTCAAGGGGCATCAACCTTCACAAACATTGAAGGAAGCACATTTACCATTGCTAATACCACAATATAATAGACAAAGGTGAGGCATATCTAGCGCTAGGACAACTTAGATCACGGAAAGGAAAATGTTGCGACCCTTGTAAGTCAATGGCCAGTGGTTAAAGATTACCTGTTCTGGTCATTCTGACTACTAGATAGAGAAAGATTAACTTAGAGCAGTATAAAGTAGACCAAAGGTATTTAACCTGGGAACCATGATCTCTTCTGATTTCTACTGGGGCTCAGTAAACGAAATTGATTTGAGTTTCCCAATCATCAAACTCATTACATCAGTTCTAGATCATCCTGGCATTCCCCATAACGATTCACCATCTGGCACACCCGACACAAAGAATTCAGGTTGAGGATTATCTTTGGATTAAGGGTGTAAAGCGTGACTAACAGTGTACCGTCCATGAAATTTCTGTTTCCCCAGCAAAATAGTTGTGGATAGAATTTAAGCAATTTTGATGTAAGTAGGTGGCTAACAGATAAAACTTAGGCTTATTTACCTGTCCCTAGGGGGAACTGGCCACCCCCCAAGAAAACTACTCCCTCCCTCTGCAAACACTGTTATTTGGCCCCTTAGCTCTAAGTCTTTTGCCCAGGTCAGCTATACTGTTTCCATTAGCCTGAGAAATTAACTGTCCATCAGTGGTTATCAAAGGCACAGAACTTCCTTTTTCCTGTCAACCACTGCTGCAGCCTACACATTTCAGGCAAAGCATTACTCCTATAAATCAGAAACCACAGCAAAATAAACTACTTAGTAATGGACATTTACAAAGAACGTAAGATTTTTGTAACTTCCCTTCCTTCCTATGCTTTACCAGGAGGTCGACAGGCCTCCCTCTCCACATACAGCCAGCTGCGAGCACCGAGTGGCATGGCCATAAACCAGCCCTGCCCCACATCATATACAGTATTTTTCTGAAATTGGGTCAGTGAATATTCATTCACTGTGCTGCTGTATAGTGATTTCTTTTTGTCTGGCAGCCACTAAATGCACGGAATTTAGTCAATCTGCCCTAAGTGGTTCTCTGATCAGAGAAACGTGTATCACAGCCTCTCTCCGGTCCATGACTTCAGTCTCTCCATACCACATTAGGTACTGACACGCTACGCACGTGGGATACAGGAAGTTTAATCGTAGAACAGTAAATAAAGGCTAGTCATTTCAAGACTCTTGCCCTAAATCATTTTGGAGTCCAAGTCCCAGTAGGATTGTTATCTTCAGGAATCGCCGTAGTAAATCAAACGTTTGCTCAGCGGTGGCCTGTGCCACCTACCTCAGGAAAGACAAAAAAACCCACTCAGCATTTGCTACCTCCTCTGGTCTACAGATTAATTTACTTCAGTATCTTACTCACTTCTGCTCATATGTGTTCAAGTATCATGTATCTGCATGATAGCTTTACACTCAGCACAGGTGTCCAGAGCTTTGCCTGCAGGATTCACCAGACGCAGCAGCCACGATGCAATCAACATGCCACAGCGGATTTGAGGTGAGCATCCACTACCTTTTCTTTAATGCCACGTGAGCTGCACATAAACAGAGTAGACAAAGCACAACATGAAGGTCTTTGATGCAGATGGGGATAAGCAACTTTATCCATTTCTTATATTTGCAAGTAAAAAACCTGTTTAAATCCTCTTCTCAGAACTTAAGAGACTTTAGGGGCCTGAACTCTGTTAATCACCAGTCTGATCACCTCAGAAAAGACCCAGAGAGCCACACACTCATGGAGCGGAGGCCCTGCACGTCAGTCCGTGAAAAGTAACGTTGCCAGCCAGCCGAGACCCCCATCCCCCCTCCGGCTTCTGGAGGACAATGGTGCTGCCTGAGCGGGGCGGGGCGGGGCGGGCTGGGGGCGGGGCCTTCCCGAAGCGGGCGGGGACCAGGCAGGGGCAGCAGAACCTTCCAGAAGGGGCAGGGCTCAGGGCTCTGCTGAGGCGGTGCACGTTCTCCGTTTGCCTGTCGACGCTTCCCTTGGGCGCTGTCTCCCCGCAGGCGGTTTGGGCCTGCGGGCGCCCGCTTGCTGCGCGTGCTGGCGGGACGTGGTGAGTGCTGCCGGGGGCCGCAGCCGCAGAGCCGTCCTCGCCAGCCTGGCCCAAGCACCGGAAACCAGAACGTCCCTTTCTGGAAGGAAAGGTCAGACCGCCTGTGGGCGTGAAGTGTTGCGCAGGCGAATTCGGCTCCAGCGGCCGGCACTGAAGCAGTTAATGAAAAGACTGTGGTAGGGGCGTTAGAGGTAGGGTGGAAAGGGTGCTTGGTACCTTTTGCTTGCTATAGCCAACTGTAATTAATATTATTTATTTAAACTCCTCGGTCATTGGTGAAGTTCATTCTAGATGTGAGCAGTCACAATGTGCTTTTCCCCTGCCTCCCCTTGTGCTTCAGGTGAAACCTTTCAGCTTACACAATTAAAAAGAATTCAGTATAGACTTTCACACACTTCTTACTATTTTTGCTCTTTTGATAAAAACTGCAGACTTAAAAATTGGTTTGGCGTCTTGACAAAATCATGAAGATAATGTTTTTGTAACTCCACGTTGAACCTTTAACCTATTCTTCCTTTGCCAGTTTGGCCGGGCTCTGGCCAAATAGTGACTGGAAAAAAAACTCCCTACAACTGGCCTAGATACTAAAAGTGCATAAAGTAAAAGCCAAGAAGTAGCCAAGATAGGGCTGCTTAAATACAGTTTGGTAGGGTGGGGTTTTTTTTTTTTCTTTTCTATATTCCTCTGCACCTATTCCCCCAATTAAACAGAAAAATAACGTGGCTATAATGTCAATGTTTTGGAGACAAAGTGTAGTGACAAAATAAAGAAAAATTAGTCATCATGTGTTTTATGTGACATTGCAGACACTTTCCTTGCTAAATGTAAACTTTACACAGATATCATATTTAGTCTAATCAGATAGTTTACTAACTCATTTATAATCCTATGCAGCATGAAATTGAATTTCACATGGTTATTCCAGTCCTGGATGCCATAGCTCTGCTGAACTGAAGTATTTTTCACAAAATCATGATTTCAAGACCTCAGAGAAAATGAATCTGCTGTTTCTTTTTCTAGCCTGTCTCTACAGGTAATCACTGTTCCTGTCAAGAAAATGTGTCTGTAGGGCAGGGTGTAGGCTTCTCATGTGCAGCTGGTCTTTATTTGCTTAGATTAATGCAGGTGCTGAGCATCAGGCATCGTAAGTTCTCTTCATGTGTTAAAAGAGATTTCTGCAGGGAAAAGAGAGAGAGGACTAAAGCAGGGAGAAAAGGAAGGGAGCTGGTCCTGTAAAAGAGTTGAAGAGCTCTCTTCCTCTTTCAACACAAAAAGTTTATTTGTTTATGTTATGGAAAGGACTTACTTTCAGTAAGCAGAAGCTGGTTTTCAGTTGGAAGCCTGAATGGCTATAGCATTTGTTAATTGGCCAGCGATAACTACGAGAGAAACAGGGTTTAGGAGTTACACAGGTGTTTAGACAAATAGGAAATGAGTAAGTCTTCATTAAGATCAGGTGTGAGGGTGGCTCAGGGAGCTTTCTAGAGACTTTTGAGTCCATCTTCAGAATAGTCTCTGTTCAATTGGAGACGCTTACCTATTGCACTGGGTATTAAATTTACTGGATAGTAACAGCTCTGGAGTTCTTCAGACTGCTCTTCTGGACTGACTCGGCTAGAGTGAGGAAGCTTACAACTGACAGGTAAGTAGGCTTCTAATCTTTGGTTGTAATGGGATGATTCTGAGGTTCCAGTACTCGGCAATTAAAATAGGAGGTAGTGTTCCCTTGGCATGTATTAGATTTGATGCCCTTTATAGAATGGACATCTATGGGAAATGAGCTGGATCAGAAGNCGCTACTTCTGAGGGTAGAATTAAAAAAAGGGTGTGGTTAATGGAATCGGGGGTGGCCTTGTGTTTTGGCCCGGGCAATTGTGATAGTGTCTGCGTCCCTGCCACTTTGCAAGTTTTGTGTTCTGAATGGGAGGGAGACTTTCTGGGTGAGGTCGTTCAGGACAGAATAGCAGGGGCTTTTCAAAATCAGCTCTTGGAAATGGGTGGGTTTGCAGCCTACTGACTAAGCAGTGTGGCACAGAGCTCCCAAAAATATTTTGCTGAGGTGTAATCCCAAAGACAGTGTTGATGGACTAAGCTAAGGCATTCATTCTCAGCAATTTAGGTCTAGGCCTTACTAAATACCCATTTGATGTTTACGCTAGCATCTGCAGCATATGTGTTGACAGAAGAACCTAACTGTACGTGAAACAGGAATGTTAATGCTGGAGTCCCAGTAGCTAAGACAAGAGGTCATCTTCTCCCTTGTTTGTGAGTCCTCCTTGACTGGAGACCTTTTATTGAAAGGTTGGAGGGTAGCTACAGAACGCCAGATCTCATGCAAGTGTCAAGGGATCCTCAGTCAAAATGTGGTCTGGTATGTTGTGAAGCTGAGGAAGAGGCTAGATTAGATGAGTTTTGCTGAGGAGCTGTTACAGCCCATACAGTGTTTTGAAGACCAGCATTTAAGGGTGCATCAGGTGGCTGAGCATCACTCTCACTGAGGCAGAGCAGATTCATAACAGATGGCAGGGCCCACTTGGAGTCCTGAGGTATATCATGCTACCCTGTGGATCATGAGACTTGTCTAGCAGGGCAGTGTTAACGGCGTAACGGTTAACCTCATGGGCTTGTTACCCTCTCCAGGGCAATGGGTGGTAGCGTATGTAAATGCTTTTTTGGTGTAGTGCCCTAGAACTCCGGAATTTTTTTTTTAAGTGGGTGTTCTCAACAAAGCTTCAGGGCATGCTTTTGCTGGTGTTTCAGAATAAAGAACATACTATCCTCTACCTCACCATGAAATATCTGCCATGAAAACAAAAACATTCAATAATATGGTTGTTCCTTGTGCATATTCTTATAATACACCACTGAGATGTGACTGTGCAAATGTGGGCTTGTTTTCAAAAGAAGGAGCTTGAGCTCAGTGTAAAAGGGGTTTCTCATTGTCTCTTTGGGTGGGGAGGGGAGTTAAGTGATTGAATGCATGAGCTCTTTAAGAAAAACACCCAGCTTTTTTTAAGCTATTAGGAATTGGATGCAAATAATAGGAATTAGATGCCTATGCAATCACATACCAATTCAGATCACCAGAGCTTTAAATCTATTGCCACGACCGCACTAGTTTTCCAGGTTATACACTGTTGTGCTCACAATACAGTTAAAAGAAAAAGGATTTGAGACTTCCTTTTTTCTCTGAAAGAGGAACTAGTTTGCTGGTCAAACTAATTTCTTTTTTTTTTTTTTTGAAATGGAGAAATGAAGATGCACTTGTGAAAGTGGTGAGCTTTTTTTAAAGGAAAAAAAACAAAGTGGGGGAGGAAGAAGAAGGAAAACTCTGTTTGGTTTGCAACAAATGCCTACTTTAAATATCTATATCCTGAAAACATTTTTTTTTGGAGATACTGCTGAGATATTTCAGTAATTTTTTTGGACCAAGGTATCTGCTGTATGAGTCTACAATAGTCCCTATAGGGATTATATTTCATAGCCATCGTATAGTCCCCATAATGCAATACGACACCCCTCTTGCTGAATCATTGCTATAATCTTGCCATTGTTTCTCAGAACACAAAACATATATCTAAGCTACAATTTTCTCTGTCATGTGAACTTTTTAAAATATATGTTTAGTCTCAGAGGAGTTGTCTTCAGCTGAAGAAGCCTGAATTTTCAGGGTGTTTTTTTTGTTTTAAAAGCTAAAACAACACTTTCCAACCTCTTGTTATTTTTCTGTTGTATTGGAAATCAATTAAACACATGCAATTCTTGTTTCAGTAATCTCAGTGAATTAATTTTTATTTTTATTAAATAGAAGATAGGCTTGAGTTTGTATAAAGATCAAGTAAAAATTAGTTGTTTTCATGTCCAAGTGAAGACTCTTAGACTATGCAATTTGCAGTCATTTCAACGTTATTTACTTTCATGGCTTATTCAGGGATTCAGAGATTATTCTCTCTGCTTACTAAGTTAAAAAAAAAAAATCTTTATGCTTGCAGGATAAATTCTGTATGAAATGAAATTTAGAACTCACCTGCTGTTCCTAGAATACTCCTGAAAACTTGTTTTTCTTCTTAGGAAGTTTATTATGACTTGGAAAAAACAAAACACCACATATACAAATCTTAATCTTTATCCCCAGTGGAAACTGGATTATTTCCTCCAGATATTAGCTGATGTTTTTCCAACTTACGTTAGAACGTTATCCTACTGTCTATGTTATGCAGCTGCCTTTAACGTTGTGTGGTAGGAATGGTACTGTACAAAGGTGGCATTTGTATCTGCTGTGCCAAAGCCACGGACTGCATGTGCTGCTCTGGGGTCAGAATGGACCCTTTCCATGGAGCTTGGCTTTGTTAAAGATTACTCAGTCTGAAGCGTATCAAGCGCAAGCCTTCTCTTAGATTTGATTATTACTGTGGGTATTGTTTCTCTAGGACTTGTCAGTCTGGACTGTTGTTTACCCTTGTGATAGGGCTTCATTTCTCAGGGTGGCATTTGGCAAGGTCTGTTCTCTAGAAAAATTCATTGCAGTTTCAACACCTGTCAACGGGTTCTGTCACTAGGAGCCTGTTCTCCTGTTACAGCTGTTAGGCTTTACGTGCACAGTGCTGTTCTTTGGTGCCCCTGGAATACAAGAGGCTGTAACTGCAGTACTCTGACTCTCTCAGCAGACTGACAATGTGCTAAGCTGAGGTATGCTCTAATACCACGTGGTCACTGATGCGGAGAGGAATGTACATTTTAATGTTGTGAAATATGCCTTCTGGTGGGGAAAATGCACATGCATTTTCAGTGTGACTGGTGAATTAAGGTACAATATTCTCATGGGTAGCTTGTTGGAGCTATTTCACCTACGTGAACTTGAGAATGTTAAATATTAATCATTCTTATCAGCCCTCTGTAAGCAGTAAGCCAGTGCTCTGCTTTGACTTCAGGTAAACGAACAAACGCTCTGGGGCGATTCATGAAACTAAGTGGTTTGTGTAGCAAGATTCCATTTGTTTCACAATTCTTAAATGCTACTGGAACATAAAGTCCCATTTTAATTTAGTATTGGTGAGTAACGCAACCAGACACAAGTACCATACTGCTGTGACAAGTGAGTCTGGGAAATTCCTGAAGTTGAAGATAATTTCTTGTCGCAAGTACTTAGTGAGCCAGCTAGGAAAGATGGCCTTCTAGACTTGCTTGTGAATAGAGGAGGACTCGTGGGAGGTGTGATGGTAGGTGGCTGTCTCGGCCACAGTGATCATGAAATGGTAGAGTTTAAAATTTTTGGTGTAATGAGAAAAAAGGTCAGCACAGTTGTTACCCTGGATTTCAAGAGAGCAAACTTTAAGCTACCCAGGGAGCTAGTTAGCAATGTCCCCTGAGAAACTGCTTTTGAGGGCTTAGGGGTCCATGAGTGTTGGTCAGTTTTTAAGAACCACCTTTTTGTGGGTTTTGGGTGTGTGTTGGTGTTTTTGTGTGGTGGGGTGTGTGTGATTTGTTGTTGTTTGGGTGTTTTTTTTTTTTTTAAGAACCTTGCACAGGAGCAGGCAATCCCATTGTGTCAAAAGTCAAGCAAGTGGGGCAGATGACCAGCTTGGCTGAAGAGGGAACTCCTCTGTGTGATCTCTGGAAGCAAGGTCAGGCTTTGCAGGAAGATTACAGAGCTGTGGTTTGCCAGTGGTGTTCCTCAGGGCTCAGTCCTAGGGCCAGTGATGTTCAACATTTTTATCA
The DNA here is from genome assembly GCA_013389945.1 of Fregata magnificens. Taxonomy (NCBI): domain Eukaryota; kingdom Metazoa; phylum Chordata; class Aves; order Suliformes; family Fregatidae; genus Fregata; species Fregata magnificens. The sequence continues at coordinate 185,905 of WAAD01016998.1, read as the reverse complement.
GTGATCTGGATGCAGGAGTTGAATGCACCATTAGCAAGTTTGCTGATGATACTGAACTGGGAGGTGCACTTGACTCGCTCAAGGACAAGAGGCCTTGCAGAGTGACCTAGATAGATTGGAGCATTGGGCAATCATCAGTGGCATAACATTGAACAAGTCCAAGTGCTGGATTCTGCACCTGGGATGGAGTAATGCCAGACACAAGTATAAATTGGGAGAGGAGCGGCTGGAGAGCAGCCCTGCAGAAAAGGATCTGGGGGTGCTGGTTGGCAGCAGGCTGAATATGAGCCAGCAGTGTGCCCTGGCAGCCAAGAGGGCAAACTGCATCCTGGGGTGCATCAAACACAGCACAACCAGCTGGTCAAGAGAGGGGATTATCCCACTGTATTCGGTGTTGGTGCAGCCTCACCTGGAGTACTGTGTGCAGTTCTGGGCCTCACAATTTTAAAAAGGATGTTAAGGTCCTTGAATGTGTCCAGAGAACACGTGGCTGAGGACTCTGGGTTTGTCTCATTTGGAGAAAAGGAGGCTGAGGGGCGACCTCATTGCTCTCTGCAGCTTCCTGAGCAGGGGACATGGAGAAGGGAGGTGCTGATCTCTTCTCCCTGGGATCCAGGGACAGGACACCTGGGAATGGCTCAAAGCTGCGCCAGGGGAGGTTCAGACTGGACATTAGGAAGCATTTATTTACTGAGAGGGTGGTCAGACACTGGAACGGGCTTCCTGGAGAGGTGATCAATGCCCCAAGCCTGTCAATGTTTAAGAGGCACTTGGACAATGCCCTTAACAACATGCTCTAACTTTTGGTTAGCCCTGAAGTGGTCAGGCAGTTGGATGAGATGATCGTTGTAGGTCCCTTCCAGCTGAAATATTCTCTTCTAAAAGGTGTGTGCACAAGGTACCTTGGTTTTATATGGTAATATTCATTAAGTGAAAGTAAGAAAAAATGGGATGGTCTATGTTGAATTTCTGTGATAATGTGATCTTGAGGAAACAAGCTACGGCCAGGATGGCACTGAAAAATCCAAGCAGGATTAGTTATCTCTCTTCTAACCATATCTGATTTCTTCCTGTTGCAGCAATGAGAAAATAGCATCACTCCATCGGCTGGTAGGACTACTGAGCATTAGCTGCACAGTAAGATCATGTGATCTTGGGATAATTTGGGTTGGAAGGGCTATCAGGAAGTCTCTAGTCCAACCTCCTGCTCAAAACAGAGTTAGCTGTAGGGTCAGACTAAGCTGGTCAGGGCTTTATCCAGTTGGATCTTGAAATCCACCCCAGATGGAGACTGGACAACTTCTCTGGGCAACATGTTCTCAGCTTGAACAGATGTGATCCTGTAGACCAGGTGTGTAACTACCAGATACCAAATAAAATAACATTGGATAAAACAACGGCTCTTTGACCTGAAATATTCCTTAGGAAATTGGTAACAATTGCCTGTTTTTGGATCTCCACACAGAACATCAGTTCTTTCTTTCAACTTCTGTATATCAACCATTTCAGGTGAGCTGCCTTGTCAAAGGGCAACCTACTCAAATCAAGGGATGCTTGCTACAGAATGCAGCAGGTGCAGACACCTCTTTTCTGGAAGTCTGCAAGAAGTAATGGACAGTGGCTAAAAGGCCTGGGTGACCAGGAACTATGTGCTTTGTTCCACGAGATTATTAGTTTTGGGGGCAGGTAGCATTGGCCAATGCATTCTTCTGTTTGCTGATTGAACAAGAACAGAATGTCTGAAGTGCATGCATCCGTAAGGTTTCTACACTCTCAGTAAAAGATGAATGAGAACTTGATGAAGAAGCACAAGGAAACAATGAGAATTTGCATTCTTTTAAATACCCTAGCAGCCTACCTGCCATGGTGTGTTGTGGTTTGTGTGTGTGTGTCTGTTTGTTTTCCCTGCTGGGTGGGTTGTTTGTTTATTTTTGTAGCTTCATGAAGAAGGAGACAATACAGAGGATTTTGAAGCCTGCTAATACATCAGTACTCACAAAAACCAAGTATCTGTTCTATCAGGTGTGAAAGAATGAAAGCACTTCATTAAAACTGAACTAGCAGGTGATGATGGTTCCCTTGCCAAATGGTAGGCAGAGCTGACATTTCAGTGTTGAATGAGAGTGGATAGCTAGTGTGAGGCTAGGCCACAGAGGCTGTGAGAAGAGGAAGAGTTTATACTTGGGCTTGAGAAGATTCACAAAGAGCAAGATGATGTCATCAAAGCAGTAGCAGGTGAGAAATAGTTAAAATAACATTCAACATCAGTTTTTCCTTTATTTTACTTCTTAAGCCTGCTGTTTAGGAGGTTCCTTGACACCACCACAATACGGGTAGTGATGCTAGGGGCCTTAAAGAGGAAATGTCAAATAGCGTAATTGTTAGTAAAAACTAACTAACTAATGGAAGATCAGAGGTAGTAATTAGGATATCACACACTCAATTTTCTGAAGTTACTTTGAGGCTTATTTCAAAATCTGAAGAATATTGACGGAGTTATTTGTATTTTTACCGTTAATGTCTTAAAAGACATTAAGAGGGGGAAAAATTCTACTCTTACAACTTTTCTCAGATCTATCTCAGACAATGTTACATGCCCACAACAGCAAAATAGTCCAGAGGACAGCATATCTCCTTTCCGGGACAGACTGCAAGGACTTTCAAACTTGCACAATTTGTTACTTGTAGAATTCCAGGGCCGGGGGGGAATGTCTTGGGCTGTCCAGGCCGCCTTCTCAAACCCATCTGCACTGCTGTAGTTTACAGTGATTCTTTGGGAGTAACAGATTTAACAGAGTACTCGGGAAACGTGCCAGGGACTCTGAGGGACTGACCAGAGGCTCCTTGTCAGGACCTGGCTGCGCCACAGCAGAGCATGCAGAGTGTGAAGAGAATTGTCACCAATTGTTGTCATAGAAATTGGTGAATATTCTGGGGAAAACGCTGTGGCAGCACCACTGGAAGAAGAATTCCTGATGATTTCTGTAGGGCCTGGATTTCCCCCAGTACATACTATTGCAACACACAGTTATTGTATGAATTAAAGGATTTTGCTGAAAAGTGTAAAGATGAATGACTTTATCTGTGAGAAGGAGCATGGGTTACAGTTATCTCTAAGTCGGGCAGCATCAACCACAGGTTCGTGAGAACTGGCTGAATCACCTCTGCCCCAAAGAGTGAGGTTTTCTTCAAATAAAATTTTCCTGAAACACATCTTTTTGACAAAATATTTCAACTCAAGTGGAAATTTCAGACCTAAACAAGTTTCTATTTAATTTGTAACTGCATTTTTATTTAATTCTTGAAAGCTGGCATGACTATTGCACTTTGAATTAAAATAAAAAAATGTTGCTTTTAAGTGTTATTTAAAATTATTATACTTTTATTTGCATGATGTTTTGGGTTTGTTTTTTTTTTTTTTTAAATCCAGCTTTTGGATGCTATGGTTGGGAGCATGAGGAGAACAGGAGGAAATTGGGCACAGACCAGTGAAGGGTACTATGCGTTGCTTACTTGAGTTCTCTGATCCAGCACCTATTGAAGTGATGCAAATTGGAAGTGTTGGGTATTGGATTAAGTCCTTAATTTTTAATGAAAATCAACATTATTGTCTCTATTTCTTTATTTCAGCTATTTTAAGGACAAAGAGGACCTTGTGTTCCATGCATGACCATTTTAAGCAGTTCATTTGCTTGGCCTATTAAAATTGGTGTGACAGTTGGATTTAAAGACTTTTTTCATCTTGTTAGCTGTACCTCATGAATGAAGGTACCTAGCTTATGTCATGTCTGACAGACTATAATAAAGTGTAGAAGTTAGTTTTAAAAAAAAAAAAAAGAGAGTATGATACTGGGAAAGAGTTGGAATGCTTTTATATGGAAAAAAATCATGCATCCCAAATCTGAAGGATGCCATGGTATTAAGAGAAGGGAAATCTGCTTGATATGGGGCTTTTTGTATTTGCAAGGAATCTAACAATTCTTAAAGAAGTGAAGCTGATGGGGTGAAAGGGGAAGCCTTCACATAACCAAATATCAAGCTACAGGAGAGAGAATGAAATGGAGGCAGTAGTTGTCAGTTTTGTCTGTAGGAGTTTCTCAAGGATCTGTAGTGGGCTTTTGAATGTATTTTAGGATATAATTCACATTTCACAATGTGAAAGGTTTTGCTGAATCCCTGGCTTGAGTTTTTTGGGTGTTATCACCTTCCCGACCCTTTTGGTCTGCCAATAGAAACTGAGAGCCAAGAACAAACAAGCTACTTGGTGGATGACCAGATGAACTGACTGACTGGTCGTTGGACTCCTGTCCTTCAGGGTATGGACAGATGTGCTCAAACAAAGCTGTTTAAACAGATGCCAGTGGCACAGATAAAAGGTGGTATGGATATATATGTGTATAAATACATTGGCCTTAGAGGCAAAAAAAGGAAAGAAAAAAGGCATTTTCTTTTTTGTTAGTAACCATCCAACAGGAAAAGCTGATGACAATTCTTTCTGCAGATTAACTTGAAGTTGCTGTGACAGTCAAATGAGTCTCAGTTCTCTCTGTTAAATGCCACTCATGCTGGTATTCTGTGTTGTTAGATATTGTTAGGTTTTAAAATGTTCTGGATTTTCTTAGGTAACACTTATTTGTGCGTGCAGTAGGTGTAGAATGACCTCCGACTCCCCTGAAGATTGTGTTCGTTTCCCTCATAAGTTGTTTCCCTAGCAGGTTGATGTAGACTGCTACTTATAGTAGCAGCCTGACTAGTTCTTCCTTCATTCCCCACACCCCAACACTGTCTTACGTCGCCGGGTTTCTTTTTCTGGGCAAAAGACGCATGGGTCCATACCAGAAATATTTCCATAGAAGTTGCTGTAGATCGAACTGTCATTCAATACAAAACATAAGAAACTGTCACTTCCTAAACTGTGGTGAATATATTATAACTGCCCTCTGAAGTGCTTTCAATTGCTTCTGTCTATTCTTTTTTTCTGTGAGTTTAGATGTTAGTGATAGGCTCGGTTTTGATAGTTATTTGTCCTGTGAACAAAGGAGCAAGAGTAAGGGATGCAATATGCTCAGACTTTGTGAACAAGAGCTAAAAGAAGTTTAGGAGTGGATGTAGCATGGTTACTTCATCCCTTTCCTTTCTTGTAGAGCCAAGTGAAAGCTGTGTAAGGTAATGTTAAGAAAATGGATCTTTGCAATGAAGTTGGAAGGAGCGTTCCTGTCAGTATTGCTCAGAGCCAAGCCTGGCTCTCTGCTTACTGCTCAGTACAACTACTGGGGGTGATAAATTATGCTTTTATCACCAGAAAGAAAAAAGACCTGAGCTACTGGTACTGATGCTGTTAGAAGACTGTGTTTGCAATGCAACCAATAATGACTTTGTAGTAAGAATAAGCAGAAATTGAGATGATGAAGGTATACTTCACAAATCTATAATTGTTTATGGTAAAATTATCAATATATGTTGGGTATGTATGACTAAGCCATATTTCAGGGATTTGATGTGCTCTGTATATGCCTCAGAGGCCAGAGGTTGGGGAACTGGATCTGATCTGAGTTTTCTGGCTCCTGCACTCAAGACCTGAGAGAGGCTAGACACAAAAGCAACTGTTAAAAATTCTAAGGAGAAGGGGTCTCCTTGGGAAGCAGGGGTATTTTTTTTTTCATTTGTTTTCATCTAAGTTAGAGATGAAGCAAAATCTGGCTTCCAGGAATCCACACTGGGGGAGATTCAAATTCTGGTCCAAACTTCTGGTTTAGAAGAACTGATACTGACTCTGTTTAGTGTTTGTCTCTACATTTAAGTCCTGATTAATTTCTCTGTGTTCTAAAAGCCACTGAAAGAAGTACAATGCTGGTGACAGTTCACCATAAAAGGTTTTCTTAGCAAACAGTACATCAGCTTCTCCATTATTCTGAGAATTCAGAGTCCAAAAAATCTAAAGATAGTTGCATGTTTTTATCTTACTAGAGTTCTTACCAGTTCTTCTCTCTGCCAGTATGCTGCCAAACTGTAGTTGTTAACAGCAGCTAAGCACAGAGCCTTTGCACCTGCGCTTAAACTGTTCCAGTTCGTGTTCTTCTGATACAGTGCCGCTGCCCACATGTAGGCCGAGAGAGCATTTGTCAAACCTAGGTTTCTGAGGAACACTTTGATTTGTCTTGGGCTGCTTCCTTGTGATGTAACACTGCCTGCCTTTCTGTCTTGCGGGTTAATTCTCCCTGAATATCTGCAAACTCTTGTATTAGGGTCAGGACTGTTGTTACAAATATAAGGCAGTGACAGGCAGATGTTTCCTGCCTCACTGTCAAATAACAAAGCCCTTTATAAAAGGGGGGAAAAAAGAATTAGTAATTTGGACCGCATTCTCCTATTTTTTCTTTTTTTTTTAACCCTTGGGGCACAACTGGGAAATATTGAGTCCAAGATGTGCATGCTGTAACAAGCCATTGAGATAATAACATGTAATCATAATTTCTATTTACATGATTATTAGATAATCGGAGACAGTGAACCATCTGCATGCTTGATTAGGAAGTAGAACTGCTTAAAACTTGACAGTTTTCTTAAAAGCTGTTGTCCACAGAAGTAAAGCACTGGAGCAAAGGAAATCACTGGGATGGTAGGGCAAATGTTGTCAGTTATGGGAACAAGTAGCCCTCAATTCCCTGAACTCTAGATGGACTGCAGAGGAAGGAAATTCCTAGACTTGTGCAAAATATTAACCACTAGCTGCTTCAAAGTGTTTTTTGGTTTTTCTTCTGTGTAAAGAAACCCTTAAAACTAAAGGTATGTTCTGCATCAGCATACCGAGATATTTAGAGGTACAGCAAAGAAGCGTCTGTCTGCTGCATGCGACTAATATTTGCCAAGTATTGATCTAGTGTCCATCTCGGTTATTCTTTAACTTTAGTCCAAGGTTCAAAGTTTACCTTTTGTTTAAAAACTGATTTCACAGGGAGGTCATGTCCTCTAGCTAATCCAGTAGTAATAGAGGTCTGCAGAATGAAAACTGAGTTTACCACAACTTGGAGGAAAGCTCTGAAGCCTATACAGAAAACTTCTATGGCCTAGAGATGTGTACATATCCACAAACACAGCAGTATGTAGTGAGCCTGAAAAAGTGCCAAAATGGGGCAAGTAATTAGTCCGGATTAGCAGAACAAGCAGAAGCCTGGGGTTTGCCCCACCTGTTTCTGCACGTAGGCAGCAAAAATGAAGTTGTGTTTATAACTTGTGCAATTGCATCTGTGCTAGCTTAAGCTGGCAAGACTAGACAGTAAAAAGCCTGGAAACCAGAGTACAAATGTTATGTTCATATCTTTACATGTGTTACTGTGACTTTGCTACCTGAGTTACTTGCACTAGTTTGAGGCAGTGGTTATTGCTCTCTTTGCTGTGTAAATGTGCATTACACAGCTTAATATTTTTTGTTAGCTGAGAGCAAGTGCGTTCAGTGCTCCACAAGATCAAGCTCACCATGTTCAAGTCATAGAACCATAGACTCGCAGAATGGTTTGGGTTGGAAGGGAACTTCAAAGATCGTCTAGTCCAACCCCCCTGCCTTGGGCAGGGGCACCTTCCACTAGACCAGGTTGCTCAAAGCCCCGTCCAGCCTGGCCTTGAACACTTCCAGGGATGAGGCATCCACAACTTCTCTGGGCAACCTGTTCCAGTGTCTCACCACCCTCATCGTAAAATGTTTCTTCCTTATGTTCAATCTAAACTTACCCTCTTTTGGTTTAAAACCATTGTCCCTTGTGCTGTCACTACAGGCCTTGGTAAAAAGTCTCTCTCCATCTTTCCTGTAAGCCCCTTTCTATATAGAAAGGCCGCAAGAAGGTGTCCCTGGAGCTGTGTCTTCTCCAGGCTGAACAAACCCAGCTCAGCCTTTCTTCGTGAGAGAGTCCTTTGGATCATTTTTGTGGCCCTCCTCTGGACCTGCTTTAACAGGTCCAGGTCTTTCTTGGGCCGGGGACCCCAAAGCTGGACGCAGTGCTCCAGGTGGGGTCTCACCAGTGTGGAGTAGAGGGGGAGAATCACCTCCTTTGACCAAAGGATAATTTAAATTTTATCAGGTCCAAGCTTCTAAAAGCTAAGCAAAAATTAAATTTAAACTTGCATGGTTAACCTGATTGTTCTCCCTGTGAATATATATAATTCCCTATTTTATATTCCCAGAGTCTTATTTCTGGGACCTAACTCAGAAACCAGGCTTCCTTGGCTTCAACAAAGTCAATGGCAATTGGCTGAACAGCCACCACACATCACCCAGTAGTTTCTCTGCAAGATCTTCAGCTTCCTGAATATTCAGACCCACAAACCCACCACGTGTCTGTCTCCTGTTCAAGTGTTGGTAACTATCAGATTTCAGTGAGAGCTAGGTACCTGCACACCCCGGCACATCTGGGCTTAGCCAGTGGAAAATCCAGCTACTAGTAAGGTGGCTATTGCCTTCCTCTTCGCTTTCATAGTATAACTAGCTGGAAATGGTAGATATTTCAACCAGCTTCTAGGTTATTAGCAAACACATTGTGGCAAATTATTAGAACACTTAAAAATTTGAAGATATTTGAATTTGAAAAAACGAGCTACAGGCATAAAATTTTAAAGTGGTTGCATTTTGTTACACACTACTGATAGAGAATTATTAAAGATGGGAGAATGCACTGAAATTTAAAGTCAAAAACTAGTATTAGTAAGGTTGAGATATGACAGTCAGGATAGAAGAGAATAGATTTGTATATTTGTAATGGATGTATCAAGTTGGTACTGTGTTGCACTTTACCTTGCATCTAGTCTGTCAAGCTAATGAAACACCCACAGGAAATGGCAGAAAATAAGTTGGGTGAAAATAGCAGATGCATTTGAGCAGGAATAAATCAAATTTGAACAAGGCTCTCAATCAAAAGCTGGGGAAAATAATCAATGGTAATCATCAAGAGATTATTTATCTTTGTGATCCTTGTATTGGAGATGTTTGAAACAAGAGTGTTTCCTGTTGGGTTGCCATAGCAAACCCTGGGCGCCTTTCTCATGATAGTATTACGTAGGAATGTAAATGATAGTGGGTTTTATGTGGAGTCCACCTCGGAATGAAAGAAAAGCATGAAATGCAGCTTGTCATTCATTTGGATTTAAAACACTGAAGATTGCTGAAGCAGAGAAGAGGCTGGCTTTGAGAAGAGGGTATGGGCCAGATTTTTTTAAGGGCGTTTCAGCCTTTTGTGATTGCCAGAAGGTTTTCAATGCCCAAATACTCATTAAATATAGTTATAACTAGATCTTCAACAATAACTGTAATTCTCACATGCACAATTGCTCTACTGCATTATCCCTACCTAATTAATGTCCTAATATACATATTGAATTTCTGGGCATTAGCATATACTAGTTGCAAGGTCTATGTGTCCTGCCATTCTGCGGAGCGGATGAGGTGCAGCCAAGCACAAGGAGTTGATGCTATAGTGGCAGTGGGTGTCTAATGCTGTCTCTGGCACTCCTGTGTCCTTTTTTTCTCTAGCTACACCCTGGAAGTTGTTTTGCACCAGAATTGCAGTAGGCAATTCTAAACATTACCAGAAGTTCTTTGCCAGCCTGCAGAGTTGATAGACTCGCTGTTCAGGTTGTTGCCAGTGACATGACTGTACTTCTTGTCAGTTTTATCTCCCCTTGGTTGGGTCATGAACCATTGTCAGGACTAGTTTTCACGTGAAGGAACAAGCTCCAGAGCTCCTGAACCATTTCCATCAGGCTTTCTTGCCATGGGCCTATAGTCAACCCTCATTTGAGAGATGTTGTGTGAGACACAGGTGAGTGTAAGAGCCTGTGTTGACATCCACCTGAGTCTGTAGGAAGCATTGCTCTGACAGCCTTCCAGACTGGAAGCCATGGCAAGCGAAGGTAACCGGAGACCTCTGGACTATACACAGAGATAGCGAGCAGGGTAGAGGTGCCTAAAGAACGCAAGGATGAATGTGCATTAGATAGAAGATAAGAGGCGTCAGGTTCAAAAGAAAGGGAGATACTCCTTCACACTGGAAGTGATCATGGATGCTGTGCTCAAGCAGCTCTAAGTACTAGAATTTCTCATGACATCAGAAACTATTTATTTAAAATATATGAATTATATGGCTATTTATGTGCAAAGAAAACGAAGCCATCACCACTGTAGTAGGTCCTTGACCTGCATGTCACTCATGTTTGAAAGTGCATTTGCTAGAAGCATTAGATTTGCCCTACTCTTAAGCTGTTTTGGCAGTATCTGCAAATCAGATACTTGTCCAGCCGGACCTTTAATTTGATCTGGTATGGTTGTTTTTATTAATGATAGCAAGCTTAAAAAAGAAAGAGTATTAATTTGGGTACTGTAGGATTTTTCCCTTGTCAGGAGTAGGAAATGTCAGGGTAGGAAGCAACCAAGTTTCAGGGTTGGAAATGCAAACGTATTCACCGCTACTATAGTTACTGCAGCGTCTCCTATGGGTGGCTACAGAGTAGTGTTGATACGTAGGTGTTGATTTGGGATTTGGACATATTGGCACGGGGTTTTCTATTTTGCTTGTTTCTCAAGGGCAACAAAACCTTACTAGCCATATACAAACAGCATACAGCAAGGATTTGCGCAGACATTCTTTAACAAGTTAGAACACTTCCTTCCCGCAATCTGTTTTCATTTCCAGTTAGGAACACAAATGGAATTGCTGTGTTGGTTTTGGTGGGTTTTTTTGGAAAAGGTTTGGAAACCTACTGGGCGTAACTATGCCAAAACATTAATGCACATGTAGGTATCACTGGAAGAGATGTGTGTCGGTGTTTTTTGTTTGTTTTTAAACTTTTGCTGTAAAAAGTGCTGGTTAATTGTATGTTTCAGCATTACACAGAGTTTGTCACTTTAAAGTACAAAGATGTTTGCTCATGTAAAGGAGTACGTTAACAATTCAGCTGAGTTAGTTCCAGCACAAGGGAGGCTGCAATATTAGCTGATGGAATAGACTTTGAAACATGTCACCACAGCTTAGGAAGAGGTGGTGGCTTGAAGGAAGGGGAGGAGACGGGCAGCCCTTCCAGAAATCAGTGCCCAAGGGAGGAAAATACAGATAGGCACAAATAAAGTTTATACAAAGTAAATTAGTTGCTGCTCTGTGGTGTTGATACAGCTGAACAATAAAGAGACTGGCGCATCAATTAATAAAGCAGAGTAAGTCCTGCTGCAATTGCAAGTTGAGATGATGTACTACAACGTCACACGTAGGCACAAAAATAACTTGGTTGCAAAGCTTAATAGGCCGAGTTGTCTAGGGATTTGGTGTCATTAAGAAGTCACATGGCAGCACCACTGAGCTCCTAGTAACTTGACTCATAACAGGTATTCACATATGTTGGTAAGTTGAACAGTATTTCTGATGGCAGGTGGTGTTTCTGGGTTGTATTAAGAGATTTCTTCTTTGCCTAGTTGCCTTGGCCGCCCCGGTTCCTCTTCCAGATCCGGGGCTCCTGGGCACTTGCTTAAGTGGATGGTGGTGGTGTGCCTTTTTTTTTTTCCTTTTTGATTTTTCTTCAGCAAATTGCAGCTGAAGGAGGCTGCAAGCGTATGCTGTGTGTGTTAGTGCAAGTCGGATCAACGTTGCATGTAGGCTGTGCTTCATGTGAAGCTCAAAAGCCAGGAGACAATTTGATACATACCGATTCTATATTTAAGACTAACAGATAATTTAGTCCATCTGCATCTCTCTTAAGCACTGGTGTTAGCTGAGGAGGAATGTACGGCATTCCGAAAGTGAGCTGTTAAGTCAGAAATATGGCTCATGGTGGTGGGTTTTTTTTTTTGGTTGGGTTTGTTCTTGTTGGTTTTTGGTTTGTGGGTTTTTTTAAGTTAGGCATTCACACTAATTAACAGAAAAGGCAATATTAGTTCCATTGCTGTTAATAAGAAGTTGTTCTTAGTACTACAACATTGGAATTATAACACTGAAAATCAAAACAAATTTACCAACGCGTAGACTTGCATTGTTAAACTGAACTTTGTCGAGGTTGTTGCAAGTAGGGTATTTTGTTTGTAGTACGTACATTATTGTGGGCTGCAGAAAATTCTGCTGTAAGCACAGAAAATACACAATAAAAATGATAGAACATTCACACTTATTTCCGGTATGGCTTAAATGGGAAAAGTTTCTAAATGTGCTGCTTTGTATGGTCGCTGCAGAATTGGATAATTCAAGAACAGAACTTCTCATGGAAGTCTGATGGAGTATTACAGTTCTTGTATTAGAAATGGTGATGGAACAGAGGAGATACCAGTAAGAAGTTGGTAGAGGTACAATTTTGGTATTTTATCGAATGATACGTCTGTAGAGAACGCTGCATAATCACTAACCTTACAGCAATTGTTCAAATCCTTGTAGAGAAAAGTGACCTTGAATCGTGCCTTCTGAAGGTGGCTGTGCACCAGTGACCAGTATCCACTGTAAACTTTTCTCAGGGATACATTCTTATTCAGCTGCAAAGGCCATACAAATTACTGCTTCATGAATGCAGTGAGGATCACGGGGGAAAAATTTGGGAATCATTTTTACAGAAGCTGAAATATGTGGATGGTGTGTTTAATAACTTAAAAATAAATCAGGTACAGATGTGACTGCACACAGGCTCCCCCAACCACATCCCAGGTTGTGAAAGCCTTCCTGCAAATTGTGACTTTAAGGCATTTTTTTTTAACAAAACAAAACAAAGCTTCAGTTAGACAAAAAATATATTTGAAGTATAAAATGCTGTAGCTTCCATAATTCTTTATTAAATACTTAATTAAGTTGCATCATTTCATTACAACAACTTCATTTTGTCACATTGAGCTTCTGCTGTCAGGAAAACAAACTAGTTTCTTCACTGCTCCTCAGAAAATAAATGGAAAAAATGACTTTTGTCCATAAACAAATCCTTTCCCCACAGTGTATCAAATCCAACCACAGTTTAAAGCTGTATTAATTGTGAAAATGAGCATTATTTATAAGTAGTACTTTTAAAATCAATTTTAAGGTAGTTTAGCATAATTTTGAATAGCCTTCTAGTATGAGGTGATATTACAAAAAATATTAAACAGTGTGAGTTTAATCTGGAATGTTTGACACTTTTGCATGTTTGGAAATACTCTCAGTTTTAAATTTGATTTAAAATTTATGTTCACAAACACAGAACATGGCAACATCATTTTCCGGAGTTTCCCATTTGGGTTTTGAGAATTTGCTGCTGCATAGTTGTGACAAATCTGCAGGAGACACACGGCTCACAAGTTCTTCAAATCCAGTAGAACGGATTAAAGTATAAAAATGCAACACATGTACTATTGTATGTGGATGCATACTGTGTGTATTTTTACAGCTACATATGAAAAAAAAAGGAAAAAAAGCAAGAGCTATGTGAAAATAATACATGTAAGTGGAGGATAAATGTGGACAAACGGATCGTTAGAAGTGTGCATTGACAGATATGACTAAATATGGTTTGCACCGATGGTGATGGCATCTAATAGGGTTCTACGTGCACTATGACAGACCTGATGGGTATGTAACATTAATATGGTTAGATTCCAGTTGTGTAAGTTTCCCATGCATTTCAAATATGCGTTACTTCTTAGTGCAACATCACTAACAAACAGATGGGTGAAGACTGTAGGGGTTTTTCTTTATGGTTGTAATTTTACATATAAAAGGAAAGGTTTTTATTAAAAAGATAAGAAAATTAGTGTACATTTTAAGGTGTCCGATCTGGTAATCTACCTTTTTTTCTACTATACATACTGATAATTAGCTCTTACAATCACATGGGTATGGTCACTTATTTTTTAACTCTTAGAAGTGCAGTCTAACCAGCTTCCCCTCCCTGGCTCCCTAGTTTTCACAACTCCTGGCCCTTTAGTGTCATGTAAAACGCTTCACCCAAAGCATCGGGAACAGATTACTGCTGAACGCTGCAGTCATGATTACCAGTGTGACAGGGCTGAGCACATGACAACTGCAGTGCATCCCTTGGGGTGCAGACAGGTGCCAGCTGCATGGTGAGTACTTACAGCAGCATCTTCTGCATCATGCAGCATGGCACTCGTGTTCCTTTCACTCAGAATTCACCAAGGGAGAGGTCAGTGCGAGAGACACAGAAATAAGATGATAAATCGTGTGGTAACAGAGGTTTTGGGGTTTTTTTTTGTTACTTTTGGACTGAACAATCAAAAGCAGCAGTTTCCAGCAGCTAGGCATGCAGGTGGGAGTTAATGTGGTCGGTATGGTGTACACTAACTACAACCTTACAAGGCACAGATCTCTAAGCCTTAATGTGAACAGGAGGTGACAGCTACAGACCCCGTATTCTGTATTGTGACTAAAATTTTTATGAATTATTTGCCTTAAGGCTGCTTTAGGTACCACCTTTATGACTACCACTTAACAAAAAAAAAAAAAAGTAGCTGAATAGAACCCTTTAAAATACTGTTGGGCCATTGTGTGGTGAATGGGCTAAACTGCCAGTGTACAGGAGTGTGCTCTGTTAAGAAAGGGACAATACTATGGTACAAGTCCCACTGGAGTGTTAGTTGCTTTGTGGTTTAGATGTTTGAAGTAAATTACATTTAGTTACTTTTTTTCCTAGACAGATTCTTTCAGCTGTAGCTTCAGGAGCTCCAGCAGGACTCCTAGATGGAAAGTCTGGAATCCAGCTTAGGATCTCCGTAACAGCACTACAGCTTTATGTTAAAAGAGCCCTGCAGAAGAAAATCCATTTCCTCTGCAGCTGCTACTTCGCACATTTACTAACTAGCTTTTACTAGCTAATGCCATTTACTTAGCCTCATAAAGTTTATTGCAAAACTGAGGTAACTTCCTGGCTTTTGTCATAGCATAGAAGATCTGAACTTTTTGGCTGATGAGAGGGGTGTATCTGCCCAAGGGCTTAGCCATCAGCATGGCCACCAATAATAAAATCTGAGTTACATGGGTATAGTACATTTTAGCAGGGGCTTACGTCCCTGTAACTGTGGGGATGCCAAGCCTGTCAGTAACAGCTTGATAGTTCTAGCTAACAGGAAGGCTTCTGATACCTATCACAAAAGCTTTATGCAGCAAAGGGACTGGGCTGAGCACTTCCCCTCAGTTTATCCTACAAGTAGGCTTGCACATTTGTGAACACTGACTCTGGATTACTTACGGACCCCAACAAGACAAAGACAGTTTCATTCCTATAGCAAATGGAGCTGAGGTGCAGCTGTAAAGGCAAACCACAGTGCTGTGTAATAGTGTAGCTAACTAACTTGGGCAACAAAATGTAATGGACTGGGCTGTTATGAAAAATATGTTCACAGTGTGTTGAACAAACTGGTTCCCAAACAAAAGCTAACTCAGACAGCTGTGCATGGTTCTGCATCAGCACCACAGTGATGGCAGGTTTGCAATGCAGGTGAGAGCTGTGGTTGTGTCTCTAGGGCACAAGAAGCACAAATAGTGTTTATTTAGCTATTTGTATTCATTGTAAGAAAGCCAAAATAGTACAAGTTTCAGCATGAGCTGTACAAGCCTATTGGGGCACTGCATGTTGGGCCTCATTGTCAATGCTGCCTGAGTTACGTCAGGTCTCTGCATGTGCTGCACTCAAAGCTGCCACTCTAATGTCATACCTTGGGAGTCAAGGGCTTGCTTTTAATATTAAACTGTTTCCTAAAAATGAAACCCCCTTCTCTAAAGAAGTAAACCACAACAGTCCAAATGCACATTAATTACCATTCATACAGTGGAATTCAGCTCAGAATTTTAATACCTAAGTGAATGCTTTTGGAGTGTCTATTGGTTTGTGAGATAGATAAGTGGATCCGAAAAGACGTTAAGCTAAGTCATTCTAAATTTTCTTTCAAGAAAGAAAAAGAATCCAAACAACAAAAATGTCTCTTCTAGTCAGATGTCACTATGTAATTCTAGATAGCTGAAAGGGCTTTGATGTAGATAAGTATTAGTAAACCTCTTTTAGAAGTTGAGGGTGAGGGGAGGGAAGGGACCAAAGCAAGATCACAAGATCCTGTGTTCAAATCCTAGAGTAACCTTCCTCATGCACCTATTAGCGCTTCGAACTTTTTGCTAGCACACAACCATTTGCGGAACTTTATTAGCATTAAGGCTTCTTTCTAGTAGCATTTTCGGCTGAAGTATTACTATATTAAAGTTTCTGCAGTATGGCTGTTCATTCTCGGACATAGATTGTATTTGCCAGCGGGTGTTGGGGATGGGGTAAGGGCTAAAAAAGCTGTTGGCAATGAGGTGAAATTTTGTTTTGGCATGTGGTGTCATCTTGCTTCATAAGCACTAAATGGGTTCTCAGGGGGGAAAAGCCTATATATGGGTAAGTATGTGGGCAAAACTTAGAAAACCGAACATTACATTGCTGAAGCCGTACCCTCAAACCTGCTCCAGTAGTACTGTAACCATTTAACTTCAGTGGATCAAATACAGATCTTTCACTTTTAATCTGTCATGAAAGAGATGCAACTCAGACATTATAGTTTAAGCATGCAACATGTCATAGGTAACAAAATTGATTAGATAGCAGTGTATATTAAATAGATCTTTGTGATTAAGTAAAAAATAAATCACAAAAACAATTGCTGAGGAACATGTCTGCAGGCTCAGCTCTACATCTGTTCATTTTTTTTCTTTTATACATCAGCAGCAGCCAAATTCACAACTGATAGATATTGCACCAGAAAGACGTGTGCAGTGAGAAGGAATATAATCACATTAATGTTTATGATAAAAAACAGATATGACTTCCATGTGTTACATAAAGTGCCTTTAGAGTTGGTGCAGTTAGAAACAAACGAAAAAACCATTGTTGTTTAGCTATCATTAGCAAATGCATACAAATAGGAGACACAACAGACCTGTTTTCCATAGTGCCAAATCACATAGTGCCAGGTTTCATTCAAAATGCCTCCATTGCAAACAGTAAAGAGGAAAGGATAATAAAAGAATCACTATACAAAGATAATGACAGGGTTAAGCATATGTTCCTAAAATGATTAATGCCAACCCTACCCCAAAATGCTTTATAGTACATGTAAATATTACCAATAATGAGGCAATTTCCTTTACTGAACGTGAAATTTGGCATGCTATGTTATGATTCTCCCTTGACTTGTAACTATTCTAATATTTATACAAAAACGCAACATCCAGTCCATACTTCTGGATACAGAAAAATATTTATGTGCTCAATGAAAAGAGTTGCTCTTGATACAGCTCATGTAGAGAAAATTTCCAATATAGCTTTCTCCTACTTTCTTAACAGTTTGGGAACACAAGGCTCAAAATATGCTTTGAAAAAAATGACACTGGCATCAAGTCTGGTATGAAATTAAGAAAAATGCTCATTTTTCCAAGTATATGATATTTAATTGTAATGAAATAAAATCGGAAAAATGTCTAAGTCAATTAAAAAGTAAACATGAGTTGTAATACTATACCTGTAAAATGATTAATTCCATTCATTGTCATTAGAAATTATGTAAAATATTTATTAAGGGCTTTGCCTACAGAGGCACAACATAAATAGAGTAAGTCCTGCTGAAATGTGATCAGAGTTCATGTTAAGCAGTTGGTAATCTGCTGTGGAAACATCAGAAAAGCCACCCACAGATTTCAGTTCAAACTTCTGGATTCAGGCAACTGCACCGTCAAAGGGTTTGCTCCATGAACCAACGCTGTGCAACTGTTCTGCCATAGTCACTCAGAGTCCATTAGGCAAATGCAAAAGTGCAAGCAGAACTTGCTTGAAGGGGGGGGGAAAAAGGTCGACGTTTTAATCCACTCCTTCAAATCCTTGAGCATTTTCAACTGCCATAAGTAGCTTCTCTCGCAAATCTTCAAAAGATTCATAAAGAGGTAAGTCTAGGCGATTAAAGCTGAAAGGTAGAAGGAAAAGAACCATTTAATAAGCCATTGAAAAATACATGTAACTTTAAGGAAATAGAAAATGTTAAATAATTTGGAGGCCTTAACAGAGGATGCATCTTATTGTGCAAACGGGGGCAATCTCCACAGCATTCTTTGCAAACCTAACCAGTGCTTGTGTTGCCCGCAGGTAGCATCTGACACCAACCCTGCCTCTACCAGAGTGAGTTTTCAGAAATAACTGTGCGCCTCCTTTCTTTTCAGAGCTGAAAGTGGGAATTTGTTAAAGACCACTTAGGAAAGGAAAAAAAACCCAACAGAAACCCCCCACCATATTTAGTTGATTGAAAACACTTCATCTGTGTCAAAAGGCTGGTTTCTTAAGACTCGGCAGAGGTGTTCTGAATCTGTAGGCCAGACTCTCTGCACTCTGGGGGAAAAGAAGAATAAGCATCCAAAAGAAGGTCTTGAAAAGGTCCTGTAAAATCTAACAGATAATTGAAACATAAAGAGGATGGGTTGATTTTGGAACATGTTTTGGGGTTTGTTTGGTTTTTTTTAAATAAAACTTTTTATTCTACAGAATGATTACTTTTATGGAAAAATAAAACAGACACCATTCTGTACTAACGTTCTAACAATTAATTTTCCTATATAGCACAATTTAAGTTACCTTAAAAAAGCCATACTCTTGATATGCAAGACAACAATTTGTACTGAATGCTTTCAACATTTGCAGATTCTATAGATTAGGATTAAATTAAGTTAGTTAGCTGGACTATGACCTCACATTTTTAGTGAATTGCCCATTGTAGGGTTTTATGGCCTTCTATGGCTATGTTTTGTTATGTCAGACTTTCTGTACTTCATTATACCCACTTACTAGGACAAGGAAAAAATAAAATAATGGAAAATGATGGTGAGAGTAAAAGCTGCCTGCAGTGCAGTGACACCTGAATCACAGCACCAAGCTAAAAAAAGGCATCCACCCCTATTGGTACAAGTGCTAGTCTTCAGCACAACATTTAAGCATGCAGTACCGTTTCTGTGCTGTGCTTTGTGTGCTCTGATTTGGATCCTGTTGCAAAGTACCTTACGTGAATGGATTCTTATGTATGTGATATGGGGAAAAGCCTTCTAGCAGAAGGGATTCAGACTACTTCCATTTTGCCAGAATGTCTGTTTAATTGGCCAGTGCTTAAAGCAATTTGCAGCTTCAAATATGACAGTGAACATTTGGTATATATGGGTAGCGATTTCTTCAAATGTAGTATAAAATAAAGTGGGGAAAAGCTATCCCTTCTCTCTAACACACATTTTAAACATGCAAGCAGTTACTAGAAGAAAAGTCCTGAGTTGAAAGTATTACTTGGAATACAATAAAATAGCATTGAAGTCTTTATCAGAAAGGCTACGATGGAAAGAGTTTATTTTGGATTCATTTACCTGCATTTATTGCAGAACACCTATACCTACTTCCTCTATTAATGCAGCTTTTCACACATCCATGAGAAGGCAAAACAAGCATTGTTTAGAAACTGTCAGAAGCAATGGCACCTGGAATTTTGTATGTTACTTTCTGCAGCTGTGTGTCAGCAGATAAACACTAACTGTTCTTTGCCTTTTAAATACATAACTACACACAGACACACACACATGTGTAGGTTTTGGAGTATCCTGTTTTATAAAAAGGTCCAGAGCTGAAGTTTGTTAGAGACAAGCACAGTCATCAGTTTCCCCCTTTCTCGGCAGTACAACAATACAGAAAAGCTGAATAATTTTACGCTGGTATGACTTACCATGTGTGAGCTCTGGGCAGTTTATCAGGACTTCCCCATTGCTCTATTGTAAACAGCTGAGGACCATTTGAACCTGATTGAAAAGGAAAATCATATTAAATATGAATTGCTGGACACTACAGACACTACCTAAATATTATTTTAAAAATTAAATGTTTGCATAAGTTGTAGGCTAGACCTTTCAACTGGTACAAACTCTCTTGGTTAAAACTACATTAAAGGAAATAGGAATGTGGTTATTTATTTCCAACTCCAGTTAGCTTGTTAAGTTTAACTACCTTTGTGCAGAGTATGTATAATGCAAAAGTAGTAAGCTCAGACATTAGCATTGAAAAACTAAAGTGCTCTGTTAAACTTGCATTCTCCTCTTCTTCATATGACATGAATATTATTCCTGTTGACAGCCGAATTTTTTTCTGTGGGAGCTAGAAAAGCGTCTACGTAACACCCATGGTGTACAGAACTTTATTCCTTCTCAACGTGCCTCCCCAAATACTCCAGTGCTCTTGGCATCCAGAAGGAGAATTCCTCTGTGGAGGTCAAAGGTTGGCTACGACTAAATTTCAGTTGTGCCCAGGTTTTCTCGTTCACATTCAGAAGCGGTCTGTACAGCCATTCTAGAGGTAAGCATAATCTGCGGGCAGTTGAAAGGAAGCTCACCATAAAGTTCAGCAAATCCATTCATAGGCACGCGTGACGTCCCAGTAACAAACTGCAGTAATCGAATCCGCTTTTCAGCATCCATCAGTAAAACTGCCTGTTGACAAACACAGAGTCACTGTCTTTTCACTTTCACAGCTGTAGATATCATTAAAAACCAAAACCTGAGTAAATTATCTATATTAGACTCTAATAGACATATAACACTGAACGATGTGACACAGGTCACACACCAGGTTTTCTCTGATTAAATAAGGAGCCTCCTTTTCCAGCTGTCACTGGGCCACAACAGGGAGACGTTGCTCTGGCAGCAGCTGGGAGCTACAAGTGCTATTCACCTGCGTGAGGTGGCTTGCCTTTCGGTGCCATCAGTGGCCTGTACCTGCCTGGAGGCACAGGGCACAACGGGTGCTCTGCAATTGTAAACAGGCCCGAGAGGGGGAGTGGGGAAACAGAGGTGACAGCGAAGCCTTGAAGATCAGACAGACTGCAAAGGTTCACAGAGAATCAGGTCAGTGTTGGGCTGCAGCAGGACCTCAGAGCCAAGCCTTTTGGGACCATATCACCACGTGGATTGATACAAGTACATCATCTTTGTGTATGCCACCCACCGTCATGGAAATGATATAAGGAACCCAAAAACAAAGTTTGAAGTGCGTACATGAAGCTGTAAGATTCTGGTATTTTTAAGAAAAGCAGACACCCCTTTGAAAAATCTATGGCTATTATGGGAAAAAGTATTTTAGTAGTTTTTCTGGGGACATATACTTTCCATAAAAGTATTTTACTTCACAAATACTGCAAGACACTTTAGATAAAACCAAAGATCCACACTTCCTATCTTGGGTCTATTTCTAGTATAGTCTCTAATGAGTACCACAGCTGTCATTTCCAACACTTAGAGATGTTTGTTTTCTTCAGCAGTGTTCATGAAGAAGAAAGATTTGTTAATGCACTCCACAAAACCATACAGGAACTTTCACTTTTAGGAATAGTCAGAGAAGCCAAATGCAGTAAAGAATATTACCTTCCAGAACCACTGGATAACGGGATGATTTGGGCAGTAACCATTTTTGTAGATTGTATGTTGTCGCCAGTCATTAACATCAACATCGCCAAGGCCACACATCAGTAACTACACATGGAAGTAAATTGTTACAGTGTTACTTGAAGACGGTATTGTCCTATCCTGTACGCTTCATCAGAAAAACAAGGTTTCACTTCCCCTCTGTTGTCTGACCTTTTAAACAGCTAAGCGGTGCAAATATAAATGCAAACGTAAAGGAGAGTTGAGCTTCTCTTCAGGAGAATGCTCAAAGAGTATTTCATGTTACTGGAGAAACACTGTACACTATGATGTATGTATGCTTCGTGTAACAGCATCCTTTATGGTATTTTGCTCAAAATATGACTGGTACAGGCATAATGGCATTAATTCAGTAAGCTACTTACATGCTTTTGTACGCACATACTCAACCACCTCACTGAATAATTACAATTTTTTGTGCTTTTATGTGATCAACAGATGTATTAATTAGGGAGAAAAATCTCATTTCCCACTATAAGCAAAGCATCTTTGTCTGCAAATTAACTTACAATAAGTGATGAATGATGAGCCTAGAACATAACACATCTTTTTGTGATGAGTGTTGCTGATCTGTTGTCTCTGGATGTCAACTGAACAAACTCACCTCTAGTTCATTTTCATCAAAAATTTTAATCAGATCAATAGGAAGAAGTTCTGTGAATCCCTAAAAGAAAGCAAAGTTAAAATTCTCATACCACGTAAAATAAGTTCTTATCTAACAGATCTTTGGCTTCAGGGAACCTAAGTAAGTGACAGAGGACGAAGAAGAAAATGAAATACACAGTTGCTGAAGTAAGAGTCCCTAATTTAAAAAATTAACCACTAAATTATTTCAAGCTCAAATAATTTAAGCTTGAAAGAGAATAACCTTATTCTCATAAGGGAAAGATTATATATTCTTATACGAGGTGAAACTGTGAAATCATAAAACATAAGCATTCCAGAACTTGTGCGGTTCTGCAAAGCTCCCCACTCCCTTAACACAGACACTGATGTGCAAGAAGTCTGCATTAAAAAAAATTATTTGGGAAGGAAAAAAAGCAGCTAAAGAACCTTACCTCCAAAAAAGCATTCATTTGTTTTTGAACTCTGTTTACAAACCTCCACTGGATGACCAGGCTATAGTAGATAAACAAAAACACATAAGCACACTCATTAGAAAACTGCAAACTAAGTGTTTATAGAGATTTTAGCAACTCTAATAGTTTCAGTTTCTCCTTTACAACTTCAGCCATCTCCCAGCCATGCTCTGATGTAAGGAAACTGAGCAGCTTTTTATTAATTGTTCAAATTTGTATGGTGTGACTGATCAAAATGTTGAAAAAAATCAATGACTGTGAACAAGTTATAGCATGAATATTTTCACCTTCGCATGCAACACAAACTCTACACATACACTTCCATGTTTTATAGCTATGACTTTTCTACATCGCCAAGAATTTTTTTAATGTAACACTATCAGATGACATGTCATTAACCGTTTTGTTGCCATGGAGATTAACTCAAGGATGGACATGGCAAAAAGGCTTGCCTGTGGGTTGAAACAGCCTACAAATTCTTTACTACGCTTTATCGCTTTCTAAATGAGGCCGTATGATGATGTATTTACTGTTAGTATTAGGTATCTAAATGACTAGACATTTTATTCTTCCAGAGCTCTGAGTAATTAACAATTCCCAACGAAGTCTACAAAATTTGAGGATAGGTGTAATTACATATAACAGCCTGCCTATAAATAAATAAATAGATGAATAAAAACGGCAATATCAAAGGAAAAGGCTTGTATTTCAATGCTAACCACCTACAGCATAAATACCTCACAGGTTCTAGAATAAGGCTTTAGAAACCCAATTCCTTTCCTACTGGAGCACATTTCATTCCTCATTTGCATGAATATAGCAATTAGAATGTTTTCTCCCCTTTGAAGAGGCACTAACTAAAAATGCCAGCAAGTATAGTTGAATTATTTTACATTCTGGTAGGCACAGAAACAGAGAAAGCTTAAAATTAAACCTAATCAGCCTGTTTAGATTTGCCCAATTTTTGACAGCATGACTGGTACTGACATCATGGACCTGGTCTGTGTCACTAGCAGAGAAGGGTAATGGGGGGGTGACCACGCTGGGGAGCACTTTCTGGCTCATTTTAACTTGGGTGCTTTGAGTCACACTTTGGAGAAGCATGAAGAATTTGGGGATTTCAGGAAAATCTAGAAAATTCCTAGTGTGATTTTCTCATAATGCTTAAAGAAATAACATTGATTTTTAATGAGCAGCTATTTAGTAAGTTTATCTATTTTCCTTTGTTTCTGCAATAAACATTACATAATACAATAATGCAAACAAAACACCAGATTTTCTATTAGACAATGCTTCTTCATTATTCACATGCTATCCCATTAGCACTACATATGCATGAGAATGCATCTTTGGATGTTAAGACACAGAAGCAAAAAGAAAATTCCATTTGTGACTGCACCTGCAGTTTTGCAGGTTTTTTTTTTTTTTTTTTTTTTTTTTTTTTTTTTTTTTTTTTTTTTTTTTTTTTTTTTTTTTTTTTGTGTTTTTTTTTTTTTTTAAAAATAG
>WAAD01016998.1:136129-158029 GCA_013389945.1 Fregata magnificens | reverse complement strand
CCTTTATTCCACCTCCCCTCAATATTTTTCTCTAAAGAGGACAAAGCCTGCCTCATGTAGTCTTAAAATTGTATCAAGGGAACTTCTCAAAAAACCCCACACGTACTGTAAGAACTTGGTAAAATGTTATGTTCAAGACAAAAGAAATCATAAATGCCATTAATTACTTTGCACCCATGATATACAGAAACAAATCAGGGAGAGATTTAATAAAAAGGTAAACTAAGAAATGAACCAGTGAGCCTCAAGCTCCAGCTATTTTTAACACCAGTTTGTAAAGTTTCCCCCAGAGCATAAACACTCCTGGACAGTCTGCAACTTCTTTTAATTATGTGTCACACTTTAGCAGTGATCTGCTTCCTCCCTATACAGTGCTGGCCTGCTGAAGAATAGCATCTAAAAGATTAATCTCTTCTGGAATCAGATGCATCTATTGTAAATTAAACAAAAATCAATCTTGCTGACAATGCCAGAATTAGCTATTTGAGGTATTAAAAGAGTTAGGAGAAGAGCAGAAAGTATCTCCAAATAAGTTGATTTATGCTTTCAGTCACAGAACAAACCAGCGGAAGTGAAAGCTGGCAGTGAAAGGCGATCAATAATTTGAAGCTGAATCATTACAGAGCAGAAGATAATGAAAATTACCAACAAAGAACCCAGTGTATTACAAAAACTTTTCATCCTGTGGCTTTAATGTTCTCCCTAATTTTCCATGTAACTGATGAACTTATGTTGCTTCAGGAAAAAAGTAATAAGCACCAAGAAGTGGATCAGAATGTTCTTGACAGTGTGTGCATATGTTTTGAAAGTTTGAAGTCAGCTTTTAAAAAAGGCACTGTGGTCCTCAATACCAGTGGTACCTGGAGCCAAGATATCTAGGTCTAAGAGTTAAACGAAGTGAAGACACTAAAAAAGGGCATAAAAGCCTATAAGCAAGTTAATTTAAGAGACACAGGTAGGTATTATAAGTCCCAATATTGTACAAAATCAGTATGTTTTAGTCATTACTTGTGTGCATGCACTACAAAATGGTTCAGCTCCATAGCTTGTAAATAAATAACAAAACCCCAATCACGGTATGCAAGTGAGTTCCAAGCTCATGTAAGTAAACTCATGATTTATTTGCCTTTAAGTCCTCAAATTAAATTTAACACATATACTTATGTACAAGACATTTATATGCACCCATGTAATTTCCTACCAGAAACTGATACAGATCTCTGAAGTTTGTTTTAATAGGATTCTCTGTAAAGACCAACTGTAAATCCAAGACAAACTGTACCATAAGCTGCTCTTACAGCTTCCACTGATAAAATGAGTTACGACTTCGGCTAATGAATTATATTCCCATGTACTCACTTCTCAATTGTTAAACATGTATCTAACATTTTTCATTTCTAACGGAGAAAGTTATCCACAGATTGTGAACCTTTTTAAAACAGGCATGCTTGCTGTTGTTGTACCATCTGCCCACATTATACAAAAGACACTATAAACAGAGCACTTCACTGATTATAATTCTCCCACTTACTTTGTCCTTTGAGAACATCTTCAACCTATAAAACCCTAAACAGTCCCAAGCTGAGACTATTTTCTAAGATGGACTGTGTAACACCTTTATTAGTCCTCATTGCAAGTATTCTACTCAGCTTCAAGTACTGCTTTTCACAAAGACGTCATATTGCTCACTGCCAAGAACATCATCTCCTTCTTTGGCATCCCCAGCCTTAGACAGTTCAGGCAGAAGGAGAGGTTAATATTCATAGTCTGTCTATACTGATCATTAACATTCAGCAGTCCTGATCAAGTTCACAACCATGAGATACTACTCAGTGTTTAATTACTTTTTGGCAATAACCAATAAATAAGATGGAAATATAGACTTTTGGGATAATATTTACATACCTGTCCAAAGTTTTCCTCATCTATGCAAAACATGAGATCCAACTCTGTAGGGTCATTTTCCAGGATCCACTTCAAAGAGTTGTAGTATTCGCTATCCTACAGCAGATTATAATTAAACAAAGTTTGAAAATATGAACATTAAATGTATAGTTTAACTTTACATTGAACAAATAAAAACATCTAAAACTAGAACTCCAAAGGGACTGGAAAGATGAGAACTCATTTATTGGTACAGCTACTGTAAAGCAGGGTAAGATGGATTACTTTATTCATATGTATTTTTCTGAGATGCTATATTTTTAGATTCATGTAACTTCTTAATTGACTTGTAACTGCATTATTATACAACACGATAAATTGACTCTATATATCTATTTGGTAACTATGTATACAGCGGTTTGAAATAATTGGTTAGAAAATGTCTTTTTGATAAAACTGTACATTCTTTTCAACACAATTTATATACCCCTTCATTACCTCGATAATATATTATACAATAACTGATTGCATTGTTATTACTAAAAGCCTTGAAGTTTGCTGAAAAAAAGACCCCTCTAATTTCCTAAAAGGGTTGTGTCTTCATCATGTATTAGGTTCATAATTAAAGATTGACCCAAGAAAAAAAGGAAGAAGGAAAAAAAAAAAAAAAGTATGTGTAGCTATCACTAAATATTTCCAAGCAAGAGAGCCAAAAAAATTAATTTCAAAATAAAGTTAAAACATTATTTACTCATGTATGCTTCAAGAGACGAATGACCTGCCAAAATTTGGTGACTATGAGATAGTGGGAGCTGGAGGAGAGATTACACAGCTGAACCAGCGTTTATGTCAGTAACTGAAAGTCTGCAGAACTCTAAAACATCAAAAAGAATAAACTGCATTTTATTCTCATTCCGAATATACTTTCGACAAGACCAAGGACAGCTATTGCAGAGCTAAGAATAAGAGGAAAAGGTTTCCCAACTACTTGTAGGAATNAAGATCCTTCTGGATGTGTCTCATGAGCTTGGTTTTAAGCTTGTACTTGAGCTCAAGCCATCTCATCTTCTGTAATTTTGCCTCTGTGCTGGGCTTGTGAGTCAACTGACTTTGCTGTTGAAGACAGTCTTAGGAAAGTGCAGGATGTGAGGGGCCAGGCTCACAAGCGAGTCCTGCCCCTACAGAGGCAATGTGAAGCAGTCTTATCCCTGTAAACCATTCTGTATAACGGGTAACAGAGGAAGATGCTAGAAAGGGGAAAAGTAACAGGACCAAGGTTCTCCAAAGTCCATAGCAGTGGAAAAACTGGACAGACCTCAAAAGGTTAAAAAGACAGAAACAAGTATCACCCTGCTAACTTAATGGAAATGATTTGTATTTAGCTATTGTACATATCTGAAACGTACTGTGTTTCAATACTGGTACACTACACATCTAGACTGGGCATCCGCAGGACCCTATTTACTGTTGTCCTTTATTTTACAACACAAAGAGATTACTAACTTCTAAAACAATTCGTTTTTCTCCCAGGGACTGCCAAACACAAAAGTACTTGATTGCAATTAATCTTGAAGGTGTGAAAGTACAGGATGTGCAGGGACAAAACCAAAACAGATAGAAGGGCATAAGTTGTGCTGCATTCATTAAGTACGTTTTGGAGAGAACTGTTTATCATTTGGTAACCCCTTCTCCTTCCAGCACTGTGGGCAACTTCCCGTGTTTCCAGGTCAGAACTAAGCCCTTGCATCCCCCTCTTCCTGCTCCGCAGCATGACAAGAAAGCTGTAGGGCTTGTTGCTGGTGCTCCTTGTAACAGGCAGAAAGCTGACCCGGTGGAGAATCCGAAAGTGTAATTAGACATCTTATGTTGTGTTTCTTACTGGCCTATTCATGTCTCTTTTCCCTTGTCCCGCTTGCCACTCTTAATGCACTGGTACTGAAACAGCTGTACTAGCAGGGAAAATTTGTTTTATTAAAAAAAAAAAAGTACGTACCTATCTTTCTAAAGTTGTTGCAGCTATGACCTCGTGTTTTCCACCATGCAGTTTACTGGAATTGTTCTCTCTCATAAATTTCCCCAGAGGCAAAAAACCACATAATTGCTAATGCTGATAAGGCTCAAATGTTATCTTACCACTGACTCCATGTCTTTCAGAGTTATTGGTTTCCCCAACATCATCTTGTAAAAAGGTCTTATGAAGAAGCCTAAAAGAGAGGGAAGAGTGTTACCTCCACTGTTCTGCATTTTCATCTCATGTAAAGATGTGACTGCTCAAGGATGATACACCACGATATTTCCCAGTGTGCCAGCAAGAAAGAAACCTCCTGAAAGTAACGGCACTGTAACTGCTCAAGTTCACGCAGCAGGCTCATTTTTTATTTAGGCACAGAAAGTCCAATTTCTCAATTACAACAATTATGCCATTAATTACCATATGCCATTAAACTCCATAACATTAGTGGCAGAGACACACAAAAGATGGGGAATTGAGCTCAAGGTACTCTAATCCATTTAAAATTGCCATTCTTCCCTCAAAGGAGATGCTAGAAAAACAGGACGGTGAGCCTCCTCTTCTAATGTGCTGCACTATTGTTAAATAAAACATAGTAATTTTATAATGTTTGCTTCCTTGCTTATTGTGGGATTTCAAAGTTCAGCAGAAATCACATTTTCTCATTAAATCATTCAGTAATAATTTTACAGACCAAAATATGCTGCAATTGACACCCACACAACTGCTTCGGCTGCAGGTTTGCATGGAAATGGCTGGTATAAATTTAGTGATTTTCCTTTAAGGATAGTGATTATTTAGCAATGCTGATCCTGTAGAAAGGAGCAAAACTTTATATGAAACGCATTTGTTGAGTAAGACACTATAATTTTTGAATCACCATTCACATCAGGAATGCAATTTCCAACAGTTCCAGTTCCATTACTTTCTCTCAGACTTTATCTCCAGAAATACTACACTCTAAAAGTATATGAATTATTGAAGTGATTTATTTCATTTAATAAAAATCCAGTAACAGTAGCATAGTCATAGAGTGTAATAACTCACCATCCAGTAGTTTCCCGTGATATACTGCCAGACCAGCAACCCGACCAATAAATGTGAAATATGACAGATGATCTTCGTTACAAAGACCTGAATTAGGATTAATCTGAAGTGTATAGTTGTCCCTTTTTTGGGGAAAGAAAAAAAATATCTAAATAACCAAGTCTTTAAATAACTAGATATTCAGATACGTTAATAAATAATTTGAGCTTAGGGCCACCTCCTGTTCATTTTTGCAAGAGCGTAATAACGTGATTTATCCATGTGTTCCTCAACAGAAGTATNTCAAAACTGTCTTGCTACTACCATAATGATTATTTGACAAAGGTAACTAAAATTCCTGCCTGTGGGGTAACAGGATTCCACCTGTGGCAAGCGTAAGAGGGCTGTGCTGACCTCTTCAAAGGATAAAAGCCTGGCATCATTGAAAACAGTAAAATTTTGCCGTCAGCTTCGGTGGAATGAGAATTTCAGCTAAGTTATCTCTTCTGCTGGGCTTGATTATTCACTCTTTCCAGCCAAATTTCAGTGCTTAAAATTTTAAGGTTCTCTTTTGCAGTAGTTGCTTTTAGTTCTTGAAATATCTGAAGGTACTGAAGAGGAATTAAGTATAGGCCCATTGTCCAACCGTCCTAGGACAAAGAACGTTTTCTTACTAGCATCTTAAACTGCACATACTAGAGAACATCTCTGAGAAATGCTTAACCCCCAGGATATTGGAAAAAGCTGTCCAAGGACTAAGATCTTTTAACTGGGTAACAAAGCATTAAGACTCATGTGAAAGTGTGTGTCGCAATAAGGCTTTAGTGTAAAAGCAGTATTTTTAATTTGCAGTATATTCTTAATCTGTGAAGAAAGATATGGGTTTTTAAGTAGATTTTTTTTCTTCTTAAAATAACTAGTTAGATTTCTGAAGCTGGAAGGAAATAACATTATATTTAAAATATCTACAGTGGCCTATATCCCATAAGTGGAAACATTTCAAAACAACTGTTTATCCACTGAACTCTATTAACACACAGGCATTCTGCACTAGTCAGTGTTGTTTAAGTTGCATTTCCCTTCAACAGCAGAACGTGTCTTTTCTGAGACACAGATGCAAGAAAACTCTCATTATGCAGTATTTGTTCATCTACTTTACAATCTGCTCAACACTTATTAGAGAGTGAGCCTGATATTGACAAAAAACCATCAAACCTACAGCCTGCAATTAAGAAATCCATCCTCACTGTAGCTAAGTACACAACGTGGAGTTACATACAGCATATTAAAACAACTGTACTTTAAGCAAGAGACTTGCTCTCTCATTTACACTAATGGATTGCTCAAAGATTTTAAAATTGGACAAAAACAAATTTAAACTTATGTAAGGCCACTGCCGTGTCACTAGTGAAATGTAAATGAGAAGTTGCTTTATGAGCTAATTATAAAGCAGCGCTATAATTCTGGACGGCAGGTGTTTCCAATGTAATGGGAGGGCATAAGAGTCTTTTGTCCGACATCGCTCCTTTCACTATTTCTAGCCTCAAAAATTGCAGTTTTGTTGCAAGCAAGGCAACACTGAATATTGTCTTAATAATGAAAATGTTTTATGAGATTTCAACAACAATTTGAAAGGTTCTCTGAAAAGCAAGTAAGAAATTGTAGTACAGAACAGGGAGATTTGACTGATGAGTGCATACTGATGCACCATGAAGGATGATCTAACTACTTCCCAGTGTAATTTTGCCTCTTACGCAAAATCTAATGTATATCCCTTATGAATCAAAATATTTTAATGGACACTTACGTTGCTGAATATTCAAAGAGACCATAATAAGGGTTAAACATCTCCTTGGACAAGAGAAAAAACCATTCTCTGGCCACACCTCCATAGTCAAGTCCTTTTTCTGACTCAAATTCAATCCAGAGCCTGGCTTTTAGTACATCAGGTCTCTTCACAGACATGATTCTTCTGTAGGACTCCTCAAAAATATTATTTCTGTGTAGCTTCATCTCAAATCTGTTCGGTATATCAGCCTATGTGAAAGGAGATTATATTATACTTGTTAGTCTCAATAAATAAGTCTTCAGGCAAATTACTGACCAGCAGTAACAACTAAGTGACAGATTAGACATCTGATGTATAAAGTTTCCCCTTATTTTTGTTTTCCAGTGCGCTCTCAGTCTACAGGTTGATAGCATATGGTGAACTAGGTAAGCTCCAGTATCGTGGTTCAGAGATTGCTATGATACTTGACAAAACAGTGGAAACAACAAGAAAAGTAACAAACCAACCAAAAAAAAGTGAGAAAATGATTGATATTACTATGCTCTATTTTAAGGGCGTTTTAGCTTAAAACGGTAACAAATGCACAAGATGCATGCAACCGCTTTACTCACGTATCTGTAAAGGCGAGAACAGTTTCACAACAAGAACACCCACAGTACCATACACACAACAGAACTGAATTGCAAAGATGTAAACAAAGGAGAATCTGGCTGCCAAAATGTTTTAGAAGTTCTGTCTATATAGGAGGGAGATAACACCCAAGGAGCTACATTCAGAAAAGACAGAAGAGAGCTGAGTTAAGAATTTGTAGGAAGAAGACTGGATGAACAGATAAACGTGACTGTTACAGCTATATATAGTTTTTCTGATAAAATTGACTTGAAACAACTGTTTCAGAAGGTTTGCTTTTTCCTGACAAATGAAGTGCTTATTGGGAGCATTCACTGGTCAAACTCAAGCTGAAGATTCAAGGAGCTATCAATAAACAGGTAAAGACATCGGCAAGTTGCTCTTCAAATTATAGTTGGTGTTGCCAAGGCTGTTTACTGTTAATTATGAGTCACTATCACATGCAAGCTAATACTGAGTGCTCTCTTACATTAAAGATGTTACTGAAAATACTTTTTTTCACAGAACAAGAACACTAGAAGCTTGTGCCAGATCCAGCACAACTGTGGGCTCTGCTCTGCCAACTTGTTCCAGCTCTGCCCTTCAAAGTCCACTGCTGAAGATGAAGGAGAAATATCAATCCTCAAGCCTATTTTCAACCTAAAGGCTTGTAAACTTACATACCAATTAGTCTCAGCTGCAATGGGTAATAGTGAATCATTGCTACTTCCTCGCTGCCCCATCACTTTGATTTTGCATTCATAAAGACAAATGTGAATCTTAAAGATTTGTAAATGTTTTTGTTGAGAAATCAAATTCAAACCTTCCTTAATTTTTTTGGTTCCTACTTAACCCCTTTAAGAGTAGCACAATCAAGAAAAATTGGCAAGTGTGTTATAGCAAGATACAACACCATTCTGTATCTATGCTTGGGATAGTCTGTTGTTTCTCCCAGACGTAGCGTAATTGATTCCAACACAAAGCAGCACGTTTCTACTCACTGGTTTCTTTAACTTCTTCCGGAAATAGTCATATTTCTGTTTGAACTCCCTGGAATACGGAACTGCCTATCGGAGAGAGAATCATAAATACAGATTATTCCAGCTATTTAACAGTTTGATATTCCAACATTATTTAAACAAAAAAGAAATTTAAAGACATGCTACCAACATATGTATGCCACAGGTCATCTAATAAAACGCACCATGCATGAAGTACAGCAGCCAACATTTTCCCATTTCTCAGTGTGCAATTTGAGTTAAAAAGTATGAAAGCTTTCGACCCAGTTGTTCTGTTTATCAGCTACTTACCCTCTCTTTTTTTCTTTTTTTAGGAACAGAAAAGAGCAAAACCAATTTTTAACACAGACAAAAAAATTTTGAATGTATTGCTGCCATCCATGTGTCTCATTAGGAAATAATGAGCATGCCATATGATACTGAATTTTAAAAATGACTAGCTTTACCACAGAATATGGATTTGCACAGCTGACCGTGCTAAGCGTTGTCAGGTGCTACTCAAGACACAAAATTCAAAGATAAGTTAAGGGGCTCCAGTAAAGCTATGACATTAACAACAAACACTGTTTGCCCTCCAAAAAGTGCAGGACACAGTACATACCTACGCAGCAGAGTTAACTAGGCAGGGGAATGTCCATGGCTAGAAATTATCTTTTCAGCCCAATGAATCTAATTCTTAATACTTATCAAACTATCATCAAACTGTATCAGAACTATTTTGTAAATTACTTATAATGAAAATATACACCTTCATGTCTTTAATCCAGAATCTGAAAGCATTTCATAAACAAATTAATACTTTTGAAGCAAGTACAAGTCACTGTGTTCATTGTATCTGAATACTCACTCAATGCAGCTGCTTGTGAGTTAGACCACATTTTTAAGTAACAGCAGCGTAACAGAACAATTTTAGAAGTTTAAAAAAAAAAAAAAAGGCACAGTGAAAGTTGGTAGAATTACATTAATCAGCAGAGCTGGAAATTGGTTTCTGGCATATTTAAGTGCCCCTTAACAAACGCCACAGGTCTCTGAAATATATATGTGGATTTCCAGATACCTGAAAGGCCTCTCAGGATGATTCCAGGCACGTACAAATCAAGGTTCAACAAAGGCTCTCACAAGCTCTGCCATTCAGGATTTTGAAAGACATTTCTATTTTAACACTGTGCCTCTCTTTCCTGCTAACATACTGTGTAGGTAAGCAAGGATTTGACACTAAGGTAGAAGACTGCCATGTTTGATGTTAATCCACACGCCACTCACTGACCATCGCAGTACTCAGTAAGTTGGCAGTGTTCTTTTCTGCTACCTACTAGACTCCCTCAGACTCCTTTGCTTTAGCAGCAGATAGGAAATGCATACAAACACCCCAAAAGGCCAAGCCTTTTACGGTACCAAGTAGTACCGGACACAAAAGCACTGAAGTGCAACAGCCATCAAGCAGGACTACAGGTAAGAGCCATCCATACTCGTGATTGCCAGTCGTATGACTGCAACCTACATTATTCAGCCTTTGGATGAAACGGTCATAAAACAAAGTTGTTAATTAAACTAATGAACAGGAATAGGCTGGAAAAGTGATACTATGACAGGTACAGGTCTGGCTCTAACAAATAACTGCTATGTATTTAAGTAAGATTCCTTAATTCTCTGTTGCTTTTTTGACAATTTTTTGAGAATTAAGAATCCTTAATTCTCTGTTTTTTGACACATATACAACATCAATTTAATCAGGGTTTGGAAAGAGCCTTGAAAAAAAGGACAAAAAAAAAAAGGCTTCTTGGCCTCGATCCTAACATTTTCCGACTATATCCTTACTTCCCTTTGCTCTACTGTTCCTTCAAGATGAAAGAGTAGACCTGGTAAAACAACTAGCTGAACAAATGAAGCGTGATTTCTTGGGAGCAAGAGAATGATTTTGAATTCCACAGGACTGCAAAAGTTACGTTCTCTGCTCCCTGAAGGCTGAATCACAAATTGCAAAGCTCTGGTTCAAGTTCAGTTTCTGGGTGAGGACTGGGATTTTGGGGGAAACTAAATCATTTTACTCTGATGATAATATGACTTTACTACAGCCTTTAAATAATCTTTCAACAGGTTTCCATTGTTTAAATGCAATATGAAATGCAATTTAAGTAGTTCTTTGTTTTTATTATGGCACCAAAAATACTGTTAAAAGCATTAAGATGAATGCTTAATGCTTATATGGCTGTAAAATGGATTTGATCTTGCTTTCTCTTAAAAAAAAAAACAACCCAAACACACAAATAACTGTTATTTACTTAATGGGATCATGATTGACCCTTATTATCTTGAAACAAAATTTCCCAGACAGTCTTTCTCATTTATGCTTAACATGTCTGGGAAAATAAACTTTAAAAATTTGTATAGCATACTATATATATATGTGTGTATATATATACACACACACACAGAGTATATATACATATACTATGTATTAGTATCTCAAGCATTAAGTGCGTGATAAATGGGTAAATCACTCCAAAAGCAATTATGTTCAAACAAGTGATTATTATTAATCTTATTAATAAACAAGAGCAATTGGAATTACACCATGCAGTAGTTAATCTGCTGTGTCCTGAGACCCTTAAAAATCCTGAGGATTTACCCAAAATAAAAAGGTATTCTTGGCACCTGGGAACATCTTAGGGGGTTGGAAGTCTGACCACTCGGAATACCATAAAATGGCATAAACCAGCATTAAAAGGTCAAAGAATCACTCCATATAGTTGATGTTTTGAAAATTTGATATTAAAGTAAAAGCATGTATGTATTTTTTCTAAGGCTGATATTCTGAAATCTCTTAGTTTATCTGCAGTAAGTTTTATGTCTCTTGAAACGGAGAGACCCAATTTTTGTCTTTTTTACACTCTGAATCCACAGTTACAACTCTCCCATATCGAGTGGAAACAGCTTTTTATTATCCAGAAATCCAAAAATTAACAGCAGCGTCTCAGCTCAGTAAAATTCTATTGTCAGTAATGACCCAGATAATGGGTAAATATGAACATTTCTCCTATACACATCCCTAAAATCTTACAATCTAGAATTCAGCACAAAGAACTTGGTCTGAAATTCCCAAGGTCTTCTGACTTACGACTCAGAGCAGACATGTGCCCTTCACATAGCTTGACAGAGAAACATACTATTTTAACACAATTGAGGAATAAAAGATAAGATGCAAAGATTTAATACTGTTTGTTCCATACTAACAGATTTACAGTATGAGGAAGTGGGGAGAAAGAAAAATAATCTGAAGAGTATTTTACACTTATGTTATTTTAGATGTAATTTATTTAAAATCACATTTTTCCCCCAATTCATCTGTTTGGATGCCAAAAGTAAGCTAAAGATATCACTCTACTACTTTTGTCCTGGAATTTCATCATCACAATAAGCAGCAAATACAACAGCAACAACCATGTTGAAATCTTAAATTTTTTATTTTTCAGCCAGGGATCATACCAGTAATGGACCTCTTTCAGAAACCCCATTTATCACCATCACTTAGTGCAGAAAGCTTTAGATTGCAGGAGAAGGAGAATGGAACAAATGAAAAATGATGGGTTTCCGTGTGTTTCAGAGCGTGAAACACCATTCAGACTATTTAGCTATGCAGCTTCTGAATGGATGGAGCTTCACTCAGAAATAACACAACAGTATAAAACATTAAAACCAGCCAAACAAAAGAGTCTCTATCCTTCTAAAGAACCTTCTCCTCCTCCCTGCTGAAACAGAGGTATTCTGTGATTTACTGTCGTATCTACTGATGAAGAATGTTTCCTAGACACTCTGAGGCAGAAGCCAACTTCACACGCTAATGGCTACACGACAGAAATCATACTGTACCACTAGAAAAATTCCCTAGCTAGGTAGCTACTGCTGGGAAAGCCTCCAAACACATCAAATTCGAACCTATTGGCTGACCTGGGAATAGTGGGCACAGCACTGTAGTTCCAAATGTTCCAGTGATTCCTAATTAGCCCACTACTGCTTTGGACCACTGGCAGCTGGAAGAGTCCGCAGTGCACTCCAGCCTGCGCGCAACAAAATAGGGTCCACAGAGTGGTACAACCATTTGAATGCTGGGGACGAGGCACCAGTTTTGGGGCACCTTGGCAGGCTGTCACATGGTGGCAGCTCCCCCTGCCCTTGCAGACTCACAAAAGCTGGCACCTGAGCCTCCCATGTCCGTCAGGAAAAGGCAACGCAAGGCAGAGGTCCTGCTTCCTGGTCTGTTCATCAGGCAGAGTCTGACCCGATCTGGAGAACAGGCATGACCTGCTGCTCAATAATGCCTCTTACCTATACCAAGTTTACATGAGTCACAGCATTTAACGGAAAAAAACCATAGCAGTACTTACTGGACCAGTAATTGCTGGGTTCTGCAGTCTGGGGTCTTCCCACTGGGTAATTTTATTATCTGTAAATAACGAAAGAAATTATATCATTACTTCTCTGTTACCACACTGTGAATTTATGTTGTTTTTTTCTCCCTACAGCTGTTTTCCCTACCATTTCCACAACTTAGTATTTCAGGGTTAGAAAAGGCTGCATTCACCCATCTGCATCAAAACCCCACCACACTGTTTAGTTGGAAACACTTATTCAAAAATGCAAAACTACAACAGAATCCAGTGTATTTACACTGCTTTTATTTCAATGTCTGTAGTAGTAAACATGTTCTATTTGAACACGGTCTTGGATTCAACTCATATTAGAAATACACAGAATTCATGCCTGAAAGGTAAAGGAACCCAAAAACTTTGTCAAATGACAGACTAAGTTTACTTTTTTTAAATTTTGTATAAAGATAGCCAAAATGTAATACTTATAAAAGACAGTCTGTATTTAAATTTGGAGGGAATAACATCTCTTTAAAAAAAAATGTCCTAGACACTGATTTAATGAAAAGGTTATAGGACCATTAAGGGAGGTAAAGTTATACAGTTACGGTATAAGAGATCATTCAGGTTTGACCAAAGGAGATTTTGGCAGTAACACAACAGAATCCAGTTCTTTTCATCTACACCTTTTAAGAGCACCGGGAGGGTGATATGGTACGGTTATAGAGGACCATGGTGAAACTCTCCCTGCCTCCAGACAACTGCTCCTCACAAGATTCTGAACACAACAGAATCACAACAAAACGATGATGTTGCAACAATAAGACAATGCTCCAAAAACCAAACTAGATGCCACCTGCAATGGCAAGGTTTAAGTCATCCATTTCCTGCACTGAAAGGATAATAATAATACATCTGTTTGTTACATGCGCTGCTTTGATTTATGAACTGTATATTAAGATAGTAGTCCAGATTTTAAGTTTTGTAATTGCTAGGTTTGGGAATAAACACACTAAGTTTCAAGAAAATTGTTTTTATGGCTACTATAGGTAAAAGCAAAGAACCAAACCCACTTGTATTAAGACGCAAGTATTTTCCATGTTTCTATAGTTGGAAAAGACCCCTAAGTTTTGAGCATCCCAAGCTAGTTTTAAAATGGACTGGGATTTGAAAGGTGACATTCGTTAAATGTTAACTGAAGAACATTTAAAAAGATCACAAGCACATTTCAAGAAATTTGATCAGTTAATTTAATATTAAAATACTATTTTATCTCCCTTTACACATTAAGTCTATTTAGTGCTTATCAAAATTGTGGAGGAAGGCTGTTAGACTGACAGCTCCAGAAACCACGAGACCCACAGACCAGAGCCTGGCATAAAGGCATGACGCCTTATCTGGCCCTTTTCATCTTGCTTTAATCTGTTCAGTCACATTTCCTTCTGCAAAGCTGACTGGTTTTATACGGATTCATTTCGTATACCTACTTGAAATTGACAGCCACAAATCACGGTGGTCATTTGCCCCAAAATCAAAGATAACAAAACTGGAAATGACTGCAAGTTTGACAATTCTTTCTTATTGCCCTACATACTTGAGAGTGTACGACGTTACTGACAAATCTTTGCCTAAATTTTTTTCAGAGTATTACAGTGACAGAGACTTCATATTTTAAATGCTATTCCAGGGCTTATATGCCCCAACAATTAGAAGGGTCTAACCTGAACCACTCTACCTGGAATCATAGCTCAAGATTCTCTGTATTATCCAACGTGGATGTAGATAACAAATTCATTGCTTTTGCAGCACATTTTTGAAAATCTACCATCTCTCAAGTTTTCACACAAATACAATACTCTGTCTTTCCTCATAAATCGGGCTCTAGGGCCTTTGAGGATTCCCCCTTCTCCTCTGTTTCCTCTGGTCCCTTTCCAAGTGGTCAGCTATTTTCTTGAAGGTTGGGACGCCATGCTCAATACAGTATTATCATAGCCAAGGCATTACCAGCACTGATGAGATTAGAAGGATTACTTCAGGTTTTATTTAAGAAACTCCTGTTGATACATCAGAGGATGAGTTAACTCAGGTTCAGTTGATGATATTTTTCGTGCCCTTTTCAACCAAAATTCTCCTAATTATTCCCGTTCTGAGTAATACTTTGCAATTCTTATTAAGCAGCATCTTACTTCACACTACAGCGGCCATTTGCCAGACTCATTCTGACTTCTCTTCCTGTTCCAGTGAGCACCTCTCACCTCTCCTACGCTGTTGTCTTCTGCTGAACTAATGAGTACATTCCCCCTAGTTCATTGTTCAAATCACTAATAAATATATTGAAAAATAGTGGATCCAAGACAGACTTTGAGGGGAACTCATTTAATATACCCATCCCTCTGTCAGCGAACCACTGATAATTGTTCTGCATATGGTTGGAAAACCTTTGTGTTTTCCTTCATGATACCTTCCAACAGGTAGATCATATTTTCCTGTAAGGCTCCTAGGAAATGCAGAAGTATATGCATGCTACAATGAATAGAGAACACTATTTTATTCATGGATGGTAGATAATGTTGACTTAGCTAGCTAAGGACCAATCATGGAGAACCAGAGACTGTATTTTTTGTTAAAAGATTGACCCCTGCATAAATTAGGACTGTTTACAGTTAAAATCTAAAAATACTATATTTTCAGGCTGCTATGTTACAAGTAATACCTAAATTATTTTAACAGTACTTTGCTTTACTAGT
Source organism: Fregata magnificens (assembly GCA_013389945.1). Lineage (NCBI taxonomy): Eukaryota > Metazoa > Chordata > Aves > Suliformes > Fregatidae > Fregata > Fregata magnificens. Next base: position 142,577 of record WAAD01016998.1, on the reverse strand, counting down.
TTATATGGCATGCTTAATAGCAGTTTGTATTGCTCCACAAGAGGAGGTTTCTATGCTTGTTGCATTAGACATTTTTTACAGTTTCTCTCAAGGATGAGAAAAGCATTTCAAAAATAGGACAACAGTATTGGATAATTATTCAGAAGAATTACAAAATGTATCTGGGGAACCAGGACACTAATGGTAGCTGAATCTGTTAACACTTTCAACATTTATATTGTATTCTAATAACAAAACTGACTACATTTGTTGCATCATAACTAATGGCTTTAGCAGAGAATGACTGAAATGACGGCCGCTTTATCATAGTGATGGACTACTGAGACTTGCATATTTAGAGTGAGCACAGCTGATCGCACCCAAGACTGATTTCAGCGTATGCTCTCAAGTTAGTCATGAAACAACTAAGAGTCAGCAGCCTCTGTCACAAACCTATCATTATGGTCAAACGTCATCGCACTTCCTTATCGATACTGTGAAAACAAATGCTACTATTGAGATTGCTCAAGCCAAATCGCTGAGCACTGAATGCTGTTTGCAGCCATTCCCTGAATACTGAGCACAACATTATCACAATGGAGTTGCAATGTGTCCGCTGTAATACCACTGGCACCACCTCCGCTCCTAGAGTCCACTTGTAATTCTAGTGGTTTGGCACCAGATTGAGACCAAAAGAATATTTGCTGGAAACAAGCAGCATTACAAAAAACCCCTCTAAACTTTTTTAAAAACTGCTATATAAAAAGCTAAAAAAACTCAGATCAAAAGGAGGACTAGAGAAAGATTTCAGATGCAAACAGATTTAGTTTTATAACAATTATAAATTCTTTGGGGAATTCTAATTACTGTCTAACTTTAACATTCCATTTACTTTTAGAGACTAACACATGCTTAAGTGGATTCAGAAGACTGAAAAATTAAAACTTTTTAAAGGAGGTTGGGAGGCTCAACAATTATGCAGATATTTTAAATAAGACAGTTTTATTCTGTGACTTTTCAGTTTAGAATAATTAGCCATATTTAAGTTTCCAGATATCTGTTGGGAAAAACAATTACAGAAGGTATAAAGAATAATAATTCTGTACTGATGGCTGAAAGAGGTTAATCTTGTCCTTGACAAGTGTATTATTTCTAACTTTTATTTAAAACTATTTATACGATTTCAAAATTGGTATTACTTTAGAGACAGCCTTTTAATAATGATTTAATAATGACATATATACAACTACAGATAAGCAGAGGAGTCAGCGTTACCGATACTGAAGGAAAAACGTAATACCATCAAATATGTACAATAGTTTAAGATTTTAATTCTTTAAGTTTTGCATAGCGTATGTACCTTCTTCTAATGGTTTTGTGAGTTATCTATTTCTATGAAGATTATGCCCTCACTAGAAATACCTCATTAAAAAGTCCAGTTGAAGTCTTAAAAAAAAAAAAAAAAGAGAGAGAGAGAGAAGAAGAAGAAACAACCCAACCTTTCTGGGCCGCTTTATTTTCAAACAACAACAAAAACTCACACAGTAGTTCTGAGATGCTGTAATAAGACAAGTCTACAATGAAACATCACTTACACTAGAACTTCACTAACAGAACTGAATAATATTAATGGGCTGGGTGCAGTTTAACATGCTATAAATAGGAAATAAGATCAGAATCAGCGCTGCCACAAGACCTTCTTAAAGGAGAGGAAAGAGTACTTATCAGTGCTAATTTCTCCACTGCCTATATGTGGAGTTGTGGCTATATGATCTTTTCTCATCTTATTTTCTATTCCTAGTGTATATTTTAATTTATTAAGTGCAAATAAGCCATGGGATCATCAACAACAACAACAACGAATCCAAAATATCAACAAGAACAAAAGAAACCACAAAGAAGAAATGTTAATGCTTCACAAGTCAGAGAGGGACAAAGCTTGATGAGCCAATTAAAAGCAAGCTTTCAGTGAATATACAGTACCGTATGAGGGCACTAAGTCTCTGGTATCAATGTCTCCACAAATCAACACCTGGCTTCCTAAATGAAGAGTAAAATTATAAAGCTTTCACTTCAATATTTATTACCTCCCTTTGTCTATTTGCTGTAGTACCTGAGTGCTTACTTACTATGGTCTATATAAAACGTTCTTCCATCCAAATGTATTCTTTCCTCCCAACCAGGCTGGAATCGAGAAATTAAAAAAAAAAAAAGAGAGAGAGAGAGAGAGAGAGAGAGAAAATAAGTGAAATACACTCACACAGCATGAAGCAATACATTATGCACGCCTACTTTAATTGTCTGATAGATGCTTGTGACGTAGAAAACACAAAATGATCACAGACGCATTATGTCAAGGCCAAAAATCTAGGAAGATTCAAACAACTGGCTATTTATACTGGTAACTGTATTCAATACAGTAAATACTTTTTTAAAGCTTGGAAGTGAAAACTTCCTGTATCAGGGTTTATACCCATTTCCTACTAGGAGAGAATGATCACAAAAGATAGATTATCCCTCATTGGTTAGGTTTGAGAGTTTCTGCTTCTACTTCTGAAACACATGTGGGTTATTTACTGTAAATGTGTAAGGCAGGATCGCATTACAGTGGGACAAGAATGTCCAACCTAGTCCTCAATTCTTCTCTTTTTATCCATTCCCTTTTCTCATCTTCCAAATGATTATAGTATAGAAAGGAGAATAAATGGCACACTCTTAAGTATATGCAATGCTGTCCAGTCTACCACTCAGTCCACCTGTACGCTCTACATGAGCTTCAGACTTCTATAAATTAGAGATGAGAAATGATTTCTTTTCAATCTTTTTGAAAAACTCTTGTTAAGTTCTGTGGTCATTCTTACCTCACTCAAAAATGGATTGTTTAACCGAGTTTAAGTCTGTTACTAACTATAGATTTCCAGTGATATGTGTCAGGCTATCCTGATTTCACTGCATGTTTTACCTCTTGCTATTAACAGAATAAATTGTAAATTGGCCTTTCAGTTACTCCCATGCAGTGCCTCCTATCTAAGCAACGTGTCCTCGAAGATTAATGCATGCTCAGTGTATCTGAAGAACTGCAAAAGAACAGCTACTTCCACAGCTGTTTTCTTAAAGACAAACTGCATTACTGCTGTGTTGTAACCAGGAAATGCATCATAATAAATACATTCAGCTGCGCATAGTTTTCGATCTAATCAGTGATTCAAGACACTGGGCCTAGCTTGATTTAAATATTGATATGGCCTAGCTTGATTTAAATACAAGGCAAACCTTTTTGCTAATCAAGACAAAGGCAGTGAGATTTTAGGATGTTTTAGAGGAGGATATCTGATCATAGGTGGTAACAGAGGTTATCGTCCCTCACCAAAGGTAGCATTTGTCACCACTCTTGCCCAAAAGCAGCACTTGTTTTGGTCTGCTGGCAGAGTGGTTCATCTAAGTAAACTGTAACCCAGCCCAATGAAAATGAGTAGGATTAAAGACTTGTTATTCAAACTGTTTAAAATAATTTAACCTGCCATGTCCTGTAGGGTGGGACAGTAGCCTCTTCTGCTGGCATAGCTGTTTGCAGACAGCTTGTCCGTAATATGCGCTGGAGCACTTGAGAGTGCTGGTGACAATTAGTGTCTCGTTGGCTAGGTTTAGTGGCTAGGTTTTCAGTGTTGCAAGTACAATTTCCATGGCAATTTCTCAAAAGTATGCTTAGTATAGATGAGGCAATGAGCAGAGTTAACACTACACTGTAAAAATCAGCACCTTAAAAAAAGCGCTAGCTTTCATAGACTAGTCTCTGCCATTAAGGATGCAGTTTTTTAAAAACAAAGCAAAGCCCTGTATTTGACATGGCTGTAAATCAATATTATACTTTGGTTACAAGTGTGACAAAACTTCCGATGTTAAAATGATAATTTTCTCTGCAGAATGTGGAAGTTTCATTGAAAAATCAAAATTTATTTAGATTTCTGGATGCTAATATATGCTGGTACATTAATAGAGCTCACTTTGAACAATGTGCTCCAGCAACAGGTCATTATCTAAAAGCATAGTCAGAGATAAAACCAAGGTAAGTTTCTTCAAAGCTCGAAGCTTTACGTAAGCAAAGAAACATGCAATCATTTCAGAAATACTATGGGCTGGCTTCAAAGAGCCTAATTCACAGATCACAATAAAGCTTTTTGGTGCTCTATATAATCATAGCTTTAGTATCTCCAGAAAAGTGATGACAGCAACATACGTGTCCACGTACAGTATATGACTGCAATAATAGATCAGATCACGTAAGATAGCAGGTATATATTAAAATACATTATCACTTACAGGAAGAGGGCCCAAATCGTTAGGGTTCAAAGATGCTTTTGATCTCAAATGCACTGGAAATTTCAGTCGTGGATCCTCCTGTAACAGAAATATAGAGCTGTAAATCCAACAGATCAAGTTAGATCTACATACTAACTCAAATACAGCTTTATCTGGAAAAGAAATCTTCCTACATTACAGTTATTCTTTTATTCTTTTTTTTTTTTGAGAATAAAACATATGAAAGTGATAGAACATTTAGTATTTGGATGTGTCACATGCTTTATTAGGATTCATATATTGAAATGATTTTTTAAATGTTAAGATTTAGTTAGGGTGATGTAAGTCTTTGGCTCCATTAAGTGTGTCTTATCCAGAGATAAGCTTCAAAAAATATAGCTCCATTCTTAGGGATGCAGGCACTCCCGTAAGTGGCACTTACATACGTACGCACGTTTTTGGCTCTTAAAAACATAAGAGAAATAAGCCATCCTATCACAAAAAGGCTCAAAAAGGATGAAAATGAGCTTCTTAGGTTTTTATTAATGCACAGGTATTATTACATCCACGTCCAAATGAGGCAAAAAGGCGCAAGTAAAATTAGTCACAGAAGACAAATCTAGACAAAAAATGCTTGAGATTTCCACACACAAAATTTACCTACATGCACCTGGGAACACCATTAAGAACCATCATTAAAAATACGTCATGTAAGTAGTGGTCACTGGGAATCTGAATGATGCCTAACAAATTAAAGTGTAACTCATATTTCAATGGTGATGTGAAATGCTGGGTCGTCTTTGACATTTTTTCCTAGTGTGATTTTATTTCTTCAATTTGTTGGCCAAAGTTGCAAAATTATGGAAAAATGGATCCTCATGACATAAATAATAAAATGGATTCTGTTAACTGAAGATGATGAACATACATTATATTAATAAAAAAGCAGTGCTAGTCACAGTGAAAAACAATACAATTATGGACACTCTCAAACTAAACAACAATCCAAATCTCCATTGCACTGTATGCCTCTCAAACTCAATTTGGGGGATTTAAAGGACACTACTTGTATGCAATGATTTGTCAAGCATAAAAAGGTGAAATATGAAATGCAAAACACTATTGCATGGTGTATGATGTACAAATGCACCAAAATCTAAGAGGATATGAACAAGTAAGTTTCCTTTCTCTGCGTGCAGCAATGGCAGCACTACAGTCACTTCACGAAATTAGCTACTCCAGTCTATTGCTACTGTACGTGACTGCATGGAGGATTCAGTGAGATTCCTCCATCAGTTTCATGAAAAGTTAGGCTGACAAATCCCCCCTTAAAGACAAGACAAATGCCACAATAAAATGGGGGGTATACAGGCAGGAAAACAAAGGCAGAAACATTGAAAAGAGGGCAACTGATTTAGAATTCATTATCTAGAATTTCTCTTACCCACGTAGTAGTTTTAGTATTATGATCAATGAAGAAGGGCCTGCCATTGGGTGCTATTCGCATCTCCCAGCCAGGAGGAAGGAAGCTTTGTGCAACTTTGTGTTGTGGTTTAGGAGAGTTGTAAGGTGAGGGCTGTGGAGACTGTGGATTGGAAAGGGTGTCCTTCACCGCTCTGCGCACAGGAGAGTCCTTGATACCCTGAAGAAAATGAAAGATTAAGATTTGTCAAATGTCACTCAATACTGTAAAATGAATAAAACTTGGTATCACAGCAAATACTTTTTCATTCCAGATGTAATTAATACTACAACTAATTCCTGGGACTGATTTCCTAGAACTAACTTAGCTAGTCTGCTCCTTATAACGTACCAAACTTTTTGCTGTGAAGGACACAGTGTTTTATTTTATGAAGGAAATAGTAAAAGCATTGCTTCCTGCTTCATGGTGCAATATATCTCACTTTACAACAAGAGGGTATCCTAAATGTGAGGCAATGTTACCCACTTTTCAATGCATTTCTCAAATATAGCTTCAGACAGACCATTTAAATATGAACTTAAAAGAAGTTCCTAAAATAAACAGAGGTTTGCAATTACAGATTTTGGACAGGGTCCCCCGTCCCGTCCCGTCCCCCCCCCCGCAAATGATCAGAGCCGCAAAAAACACTTCATTGATCAATGCCTACTGGTTAAAAACAGGAGTTACATGATGTTGTGGTTTTTTTTT
>WAAD01016998.1:0-136122 GCA_013389945.1 Fregata magnificens | reverse complement strand
CTTTTTGTTAAAAAAAAGAGTTTAATTATTTTTTGGGTTTTTTTTTTTTTTTTTTTTTTTTTTTTTTAAATTTCACTCTGAAACTGCACATTTAGATGCCTAAACAGCTTGAAAAATTTGATCCAGATTTACTCACCTTTGAAAATACAGACTATCACAATCAGAAAACAAGACTTAAGTACTATGTTTAAATCTTGTTTGCATTCGTACTTTTCAGTTACTTTCTGAAAACATGCTCTCATTAGCTGATATAACCATTTGTTTTCTTCTTGTTTTACTAATTATTAAGATTCAGTAAATCCATGCATGCTTATTTTGGCAATGCTCTACCTTAGCCTACATTTAATTACTATTTTTTGAGTATTATATTACAAAATAAGGCATCAACATGGATATTTTTGAAATTATTCTAGCCTTATTTGTGGCTTATTTTGAGCTGCATTTGGATGGAAAATGCAGTTAGATTAGCATTCAAAAGCAGCATTTAAAATAGCTTGCATTAAATGAAAGCTTTCCATATGTCTTGTACATGAAAAAGTTGAACATTTTACAATAAAATAGCTATTTAAACAAAGGAAGTAACTTCTAAAAACTTGAAGTCTTTTTTTTTCCTTGTGGTTGTATCCTGTAAGATTTTAATATTAGTAAGCCTACACCTTACTTTTTTTTTTTTTTTTTTTTAATTAATTCAGAGGTGGGTATAAGATGAGAAGTTTGTGCTCTTCAGCATCCTTGTGGTTTCTGACCATTGAACAAACGAACCACCAAACCGATTAGTTGAATATTCTGAAGAGACACGAATACAGGTTTTGTAGCTATGGAATAGGTTATTGCCCTTAAAAGCTAGCTTATTGCCCTGAGAAACTCAAGTTTCAGATGCTTAGCCAGTGACTTCCACCAACTCAACTGTTTAAAAAGTCAGTACGGAGAGGAATGCCCTTAATGTTTAAGATATTCAGAATCTTTTGATTTAATTTATTTAAATTACAGTAAATTTGGTCTTCACAATTAACAATGGCAAGGGTAGTTCTAAGTACTTCATTGTTAAAGCATTTTTCTGAATATAAGTAGAGATAATTTATTTTAAATATGAACTATAATCACCTCACTACAATCTGCCCAATAATCCTACCTTTGTTTAACAATTTGCTCAATAGTTTGAGTACTTTTCAGTATAAGGAAGAAAGAAGAATGATGCATAAAATGAACTAAATGTTACAATTTTCACTTGATTGTTGGCAAACTTTTGCAGGGGCAAAGGGGACACATGTAGGAAAGAGACAGTGAGCGAGAAGGACAAATAAGGTGCCATACTTCAAGTTTGAAGAAGAAATTTTAAAGAATTTACTCTCCTCAACACAGCCATGTTTAACTGATTTAATCACACTTTCAGAAGTAAAACACACATTGTCTTTGATTGTGTAAGAAGCCACTTCAGGTATTCTTCAGATACGTTGCAGTGAACATCATTCAACAGTATTCTGAATTACCTTTAAAGATATTTAAAAGAAATTAAATGTTCTTTTGAAAGACAAGGAATATAAAACACAATCAGTATCTTTCAAAGATTTTCCAAACTCAATTGCATGTATTATTTTCAAAGTTATCAGCACCACAATAAATGTTACAACTTAAAAACATATTTTTGATTTTATACATTCAGAGCACTTGAAGGGAGTCACAACAACGTATGTTTCAGACATGCACACAGATTACGTTTTAGCTGACCAAACTAANTTATATTATGGCAAAGTCAGTAACAGGGAAAAGCGGCTGTGGTGCGTAACTAAAAAGGAAATAAGAGGTTACAACAAATGAAGACATAAGTGATCTTTGTTGGTGACAGTGTTTCTCACCTCGAGTGGAGCAGATAAAGTTACTGTGGGTGAACTGAGGCTACGAGGCCGTCTTATCTGGGGTTCACTTAGATGGTTGCTGCTGTTTGCTGTTGACCCAACCATGCCATCTTCTGCAAGCTATTTCAGAAGCAAAACCAAGTTAGCAAGTTGTCAGAAACACAATTCATCCAGAGTTAGGACACTTAAAAATGATGTAATTACTTACTATTATTATGAAATATTAAATATACTCTGTTAAAGATCAAGTATTTAATTTACTTCCATTGGAAGGGCAAATAATGTATGGTACTATTAATAGATGAACACAGCTTTCAGATCCAATCGCAAGAACACATTTGCCTCCTTTTATTAGTTCATATGTACCTCTCTGTAAATTCCTTCCATTGTAGCCATCAACTTAATCTGTACCTTAATATAGTTCAAAGAAGTAACAAAAAAAATCCCAATGGTTGCAATTTTTTATGATTGTCCTGAGTTGTCATGACAATGCCTAGGATTTTTTTTTTTAAATTTCAGAGTTCTGAAGAGCTGCTTCAACTGAAATTATACTCAACACATGCAAAGTGTTTGCTATCTAAATTGAGCATTATAACAGATCTTCATACCTGCATAATGGGTCGTGTCCATGTTGTGGTTCGATTGTTATGATTGACGTAATACGTACGGCCCTTTGCATCCTTTCTTTCTTCCCAGCCTGAAGGTAAGCCTGGTGTAGTATGTACATAGGCCACTGAAGGCTGTTCAAGCAAGAAATTACTGTATTGTTATTTTATAATAGCAAAAAAAAAAGTATTTCCTAAGTCTGTTGTTTAAAAAAAAAGAACTTGTTAACTTACAAAATTCTTAAACACAACAAACATATAGAAAAATATGGTTTCTGATTTCATTTAATAGAAGCTCTTCTTCACGGACCTCTGAGTCGAATGATTTTTTCCTCACAGTAGAACTTTTGATTCATTTTTGCACAGATTCAGGTATCTTGTTCAGAAGACAGCTAAGCTTATATGCCCTCAAACCTTTTAATTTGTAGATTACACATAACGACAAAAAGGAACTTTGTGTTTTAATGATTTTTCCTTACAAAGGTGGGTGTTTTTCCTTTTATAAGTATGGATAAGTAAGAATTGAAGTGACTGTGCTGTCGAGTCAAGATCTCCCAAGTTCTGTTCTGTTCTTTACCACAGGGTGTCTTGAATCAGTTGCAAGAAACTACTGCAGGTTTAAAGACTGAAGTTCAACCATTTTGTTATGTTACAAGTGTTGCAATCAGGGTTAGGTGTCCTGAAGACACAAGATACACCCCAAACTGGAGCCCAAACTTTGGTGTGAAAAGACGTTTTTACTAGAAGTTGCAGAAGAAAAATGTTCTAAAGGAAATATACAGATAACGATAACGGTGCCAAAGGCACTAATTGTCATTAAACAAGTTATGTCACTATTCAACACAATAATTATATTATTGTGTGCTGCTGGTCTTGTCTTGCGTACTTCCTGTGAGGAAAATGTTCAATGCTTAAACTGACTGGACATTTTTTCCTGGGACATACAGAGGAGAGAAAAAAAAAAAAAAAGCAGCATTGTAGCACAAATGGCAAAGCTTCTTGAAGAAAAACAGCATAGAGAGAATTTTTAGCACCGACCCTGTCTGCATCTGAATATGCATTTTACAAGGGGAGGATGGCCAGGGAGGTATAGTTTTTAGACCATACCCTCTGCATAAATCTACATGTTTATTAAGCTTAGTCACTTTCTAGTTTGGGACTCCTCTTAAGACATCACTTGCTTGTATAACGGATTAAGAACTGGTATCCTGGTTGAAAGTGAAGCAAACAAGACGACCAGAAAACTCAGGATAGGTGTTTTTCTCAGGTAATTGATGTAAATACTAAGAGCTAGAGCAATACAGGAATTTCAGCAAACTGCTGAACTCCGCAGGACAGTATTTTTGCTCTCTAATGAAGCCCATGTATTAATAATTGCATCAAAGACTTGGCACGTGCAAAGTACTTTTCTGTATCTGAGTCTAGATCTTTGGTTCAATCTCCTTTCCATATGTTAGATACCAGTGTAAAAGACATTCTACCACACAGAGTAGAAACTTGGGAGATTTATCAAGAGCCTTTTTCCCCCCAGACTGAATACTTTTTAACAACTGTCTTCAATAAATAGTGTGTGTGGGGGAAAGTATTATGGCTAAGGACAAAATGTTGTGAGAATGGACATGCTGGGACACATGATGCATTAACTTATCTTTTGCTCAGCCTAGTTTTACCCTTTTCAATTTTACCCTTCACAGAGGAATGGTAAAGGACCTTAGGGACTTAAAAAATATATAAATCCTGAAAGGCAAAGGGGTTAATAACCACAGATATATTTACCCAAACATGCACTTTATCTATAATCATCAACACCTACTTCATTACACACACTCAAGTAACAGATTTACTCATCTTCTGTCACTGACAATATAAAAAGTCAGCCACGCTCTATCTAGGGCAGATGTAACATTTTTACAGTTATACACAATATGTAGTGTATCTATTTCTTATGAGCTANGGGGGGGGGGGGGGGGGAGATATCAGGTAATGTTAGTTTGCATGAATATGCCCTTTAATAGCCGCCTCAGGCCCCGAAGCTTGCTAAGACGAATCACAAATCAGCACAGAGTGTTTCCTGCTTGAGTCACACTCTAAAACAGACAGGGTGGGGCCATGACCGTAATATCAACTCTCACACAAAAGAACAGTAATTAGAGCAATCAACCAGGGTATGCCACTCTTGGCTTTAACGGCTGCTCCCGAAGGGGCTCAACTCGCTGAGTGCACAGGTCGTCAGGCCAAAGAGCCAGGCAGGGTTATTGCTCCCTCACCAGTGCAATGCGTCCTTCCTCCTCACTGCAAAATAGATTCAAGAGGAAAGACAGTCCTGCAGTGGGACTATCCCTGAAAGAGCCACGTGGATTTAAATCACCTCGTACGTAGGAGGACACAGAACTTGGTGCTTGTTGCTCTTAAGTAACTCAAGTAAGCCAGTTCTAAAAAGGGGCATCATCACTTCTTAAGATGCCAGAGTATCGCATTTTTGTGCGGTCCACCCCGTGCCTCTGTGCTAGGCATGCTCCCAGCGCGCCTGCAGAATTATGCTTCTTTAGGGACTGAGGCTGAAGAATGTCTAATTTGTGGGTGCCAGTCCAACGAGGGGTTTTATAGGGATTCTGAAAGCAAAACTAAAGTGACCTAGAAACTTCTCCTATTGACAGATCAGATGTCTACAAACTTTAGGTGCCTAAAGGACAAAGCGAATGGCAACCTTTGAAGATCATGCTTTTGGATTTAAATGCATGAGCTCTATTTAAGTCCTAAGTCCTCTGCAAATTTCGATTTCAGAGCATAAATGCACGCTGAATGAAGACAAAGTGGGGGGGTAGGGTCCCATTAGTAAGCTGCAATATAATTAGGTAAAACATCTATGATATAGCTGTATTAATTATGACTCAGTGAAGTTTGAACTCAGTTATCTGCAGAAAAATATTAATATTCTGCTCTAAAAATTATAACCAAGACAAGATGGTCTGCTAACAAAAGACCTTCTTCTCAACATTACAGTTCAATATAGCATGCATTTTAACTAATGATTAGCAAGTCAAGCAGGTTTTGCAAGGACACAAAAAAGCCAAAAACCAGTAAATATATACAGTATTACAGAATGATGCATCAACACCCAAATTAAGATCTGACATTACCACATACAAATAGGAAACATACCAAGTCTAAATTATATTTCTTTCCCCGAAACAAATTATCTAGGAGCACATATATTCATGGAAGCTATTAATGACAGTTAATGTAAAATGATTTCTATGAAATAACTTGCTTCAGACTGACATTTAATCAGGTTAAAAAGAAAGGGATGTTTTTGACAAAGTCCAATATAAACTAAAACCACTTTCCTTGTATTAATGCTTTCAGAAAAGCGCTTCCAGAATTTTATTGGATGATCAAAGTAAAAATTCAGCCTTGGACTGCTGAACAACTACTGGAAAATGAAAACTGGCATTAAATAAGACCATTAAGACCTCGATGATATATCACCGTATCTCCATGGTTCTCAAATTAAGATCAACTCTAAGAATGAAAATCAATTAGTCTAATGGAGAGTAAGGGAAGACAGAAGCAAGCTAAAAACACAGCTACATGTATACTGATTTGATGTCTCTAATACCTGATTCTTTCAATGTCAAGAATTAGGTATTGTATCTTTCATTTTTCAGAAGCCTGTGGTATTTCCTTAGTGCACAGCTTTGTTAAGACTCAGTGGCATATCCACATCATTAAAACATGCTAGTATTTGAGTGAAATTGCAGTGTTTTGAGAAACTTTGAGAAAATTTGAAACAACAACAACAAAAATATAACTATTCATTCAGTGGCTGTATTTCATTCAACACACTGCTGCTTTGTGACAAAAAGTTCCTTGTTGTACAAGACCTAAATCTACCCACATTTTATTTAGAAATAGTGCTTGATAAAGAGTATTATTACCGTTGGTTCCTCACCACCTGTGACAGTTGAAGAACGAGCTCTCCTAGATGGACCACTCTGCTGTTAAATGATAATTAATGTTACAGACAAGTATATTTAGTGATGAAGGTCACAGATTACTGTCACATCTTTAGCAGTCAGGAATCACAGACACTCAAATTTATTAAAAGAGAGCAATTAGATGGAAATAATGTTTAAGACAATAGCAAAAAAAAAAAAAAAGTCATCAATCACTGATAACCAAGTCAGAATCTCATACAAAAACCACCAAGGGAACTAATGGCCTGAAGTTGCGTCAGAGGAGGTTTAGATTGGACATCAGGAAGAATTTCTTTACTGAAAGAGTGGTCAAGCATTGGAACAGGCTGCCCAGAGAGGTGGTGGAGTCGTCTACCCTGGAGGCGTTCAAAAAAGGTGTAGACGTGGCACTCCAGGGCCTAGTTTAGGAGTCATGGTGGTGTTAGTTGATGGTTGGACTTGATGATCTTAGAGGTCTTTTCCAACCTTAATGATTCTATGATTCTATGATTCTATAATTTCGAGAGTTCTTGTATCCAATTCTATACTTTCAGTATTGCTAATGATAATAATAAGAACATTTACTCTAAATGTAACATGATCTTATTATTTTTTGTTCCCCCAAACAAATTTTGCATCTTCTGCCCATAAACGTGGTATTTAAAACCAAAATGGATACATTCTGGTCATCAGTGAGTGCACAGAAAAAGTCAGATGAAAAAGATGGAACCGGTACTTTGAATTTTCAGCAAGGATTAATACAGTCGAGAACAGCACTGTATTTAGAAAGAAAGTATGTATTTAGTTGCTAGAAGATAAATTATCATTAGCTTAGTAAGGATTAAATATGGTTAAGATCAGGTAGCATCCTTGTTTTAAAGCAATGCTTTCAATTCTGCTGTTTTAAACATCTGCTAATGAAATGAGTGTTCTACAATAATACAGTGAAAGACGTATCACCAATCCCAATCTGACTACAGCAGCTAAAGAAACCCAGCCTCCATAGAGTGATATTAAATAAAGAAGCAGAACACCTCTGGAACAGACTGCATTAGGAGACAACTTTGTCTAGCAGAGAGAGAAGACAGTTAAGGTGTAATTGTACTGGAAACCACACCATTGTTTACCCAGAAGAGACAGTAAACAGACAGATAATACTTCAGAAGCAGTTCTTTGAACAACAGCTATTACATGCATCTGTAAGCAGCAAATGTAGATACGCTAAACAACTTCTAGAACATGTGAAAAAATTAAACAAAGAGAAAAACGCTATGGTTATTATAAATGTCTGCCCAATAGCAACAGAAAGAACAAGCAAAGGAGAGACATCAGTTTTAATAACAAACTTACTGATATACTCTATTTACTAATTTTTTCCATTAAAAAGATACATAAATTTGCTGTTTGTAGATTCATATGTAATATACTTCTAATAAAAAATTGGAAAAAAATTCCTGGAAGAAAAGTATCATTTTTTAAAGTATTAAGTTATTTTGAAAATCTGAACAGTTTTATTCAAAGGCATATCTTGCACAATCCTATTTTAAGTAGTCTCTCTCTAGCTTAGCACCTTTGCAATCCTCATATTTGGGTTGTAACACAAAACATGTAGAACTTTCTATCAATTAGATCAAAGGCGTGCATGTTATGACGTGAAAGAGAATCTTTTTTTAAAAAACATCTTTGTATCCTTTCCTGTTTGAAGAATCTACTTAAATAAAATTGCAGAAGCTGCTGCTTACCTAGATCACTCGGATTAAAAAACTACAACAGATGCAATTCTGTTCAGTTCTGTCGTACAAGGACCATCACAAAAAGGCTCCATTTAACTACAACTAGGTAAAACACCAATCTTTTGAAACGTTATACAGATTTATGTATTCCAAGTAAGATCAATTTACGGGACACAAAAATATACCTGATAGGAGAGTCCTGCAGCTGCTACAGTTCCAAATGTGGATGGTGCTACTGCCCTCTCCTACCCCAGCTGAAAACACCCCTTGGAGGATTTTCTGTCTCCACTGGCTATATATCTACAGTTTAGTAAACTAATTTCTATGCTAGATAACTAAAGTTAGTGTGACTATGCTCTCAGTCTCAAAACATTGTTCTCTCTCATTAATGTCCTCATTTTAGTTGCTGACCGTGACGATATTAATTTGGTATCCATTACTATTTGGGATAGTCATATGCCTGTACTGGTTACTGATCTATATCTGACTGGAACTGACCTAAGAAAAGATATTCAGAATCAGAGAATGTTGAAACAAAAAGAAAGAAATAGAAGTTAGCTTTGGTTTACCAAGGATAATTGAGACTGTTCAGCAACTGTGTCTGTTACACTGCAAGATCTTAATCTTGAAGAAGGATCTCTTTGCTGGAAACAAAAAAAAGAAAGAGGTCTTTAAGTTAAGGTGTCTTAAAAAATGGGCTTTTATTCAGTAATTTTACTTTTCTCTCATTTAATGCAAACCCCTAAAAAAAATAATATTTATGTTGCAGTGTCTTTAGTTTTAACACTTCTACAGAAACATGGCAAGCAATGAAAAATCTAAATTCTCAACGTTCCATCCTGGACTGTTTCAGATTAACTGAGAAAACGAAAGTAGTTGGATACACATCTTGTACTCATCTTTAGCATCCAAGTTACAATGTTTTATTGACCTAATCTAAGACAAGAGGATAGGCCACCCCACCGGGGAAAACACACGGGAAAATTAACAGTTGTGGAATCAGCAGTAAAGGCGAAGATTAACTAAAGACATAATGGGACGTGAAAATGCCATGGAACTTTTGAGAAACTCTTTTCAAGTATCTTTGAAGACATTTTAGAGTACCTGGAGGGAGCATAAGCAGTATAAGGAAAATTTGAAACTCCTGCCTGAATACTGGCAATGTAGCCCTTGGAAAATCAACAGGCTAGAGTTAACAAATTTCTACATATGGCTTACTGCACCAGTTAACCCCTATATTAGTTACTCGCAGAGGGGCACGGGAGGATGCCAATCCCACACAGGGAATGACTAAGTGGTTCCCATGTCTACAACATCCTGAGCCTGTGGCTGGGAAAGCAGCAAGTTCTGCAGAACTTTCACTGGGATTACAGCCACAGTGGGAGCCTTGCTGAGATCATCTGTCGGCATATTAAGAAATTTCCAAATTTGCATCTTAGTACATGATGCTTAGCTTACTCTTCAATAATAACATTAAGAACAGCTTTAAAGTTTACTGTTTAACAAATGGCAGAGAAGTGCTCAGAAGTTTGCTGGCTGGAGTTAATCCAGAAACTTCATATGAAACCAAACTAACTGCTAGAGATAGAACTCTATATTGTAATGATCATTAGGGCATCTATAAATATAATATGAATAATACCGAGAGATAAGGACATTAGAATATACCCAATTACTAGACAGATTAATTATGTTTTACAGGTACAAACCTCTTTGTAACAAAATCTCCTGTAAACAATTAGTATCTACTTCTATTTTACCAGCTAGTGGTATATACAATTTCGCTGTTGACAGTGACCCTTCATACACATTATAAAAAAAGGGCTCCTTCATTCTCCTAAAGGAGAAATATCAACATGAACAAATTCTGATAGAAAAGAGATGTGATCTCCCGCCCCTCATCATAAAAACAGTGGCAGAATGCAGCAGTATTACCCCAGGTCAAAATACTGACTCCAGGAATTCTGGTTTGAACTTGGTGAGGATCAGGTGAATTGCTATGAATTTCTTTGGAAAGGTCAAGTAGAAATGGCAACTCTTAGGTTAAAAATTCTCTGTTCCACATGTTTTTGTAAGTGATGGGAAATCTTAACATAGCAGGCCAATTTGTGCAGCAAGAAAAAATTATAAGAGGGATGGAAAATATCTGACCAATTAAGCTAAGAACATTGTTTCTTAGACAAAAATTAAGCAGATGACACTTCTCTTAAAACCAGATATTGCCATAAAAACTGTAGCTGTAATACAGCTCTTCAGGGAGTGTATGCTTCACCTTGGTTTTCATTACTTCATGGTGAAATTCACAGATGGCATGCATTATTGAGAAAAATTAGGCATTAAAAAATAAATCCAAAATCAAATACCATGGATGAAACCTCAAAGTCTTAAAAATTTATTTACTTAAAAATTTACAGTATTTCTTTTTTAAAAAAATCAAGTCTTAATTTTCCTCTTTGCCTTCTAGTTTTTTAACTTCCCAAGACACAACTTTCACTACCATGAATGAGAAACAAAACAGCCCTAAAAAAAGCAGATATCCTAGCATGTCTGCTCGACACTAAAATGTAATTCCTCACAAATCTGTGAGATTTATCAAAAATAGGATGATAAAACACAGTGGTGTCAAGTGACTGAATTCCATTCCATATGGGACAGGCTCAGATTATAAAGGGACAGCACCTGAGAAGTGACAAGGATCAATAATTACATTTTCCACTTGCTGCAACATCGGTTTTAGGACTCACAGCCACAGAGGATTCTTCACATCCCAAAATTACAAGGAAGACCTCCAAAGATAATTTCAGCTTTTACTTCTTGATAACAAGATGTTTGCTATCCAATTAAAAAATGCTTCAGAAGGAACTGATGTGCCATGCTAATATTCTTTATACTTAAGAAGGAACTAATGTTCTGCCTACATCAGTTAGCAACCATTGCCCTGTAGAATTAATACCCGGTCTACAAGGTGTAGTCCAACATAAGAAATACATCAGTACTACAGTAATTTTGAAATATCCCTATAGCTGGTACCAAGACATCTAGAAGGCATTAGGCATGGCATCGGCAATCATTTTTTGTTACTCATGAGAAACCCCATATAATGAAAAACATATACAAATACTGTAGTCATGAGAGCTGGCAACAAAGCAAGCCATGAATATTTCAGTTGGAAGGGACCTACAAGGATCATCTAGTCCAACTGCCTGACCACTTCAGGGCTGACTAGTATTCAATAAAATACATTTACACAGCATTCAATAAAATCAATCAGCATCTAAATAGCATTTCACTTCAAATGCATTTTCTCACACAGCTTTTCTGTGTGGTTTGATTCAGGTTCTAAGTTCCAGGTACAGGAACAAGCCTTGGGTAATTCTTAAACTTGCTATTTTGCATAACTGATACCTCATCTTTAATCAAAGAGTAACTAGCATTACCCTTTTCTGGATATTAATGGTATGAGTATGAACGCATTAATAAACAAGCAAATGACCTAGCCTATTTATAACCACTCACATGGGCACCCTTATGTACCACTGAAAGCTAACAAAGCAACACCATGAAGCAAACTATTTGAGAGGCATATCAGAAACTCCAACTCTTACTTGAAAACATCAGTCCTAAGAGCGCATTCTGTTAAAAGATCAGTGTTCAAAAAAAATACAGAAAAAAGATGTAGTTACACCTTGCTTCTATGTTATGCTAAAGATTAACATGAAAGGATTTGTCTGACAAATGTATTGAACGGCAAGTCTGAAGTGTTTTCTGACATTACATAGATACATGAGGAGGGTGACAGAATACTTTAACACACATACAATCACTCCTCAACTATCTGTTGGAAATTTACCTGTGTTGTAGATTAACCATGTATGGATGTAGAGACATTGAAGCCGTCTCTGCGTAAAACAATCAAAGGTCAGGCTGGATATACTAGTATACGCACGCTGTTGGGGAAATGCAACTGTAAGGGCTTCTAGTTTCAGCCCACAACCTGCAGATCTGAGCCAGCTTTATGTAAAGCCAGTTTAGAGCTGGTGGGTTTGGGAAAAACCCTGGCTCCAAGCTTCCTCCACGCAAAGTCGTGGAGCTGATCTCACAAGCCTTCGGGAATCTGGATCAAAGAGGAAATGTCACATGGACCTACCTGAGCACATGGACTATAGCTTGTGTTCAGCTGGAAGTGCCAAACTTTTCCTGCCTACCTGGCTCAATCCAAAGGATTGGCTCTTGGATGTCTCCGTACTGTGCTTGCCAGCCTCCAAACTGGGAGGGTTTATTAGCCCAGGGTAAGCACTGTTCATTCACATGGAACCAGCTCAGACTTAAGTGCTGGATCAGGCCAGTGAGCCCTCAGTGAGGCCAGAGCTGTAGGAAGCACAGTTCAGAGACAGGAGCTGCCCTGACAGATACACTAGGGCTACACACTAAACGCTGCTGACCTACTCAGTCTCTGCATGCAGACTTCTGGGTGCCTCACAAGGCACCTTAGAGTCATTTCACTGTCTGTTTTTTTCTGTTACTTTCAGGACCCCAACACCCTCTTACACTGGATCATGCACAGTAACAGAGATTTTTTAAATGCTTTGACATTTCTTACTTTGCAAGTGTGGTCTCGTTATAATTTTTATTGCACTGATAAGAAAGATGCTATCACTTAATGGCTCATAAAAGGGCTAGTTTGTATGGGAAAATAATTATTGAATTATTTTAATTAAGATAACTTTGCAGCTATACCATTTATTTATTATTTTTGGTATTAAAAAAATGTAGGCCCTGATCTTGCCACTGACACTATTTGATTAACCTCCTGCCCTCCAAGTGAAGGTCTACTAAAAGGTGCAGTTATCTACAAAAGCACAAGTGACTCTCTATGTAGATGGTTAGCCATCAGAGCTATAATTTGCTAACTAACATACAGATAACAGTCAAATAATTATAAGACACCTATTGCATAAGCTCTTTGTGAAAAACTTGCACCTAATCAAGATTCTATTTAATCAGAACAAGAGTAAATATGATTTCTTATCTCTTGAATTGCAAAGGTACCTTGATGGCATATACCAAGAATAAAAAAAAAAAAAAAAAAAAAAAAAAATCACAGCATGATGTTCTGTTTAAAACTTACAGTTGTTTTTTGTAATCAAAGAGACATAAGACATTCTCCCACTTGCAAGTGTATTATCCTTATTTTTTGTGGAATCATCAGTCTGACAAACTAATGGATAACACAAAGATAGAGAACATTTTTTGGTTTTACGTCAAGTAAACTCTTATGGTGAGAGACAATTTTTTTCCAGACTTAGCCATTTACAAACTTGTGGAGGATTTCACCAGAACTACCTACTTTCAATTCTAATCCTTTGTTAGTCTTATAATAGTTGATCCAGTAAACTATGAGGGGTTTATAAAATCCTAATATAAGAAAGCACATGCTTTAAAATAAACATGTACAGTTAAAGTACTGAACTTAAGACAAATTATCATGTAGTAAAATGGATGACGATTGAAAGAGCATTACCAGTTTTTCCTCTTTCCTTTGGAAATTCTTAGCTTGATACTCTCTAGTATTACATATTTTGTTTCACTAAAGGTATAACAGTAGCAGAGTCTGAAGTGAAACTCACGCAGAAGAAAACATGAAATCTAAACTGAGGAATTCTGTTGTTCAAGGCAGTTTGCTCAATGGTGAAATTATGATGCATTTTTTGGAAGATAATTTTAACTGTATGCTCACGTTTTCCTGAGACCAGCAATTACTACCCATCCATATAAATGATTCAGATTAGGTCGAACTAACAGAAGATTACAGTAATAGCGGTTTCTATAAAAAGAGCAGCATGTCACGTACAATCAAAGAACTGAGTTGTTCCCCATTGGAATCAGGATTGACCTGAAGTCTTCGGCTCAGTTCCTCAGATAGCTCCTGAGGACTGGTACGGGATACTGGAGATGCAGGAGGAGGTGGTATTGACAAGCTTAAGGAATCTCCACTTGCGCTTGCCTCCTCTGAAATGGTTTCCCAAGGCTAACAAAAGAGAAGAAACTACATTAAGAATTTATACAGACAGATCGAGTCTCCTTTCCCTTTGCCTTCTATGTGACCACCTCATCGTGGCAAGCACAGGTGTGATAATCAGCCTTAATATTTTACAAAATAAACCGACCCCTAGAACACACAAACAAACACTCTACTCAGTGTGAAGTAGTCACAGGGAAAAATGGTTTTCATGTTGACTTCAAAATGGTCTTCATGTTGATGATGACACAATGCTTTATGATTCAACACAGAAAATGAGGTAGATGAAAAGATGCATAAAAAAGAGCTCTCATTAAAGAAATTCTATTTGAAATTTTGTTCAAAATGTAACTTAATTCTGCGCTCTTAAAAACTTGTAAGAAACAACTGTTAATTTAAATTTAGAATCATTTTAATTTAGAATAAAATGCATAATAGAAAGGACTCATTAATATCTGCAAATCAAATATTAATAGGTGACGAGTGCAACAATGGTTTCAGCAATCTATTTGTTGCTCTGAATAACATTTAGAGAACCAAAACTAGCTTTCACAAAGAATTTTGTCTGTGATTCACATAATAAAATATTCCTTAAAGTTGAATGGGATTCGAGCTTTGCACAAACTCTCACTTAGGCCTACAAATATCTACCAAATTTAATTTATTTAGTCTAGCTATGAATTAAACAAACACTCACCCTGATTAATAAGATCTCAGAATTCTAACTAAAACCAAATATTTGGGGAAAAAACCCAACTGCTTCTCTTTCCTCTACATCAAGACACTAAAGAAAACTGAAGTACATGGCAATTCCAGCCAGTATCTTTCCCTTCTTTTTATGACTTATTCCACTGTTATTCAAAGCAGAATATTGAAAGTGTTTCTATCAATATATATATAACAAGCAATGCTTGGAACTATAAATGTTTCTCCCAGCATTTATATAGTATTTAATATTGTGCATACATTATCAGGCACCCACAAATGCATGGGTCCTTGAAAGTATAGCTCTGTTTAGGATTTTTATTGTGTCACTGGTATTTTACTTAGGCAATTTCCATAAACACCACGTAAAAACATTACTATGTATGTTGTATAGTAATTAGCTCACAATTGAGAAACAGCTTCAAGTTTAGTCAGCTTCTTAAAGCCAAGACCTTTACATACCTCAGGAATGTCTCCACTCTCCATAGGTTCTGGTTCCAAATCCTCACTAATGTGCCTCCGAGAGCGGAACCGCCTATGGGCTGCTTCTTGGTTTATTTGTCTGATATTGTTATCTGAATCAGATCCCACATCACTGGATAGTGTGGAAATGAAAGCATGTGAAGGAGAAGAACAAGAAAATAATGAAGGTTAAACTGAAACACCTGCTCTGTCCATTGCTCTCAAAATCTCATTAATGCTTTTGATTATAAAAATCATTATCCTTGCGTATGTCACGCTTCATAAATAGGAGACCATTTAGTCCCTCAATCCAAAGTAAATAAAACTGGAAGCACTTCACCAATGTCATGTAACAATGGAAATTAACATTCTTTATACAAAGTTGGGTAAGCAGCAATGGAAGTCCACATTCAAATATACTAACCCATCATTACTCATCCTTTCCTGTGATGACCAGAATCATTCCTGACACAGAGATTTTACCTTTGCCCCTGTCTTTATGTCAACTATTGTTCTGCTTTTTTTGATAGCCAAAGCAAATGCAAGCTGTTGCGGCATGGGTAGCTTTTTGAACTGGCTGCAACCACTAGCTTGGCTGTCCACACCAGCAGTGGTGGAAATGGAAAATACCGCAGTTCCCTTAATGGAGACCTGCCTGGTTTGTGAGACTTCTCAATGTGCACAGCTAGATATAAATCTCTACTACAGTCCTCAATGGGCAGATGTTGTTAGACAGCAATATTGTATTTGAACCTCTCCTTCCGGATGAGGGACTGTAACTTTGAAAGATGGTTATGTTCAGGAAAAACTTTGTGCAATCATTTTATCATTGCTCATTTTAAAGAACTATGAGAAATGAACTACTCTCATGTTCCTACTGCAGACATGGACTGTACAGCACTCAATGTTCTTCCCTGATGACCAACTTAGTATCTGAGTTACTGGCCTAAAAGTGAGAGGTTCTACTTTCAACCTCATGAGACCTTCCGCTCCTAGTGGTTTCATAAATTCACAGAATTTAAAGGCTAAACAGCATCATTCCAAAGTCTTCACTCTTCACCAAGCCTAGTGTCATGCATAAAGTTTATCAGTAGTAATTATGCATTTGTTTCCAAACTACCTGTGATGATACCTAGCTGAAAGCAAACCCCTGCGGCCTTCATTTTACACACCCATCTGATGATGATGCTTTCTAGTGATGACTACTTTTTGGTATCCGCCAGTCAAACATTTCTGAATCCATGTACTCTTTACTTCATTTAGCATAATCGGATTACAAGAAGGTGCTAAATCAAAAAATTTGTAAAACCTGCTTTTTTATAGACACTCATTAACCATTACCAATCATAATGACAGTAGTTGATGAGATTTACTTGACAAAATACACACTGCTTAGTGAACAGCTCAAATAGTTCAATAGTAAATAGTTCAAAACATAGAGAACAAAATTTAATTCAGTTCTAAGACAAACACATCGGACAAGAAGAACAAATACTGCCTTAAATAAGGACAACACACAACTGCGTAATTTAGCTATGATTATGAACGTTCAAGAAAACATAACCATTACTGTTGTAATAAGCAATAGTGGAAGAGTAGTCGCTACATAAAAATAATGCAATATGTTTACCTAATACATGATTTTAATATAACTCTTGACATTGTCAATTATACATACTTTTTAAAATGTAAGTTTGCCACAGCTTTAAACGTATAACGAAGGCTTGAACAGGAACTCCACATAAGCACAACCAGTGTACATAGGTAATGCAGTCTATACACTAATTAATAATCAGGATGTCCTCAAAGTCAATCAGTTTAACTTAATTAAAACTTAATGGAGTTGACTTTTTTTCCCCCTTACCTTTTCAACAGTCCCTATAGAAGAAAGTAATTTATTCCGGTTAAATTACTTGCTGAAAAATTCCACATCTGTCTCCCAATATTCTAAGGTACGTTGTTAATGCACTGACTTCCCTCCCACCCCTTCAGATTTCCTAGAATTTCCCAGAATACCTATGTGTATATTTGATTTGCTGGGAGTGGTGAAGTCTCTTCTCATTCTTTACAAAAAAAAAAAGATGTTTCCTTTTTAACTGAAGATCTCCAGATTTTGATTCTCAATTTACTAGCACATCTGTGAAAATTTTTCCATGAATGAAGTATAGTTTCAGATACGTAGCACAGTTAGCATCAAAATCATAATTAATCTGTTACTGAAAAGAATAGTATGCCTTTATAAACTGCTTTGTAAGTCTTGCTTAAGACTTCTTCCAGTGTTGAATTTGTAAATTCAAAATGGTTACGTCTGTTGGAAAAAATCACTACTTATTGATAATTTTGCACACATCCACATAACATTGCACTACGCTGCCACTTACATTAAACTTGGTCGATGCCACTGAGTAGTCCTGTTGTTATGGTTGACATAGTAAGTCCGCCCCAGGTTGTCCACCTTTTCTTCCCATCCAGGAGGCAGCGGAGGAGGTGGTAGCTCCTCCTGACGTTGAGATGCGGAGTCATTGGAATCAACCACATCCCATCCATGCTTAGGAATGGAGGGAAAAAAAACCCCCAGAATTAAAGTTCAAGTTGGGGAGAAGTTATTTCATTGTTGCTTATATTAACGTATAGGTGCAGATTCTGAAAATTTTCCAAAGACGAGTTCAAAATTACTTAAATGTAAACCATACAGAAATAGAATAAACTCCGTGGTTACAGTGTGCACCTCACTTCAATGACATGCCCTAAAATCCCATCAGTCTATCACAACAGGGATTCCCAAACATATTTGGATGGGTGCTCGTTCTAGTGGTGGCCAGGTGCAGACTCCCAGTCAAGAAGCCAAAGAGAACCAACTACTAACTGTTGAACTCAAGAGATGTACGGCTTGGGACGAGAGCCCTCATTCCCAAGTTACAGATGACTGTTGTACACTGTTAGTAAGTAAGGCAAACTTGGGCTGACATTCACTCTTGTCAGCCCTAATTGCAGCTAATTCTGAAATGGATGATGGCTGATAAGTGCTGAGAATTCTTTAAACCTGCTGTGGTTGCGTGAGCTTTATTCTCTGCAAAGTCAACGCTGCCAAGGAAATAAAGAAAAATCTTATAACACCTATTTTGCAATGGCCTCTGAAGAAGAAGTACCTAGTACAGACTATTACGTTTATAAATGACTTGCATAGACTTTCTCAATTCTTCTACTTGGCATGACTTCCACTTCTACTTGCTCACAAACTCAGACAGACTTTAGAATTCATTGCGGCAGCTGAAATACTTTGAAATACTGGAAATGGTTGAGAAAACACCAGGTTACAGTAAAAAAAAAAAAAAGAAAAAAAAAAGAAAGAAAAAAAGAAAAAAAAAAGCTGCGGGGGGCAGGGGGAGAGTAAGCTGCTACTAACACTGCTACCAGGGTTTTATTTGTCAAAGTTACAACTGTTTCTACAATTATACTTAATTCTCTAATAACCTGAATGCTTCCACAAGCATTAAGTCTTACCTCAGATTCATCCCTTTGATCACTGTTTTCCTCCTCTTGGCCACCATTTTTAGGCATATAAGCCATCTTCAGTCTCAAGAAACCCTTTACACGAGATTTGTGGCTAGAAGACAACAGATACCTTTAATTCAACAACCCTTAAACAGTTGCAAATAACAAACCTTGAAGTAAGAAATGTTTTAAAATACAAAGGTCCGCTCACTCACCTTCTCGGTCTGAGAAGGAAATCCTTAAACGTGTATGGCCTTTCCATGGTTGGGTCTTCAGTCTGTAAGCATTTAAGAAAATAGCAAATTCAAGGGCTTGCCCACCAGTACAGACACATATAAAGAACATTCACATCACAGATGCGGTAGAAATGCTAGAGAAGACGTTTAAATAACGAAGTCATAGCAGGCAGACCTCTACCAGCGCGTTACCACCAGATGCTGACACCCCGCTGCAGAAGCAGTCCACCAGATGTCACTGCAGACACCAGTGATGGGCTGAAGCAAGTCTCACTTGGAAGTGTACACAACAGTCGCAATTCAGAAAAAGGTGGAAAAGACGAACTGACAACCCCCTTCCAACTTCTTCCAGTCACCCAACAGCAGCATCAGAAAAGGTTGCATCCATTTCGAAGCAGTACTTTTTTTGCGCATTAGAAAGCAATGAAATAAAGCTCTTCCTCAGTTGGTTTTCACTTTTTATTTCAAAGCAGTTGGGACTTTAAAAAATAATTAAGACTTTGAAATCTTTTATGAAGTACACAAGTAATATTATCAGGCTGACAGATTACATCTTCTGATTTCCATTTAATTTTAAGTTTCATAAAGCCTTAAATCTTGAAAACTTTCTATTACATGAGAATTTCAGCTTTCTTATCAAATAAATTACATCCTTCATGTCTGCGAGAACATGGACGTTATAGGTACAAAACTAGGAATTTAAAAATGACAAGGTAAGTAAGAGAATCAGAAATACATATACATAATCTGTTGATTGTTTGGGGTACTTTATTCTAATGGATTGTACGATTTGCGCTGACAAAATTGGAAGCGTGAACTGTGTTACACTGAAAGAGCAGGCACATTATCATACACACTCCGGTAAGACTAGAGATCTAGGACCTCAGATTAACACCAAACTTTGTCAAAATGAGCACAAAATTAGTGGGTGCTCCTCAGAACGTTGCACCCGTCTGCCATCCACTACAAAACTTATACTATATCTGTAAATCCCTTCCCAGCCCTATCCCTACAAATAAGAATACTCCTCGAGTCCAATTCTTTAAAAAAAACTTTCTAAACACAGAATAATCTAACTCCCAGACTGTTAGTCATTAAAAGCTTTGTTATTGGATGTATTTCAAAGTCAATGAATAAGAATTTTAAAATCAATTCTAACTCATTACCTCAGGTATTATATCAAATACCATACAGACTTTCACTGAATGAACTCTTATGCTGCACGGCATTTCCTGCCTTGAGTGTCCACTTAATCCGAGACAGACAGACTTCCCATTTTTTCACCGAGACAGTAGATTTTAACCAAATTAACAGGACATCAAAGCATGCATGGTTAAGAAATACTGCTTTTTAGTACTCAATTGTAAGCAATGTACATAAAATAAGAAGCTGTATATTTTAACCAAATTTTGTAGATAGTCATTAGATAGTATCAGAACAAAGATTTTGACAAACAAATCAGCAGTACAGCTAGAATGAGAAAGCAAACATTTGTTAATAAATACACCACGATGTCTCTTATTAAGGTACTGGAAGGATGAATGACGAAAATATAGATTAGAACATGAAGATATACAGTATGTTTCCCTGAGCATCAAATTAGTACACACACCTTAGTAAGCATAAGGAATAATAAGCATAATAAGCATAACAGAGTATGAGAACACACCCACAGGCAGGTAGGTAAGTGCCCTGTGGAGACCCTGCTACGTTATAGCTATGGAAAGAATGACTGTTCTGAGATACGTATTGCGAGTTTTCCCAGAGGAAATTTTTGGAGAAAAAAGCAGCTTCTGGAGCTGAAGAAATTTTCTGCAAAGATGGAGAGCAAGGGAGGATTTTGAACAGGAATCACATTCACTTTCTAGTGAGCCTAGAAGAAATGGGAAGTTCTGGGCTGCAGAATTTCATCCTTTTAGCATAATGGATTTTATTCTTCAATGGCAGTGAAGTAGCTGAACCAGGAAATTTTACGATCTTGGGTTTTGTACGTAAAGACAGTAGAAGACTTTAAACCTATTGGAAAAAGTTTAGCATTCCACTCAAATACGACCTAGAAAGAGATATGCATGCTCATGTTCTACATAAGTCCCCAGTGACAGGAGAGTCATTCTCTTCCTACAGAATATGGAAGGAAAACAAAAAGCTGCTAATTCCTCAAAACAGCTCAGAGAAAGTGTGACATGTCTGTAGCTCTATCTCAAATCTTGCTGATGATTTTTAATTATTAAAAATAATGTTTACTAAAAGGGAACTTTAAAATACTACCTGACTCTGCAAAATAGGCATGCACTAATATGCCCCTCGTCGTTTTATATTTCATAGTACATTTTTTGCAGGACACGTAACTTAACACTGGAGGACTTTTTCTACAGTTATGTACAGGCTATTTAGATAATGTCTGTGCATATGGATACATGTAAATGGAAACATACACACAAGTACAGATAAAATAATACTACACAATACAACTCATGTGACATGAGCTCATATAAGAATGGAATGATGCATTTTTCATCAGAATACATTTCTGATCGTTCCATCATATTTTTCAACTATTATAGTTTATAAGCCAACAACAACAGTGTTATGACTCAAGATCAACTCTAACAGACATATCTAAATAAGCCATTTTCCTCCTACAATAACATCCATCACTAGCAAGAAGTCACACTCAGGCACAAATAGCAACAGTCATGCTAAAACTGACACCTTGTTTTGATGTAAACATTTTCAGTAACTTCCATCATTCCCATGTTCACCCATTCAAATACAAAAAAACCCCTCCAAGTTCATGGAAGTAAGGTTAACATGTACAATATTTAAAAAATATTAACTACATCCAGACAATGTTAGTCATCCAAAACATTCTATAATATCAGAAGACACTTATACCAAACATAAAACAATGACTGTATAAATATATACATATATATGCCTATATGTAGAATTTACTAGAAAACTTTGTGAAGTAGAAAGTGTATTTTGTACTATTTACAAAGAAGATGAAAAATAACTGCACTGTTTCATACTTTTTGTGCCCTGTGACCTCCTAAATTCAGTTCTTTCATCAGTGATTGAATTCAGCTTTGAAGCAGAGGGTGAAGTACAATAAGAATACAAAAAGACAAAAGAAATGCTTTTTTGGCACAAACATTTTCTGTGAAGTTCAGTTTGGGTTTTTGTCTACTAAGTGGAAAAAAAGAAAGATCATAAAGCAATACTGAAAAACTGAAACTGAAGCAAATATACCCGTGATTTTACTTCAAAAATCGTTTTGACTGAGGCTTTTGCAGCATGGGATGGTAGTACTAGAGACATAAACCTAGCATCTGTAAATTAAGTTTTCTAAGCAATGTATAGACTTTATCTGCCG
The DNA here is from genome assembly GCA_013389945.1 of Fregata magnificens. Classification (NCBI taxonomy): domain Eukaryota; kingdom Metazoa; phylum Chordata; class Aves; order Suliformes; family Fregatidae; genus Fregata; species Fregata magnificens. The sequence goes on along the minus strand of WAAD01016998.1, from coordinate 113,679 downwards.
TGGGCACAAATTGAGGTTAACTTCAGGCTTCATACAATTAGAATGTTGTATGGGCCCTCCTTGTTCCATCACTTCACCTTCTTTGATGACAGGCTCTGTGTAAAATAATTCCTCGTGAAATATCCAACATCACCAATGTAATTTCAAAAAAAAAAATCTTGATTTTCAGTTATTTGTCTTTTTCACTACAGCACCCCTACAGAATCTCCAACCCACCACAACATCTTCAGCCTTTTCAGCGGTTTCCAACAGAAACAGATTTGATGAGGGCCCATCAACTGAAAGCAGAGGCACAGACCTCTCGGTTGGGCTTTTTCAGTGAAAAAGTCTGGCAGTGAAAGCTTGAACGCACTGGAGCCAGTAACAATTCTGCCACTGTCTTTACTGGACTATGATTACATTTAGGACAGTATTCACTAGTCTCTGAATGTTGAGCATCCTTCCGTGGACAGATTCTATGCACAATCTATAAAAACCTGGAGTTTCACGTCATAATTTACAGCCAGCCAGTGCTATGTCAATTCTATGCTTGTAGAATTAAAGGAGGAGAACCCCGCCCTTGATCATACAGTAAATAGAAATTCCACTTAATTTAGGCTGGAGTTTTCCTTGCTGTCTGAAGACCACGCAGAATCCTGGCTACCAGGAGGAAACCAGACAACTGGAGATTTACAGAATTACAGAACAAGCTTTACACTTAGAATCCCTTTATTTATTAAGAAACAAAAACAAATAGGGAAAACATTACCACCCTCAAATCAAACACCCCAAATATTTGATTGTTGACAATAAAATGATTCAAACTCTGTCAATTACTTTTTATTTTGTGCTATTAGAACTCTTACTGCTGCCAGAAAATTCAATTTTAGTTAAAATAATGAATATACCACATAGTTACTGCAGCCTTTTGGTTTTCCATGCATTTGCTGAAGCAAAGCTGCTAAAATGAAGCTTCACCAGGCTTATCTATACCACCTGTTTTTTTGCATGAAAGGTTTCTCTGACCATAGATGTGCATCCCTTCCCATGCAAATCCGATGCAAACCAGCTGAACACACCTATATGCCACCATTTCGAACAATAACACAAGTCACTAATTGAAGTCATGAGTATGTCTTTCAGCAGCGGTGCTGACTTTAAGAGCATCCCCTCCAGTGATTATTCCTGCCCCAAAGCCAGCACAGCTGTTTGCATGGCCACTTCATAAACTGGACCAAGGAAACAGTCCGAGTTAAAAAATAAACCATCCAAAACTACCTAGTTATGAATAACGCAGATCTAGTTCACCACGGAAGCATTAGACCCACACAGACACCACTGCTTACAGAAATGTGCACTGAACTACATACCCAGGAGACAGCGACGGCAGTACCTACAAAACCTGGATTTGCATCCACAGTATGTGTGTCTACTGTGAACGTAACCTCTCCCTCTCTAGGCAGAGTTCATAACACGCGAGGAAAAGCAACCAGCCAGGCACACTCTGGCCTGACGCAGTGGCATGGCACCTCTCAGCTGATGCGCTCCAGTCATCTCACAGTTCATCTCTTACATGTAACAGAGATGCCAGACGTGAGGTTGTCATATCTCTGTAACTAAGACTTTACCTATCTGTATAAAACAAACTGAGGTACCTGTACAATGACATGTTTGGTGTTTCAGAAAACAGCTGTAAATAAATGACACCGGAAGCAGGCATTAACCCTAGTATTTAAACTCTAACTTTAAAAAAAAAAAAAATAGAAGAAACCCCTCCAAGCATCAGCTTTTCTAAGTTATTTGATTCATATTTCTTTGCATATAATGTACTTAGGCTGGTTAAAATTGGGAAAACATCCAAAATACATACTTTCCTATCACACAGGAAGGGCAATAGGCACCTACGTGCCTCTTACAGGAAAACTCTATTTATACACGTGTAGACATTAAAAGTTATATGTATGCATATTAAAAGCTATAATGTATGCTCTGACAATATCACAGCTTGTACAATTATAATTACCAATAATGTCTAATGTCAATGTCTAACAAATGTTATTGCATGTACTACGGCACTCATGAATATCTCACTACTTCCATTATTACTTAGGAGTCCTTCAGATAAGTTTACTTTCAATCATAATAAATACAATAATTTTACTCAAATTTGCTACACAGATCAGTAATTTTATAACATTTTCAGAAGAACTACATTTTTGTAACAGATTCTGTCATGCTGGTTCAGCAGTTTCTCTGGTTTCAGTCTGTGGCTATTGGCTTTACAAGGTCTGAAGTAATATCACAATGTACTACCCACTTTCCCAGACAGAACTACTATCCCATAACCTAAACAGCATATTATTTAGACAGAAAATCAGACAGATAAATAGGATGCCAAAAACATGGGTTTTTTCAATGTTTTAACAAAAGTTCTGGAGGAAATGGAGTTTGCTAAGGGAGAATACAACTGTTTCAACTTTAAGGAAAAATCATGAAAAGGAAGGAGCCAGAAGATTAATAGGACAATCATCACCAGCGGTGAGAAACAACCAGTCTATTGGCCACACGTCATTCATCAATTGACTCAGACCAGACAAGGATTTTAAGAAAGAATCAGGATGAGAAGTGAACCCTGGATGTTGAGAAATTTAACAGATACCAGAGAACAACTGTCTCCCTTGTCCCTGAAAAGGGAACCATTTATCCCAATTTGTGTGCACGGTGGGGCTTTGTTGTCCATAACATTTTCTTTAAGCCTCTAATGCTATGCCGGGAATGCTTGCTTTAAGAAAATTTAACTGGACTACTTATGGAAATAAATTGTACATAACATCAGGGTTTTTCACATCTGGTGATGACAGAAAAGAGCACGCTGAGACAAAAGCAATGCTTACCGGAAGGTGACTAAGTGGCACATCCACTTGACCCAGGAAGTCGTCTCTAGTCTGTCAAATAGAAAAAAAAAAGGCAGAAAAAGGAGTAATTTTACCTCTAAGGTCATCTTTATATCAGAAAAGCAAAAAATGATAAACATCAATCCAGTCACAATGAAGCAAAAATAAAGACGGTTGAGTACCATTATTTTAGCAATTACTGGTTTCTACCCCTTTATTGTTGCACATTATCTGTTGTTATAATTTATCTATTTCAGCAAAGTATTTTCTGTGACAGTCCCCAATGGTTCCTTAGTCCACAGTGTGTATGTTAAGTACTGATGAAATCCTGTTTCCTCTGACAATCTATGCATAATTCAAAGCACAAAGTAATAATCTATTCTTTCCATGAATTAGTCTCCACATGCATTAAAAAGCAGAGTGAAACTACTGTTCACCGAGTCGTTGAAATGTTCATGTCAAAATTTGGTGACTTTTTCTTTCCTCTCTCTCTTTTTTTTTTTTTTTTTTTTGGAAGGAAAACCTCATATGCACATCTGACAGTGAAGGGAGGGGAACCCAACATCCAGTGAAGATAGATCTGCATGAATTGTTAACATTTTTCCCCAAAATAAAAATCTGTTTTACCACTTTACCAAACAGAAACTGAAGTAGTAGAACTTTTTGGTTCTTTTTAAAGAATGCTGTTCCATTAATTCAGAATGCTTACTTTGTGAGGAACAGTTACACACCCTTATAACCAGCCTTTTGAGTAATCCTGTATTTCCCATTCAAAGACTTGACCATTCATACACCGCTTCAGGTTAAGCATGTGGATGTGGTTATACCAACATTTGGGCCACACAGCGCCATCACAAATTCACTTATGCACAGTTAAGTCTATATAGAAGTGATAAACACTACTCTTCTGCACGCTCTTCACTGTCTGTTCGATCACCATCTTCTCTCAGAGTGAGCAATCCAAAGGCACCATCTCCCACGAAGGTAACCACTGACAAGCTGACTGTGGGACCTGGTCTCCATCTAACTATACCTTTATTACTGGGTATTTGAAGCATTATTCATAACTCCACCAACTATAGTCCATACCCATTTTGCAACTATGAATATGAAAAAATAAAGAGAGCCCTTCAAGGTCTAGAAGTTCAAAGATCTACCTGATCTTTGCAACACTCAGTGATTCTTGAAGATGCCCAGACTGGACTGCATGCAGCGGCCTAACCACCCATTCATACCTACCACTTTAAAGTGCATAAAAATTCACACAAGATATCTCGGTACACTTCTAGCAATCCACTTACAAGCACAGACAGAAGAAAAGGAACATGAAATATTAGCAGACGTGGACAAACTAAGGATAAACTTTGAGAGGGAAAATAGGTACTGTTATCGCTTACTTTACAGCTCAATAAAGCCTAGAAAGAAATAGCTCTCATCAATTTTCTCACCAAACAATAATGTCTGTTCAATCTACATATTCAATTACACTAGATGTAACATTTCTAGCTGAAAATATATCCGTACTGAATGGACTGCGATTGCTTTAAATAAATTATAACTTTAAAGCACTGCTCAGGTTTTATCTTTATCACTTAGAGACACCTCAAAACTACTTCAGCATTTAACAATTTTTATGATTAACAGTGTCACCTAAAGAGCAGAGTTGCACTGGTACCTTTTATTGTCAATTAATCTAAATCTCAGGGGTGATTTTTCTTTAAAATGTGGCTGTTACTATCCATCCAACTTCAACACATCCCTGTGCAAACCAAAAATGCAGGCCATCTCCCTGTTTGAATCGCATACACATGGATCAGTTCATCTTCCCCGCTGATAAGTAATAGAGGGCAATCCAGAAATAAAATCCATAAAAAGCACAGACAGCATAGTCAGACACTGCATGGAGAGATTCCTTTCTGTCTCTTAGCACCGCATTACCTCAAAATGCCTGAGTAGCTTACCGGTATTATAAAGTACCCCCGAACGTGACAGAGTACTCACACACTGAAAATGAATCAAGTCACACACTCCCACCAAAATATAGTTCTTAATGAGAATAAGACCACAAGCAGCAGCATACTGGCCTGCGATGCCTGGCCCAGGCGCTCTCAAGTGCTGTAAAAAGAAGGAGTAGTGATGGGACCAACAATATTTAGAAGAAGCTGTGCAGACACCAGATAAATATTCCAATTTCTCCTTTATAAAGAGTTCACATTTCTGGTGGACCTTCATCAACATGTTTGCACTCAACCTAACTGGATGCACACAGTACCACTTTGGACAATACCTAGGGAGAGTATCTTCAGAGCTGTATGAGGTTGCCCACGTGGTAGTGATGTGGGCATGCTGAAAGTCAGCTGTGCAGCTAATCTAATCTACTCCGTGATTATGATCGTCATTTGCTCATTTCTAACAGCAATTCACTGTTCTAGCAACTTGGATTAAGATTCCTTCCTTCCTTCCTGTGATGAAAGCCGTTAAAAACATGGCAAAAAACCCAACAGCCCAGAAACTCCATGAAACCACTGAGGAGCCCCAGGTGATTTGTTGTTGAAGGGAGAGGCCGCGGGAAGACAGTTCCCAAGCCTCCCTTCGTACAACCAGATTCCCAGAGGAACTGGGCAGCTTCTGAGCCCCCGTGGAAGTGACAGCGGCATCACGGGGCACCAGGGGGTCATTCCTCTGACCCCTCACCAGGAGGAGCCATCTCCTGCTCTGCGTCCCTCAGAGGTTAACCAGACGCCTACCCTCAGGGCTGTAAAAGCTCTCCTGAGGCGAACGCAGGGTCCTCACAGAAGGGATCAAAAGAGGGATAGCAGGGATGTCACGCTGCTGTCTCTACACTCTTAATTCCCACCGGTGCTTATTACTTCTGTCACAACTCACCCATGATTGAGGAAACCTTTCATCTTACAATAATTTTGGCCTGAAATGTGGCCAACCCTGAAACAAATAATCTGAAATGCAGATACTTCTTCATAAATCAAAAATGCACAGGCTGTTCTAAACACAGGGTAACCAAGTGGCGTGGCCGTATGGACAGCTGTCATGAGGAGACCTACCTAAAAGCACCACGCAGACAAAACGAGGCCCGGGCCACATCTGCTCATCTCTCGCTGACCAGATGAGGCTGGTATGGGCCAGAGCAGCGAGACCAGAGATCCCTGCCGCGGGGTGGCCAAGCGGAAAGCTCTGCCGAAGGAGCCTGGGCGGCATCTGCCCGGCTCCCAGGCTGTGGCATGGGCAGGAGGGGAACAGGGAAACACGGACGCACCGCAAGCAGCCCCACAGGCCTGCCACGGGCTCAGGGAGGGAGGCTGGAGGGTGGTAGTAACCCAGGAAACGGCCAGTAGTCCGCGTCACGGGGAGAAGCCACAGAGATCGGCCGGAGCCCCTCCACTGGAGACCACTGGTGGCGTGCTGTGGGAGCTGGGAAGAAGTGAAGAGCAGAAACAGGCCCTGGTGGGGTGTGCGTATGTGGGTCCCCTGTGGTGCAGGCCGCTGAGCCCAAGCGGAACCGCCCCGGCAAAGATGGGCTGCTGGGGAGGACACAGGCCATGTCCCTGAGCCCCCGGCGTCAGGCACCGCCGGGCCGCCATGGGGCCAGGCACCGCAAGGCCAGGGCTGCCCCGGCCCGTTCTGCTGAGTGCCCGCATGCGGGGCGTCAAACAGAAACCTCAGGTGAGAAACCACCACCCGCTCGCCACACCCAGGTTTTAGTAATACATGAAATCTAAAATCCATGCCACTGAATGGGGTGGTCCTGGTCTTGCAGCTACTCCATCCCAAATTCCCCTGTAACCACGATGTTATACATCAGGTAACAATAAGTTAAGAAAATGTAACAATGAAGCAGAAAACACTGATTCTTGTAGCTTAAGGGCTTGAACAAGGAAGGGAATACTTTTCTGAAGATTTTTAAAAGCCTATTTAATTGAATACAAATATATAACGTTTCCAATGCTATAGACACAGGCAGAGATAAAAGATAACTCCCTTTAAAATGAATTTATTTTAAAGTCAGACTTAAACCATATATTGACAATCCTACGCTTATCAATCGTTTTAGTATCTTACCTAAACATGATGAATTCTAGCATTTTGATCTAGATTGGAAATGTCATATTCAACAGTCAAAGGAATGAAATTTTGGCAACAGATGAGGTATAAAGTAATTAAATAGCATATATGAGTTTGCTTTGTGAGCTGGTCACGATGCTCGATGCATACTTGGTATTCATTAATAAGATATGAATTTTCAAAATAAGGCATATTTCATTCTTCAAAAATCAACTGTCTGTCAGGGAAAACAGTCTCTCCCAGATACTGTTTATGACACCAGATATCAGCCCTAGCGATTCCCAAATAACCTGCTGCTTATTTATAACTACGCTATGCACAGAATTCTAGGAAGTGCATACTGCTGCTCCAAAGCCAAGTTTACATATTTCTCATAGCAGAGCATTAAGTTTAATATTAAAATTCATATTTTATATGATAACATCATAAGAACTCTGTTTCTACTACAAAGATAGCATAAAGTCACAGGATCCCCAAAGCATGGACACATACTGCTGTGCTATATGCCCATGGAACAACACAAAAAGAATATCTGCACCAAGGAGCCTGTGTTTTTTCCAAATTTAAGTAAAAATAGCTAATGGATTTTTCATTACAGAATTTTGACTATTAATCTTTGTCCTAGCAACTACTGGAAAAACCTGGTAGCATGCACTGCTTATAGAGAATTAACGTATTTCTTCCTTAATATTGGCAAATACCAAGTACCTTATACCTCCCACTTCAATACAGTTACTCAAATATCAACCACTCAGAAGAAAATATATACCTATTTCTAGGTCTGTTCATGCAGCTTTTAGTTCAAGAAAAACACAACTCATGGACTTGGAAAATTTTCAGGTTGATTAGAAACAGAACTGTGACCAGACATGGATGCAGTCTCGCTATATACGTGGACAAGAGGGTCCTTCCTCTGTGCCTGAGGTGGGGAGGAAACCCCACCACGGGTTGGTGCAGATGGTGGGAACATAAAGAGACGAGTCTACAAAGTCCCCTCGGGATGTTTCTCAAGACGCACACACAGGTCACTTGCATGTAAGTACCAAGCCTGAAATATCTGATATATTCTGTAAGTATACCACATATTTATCTGATTTTGATATCTAGGAATAATGAGAACTGCTGCAACTACACTTAGTAACTGATTTATCTGGTATTTCCAGATGCTCTGCAGCCTGGCTGAGGCTACAGCCACAATGGCAAACTGGGCTGTAAGAACTATGCAAATTGCAGACTGATGTTACAAGTCTTCACTTCTACCCAGACCAAATTTTCAGGAGTAAAAAGTAAACCCAGCCTTAAAAGTAGCTGAACCATCAAAATCTGTTTGCCTGTGGTTTAGAGTGGAACTGGAAAACCCTTAGTTTTAGCCTGGCTCTGCCAGTGAGCTGCAGTGACAGTCTAAAAAAATTACTTCCTCAGCTACTCCTAGCATGAATATGGTCATCTTTACCAGTACCGAGGTTCTTGTAAAACTGAATCTTCATGCAACACTTGACTATACACATGCATTTATAAGAAAAATTATTGGGGGGGGGGTGTTAGTGTATTCATATTTAGCATTTTAGGACATCTTTGTTCTGTGAACAGAATTTCGTATTGCAGGCCTCTACATTTCTAATATTTAGGCTTTCTCATCTTGGGGTTTCCTGCTTCCAGAAAAGCACCTCACAAGCCACATGAACCTTTCTCTTGCTCTATCATGTATTGAATTTCCAGTACCTTATTTTTCACATTGCTCATTATAACAATGTCTGTTCCAAGAACCTCCTTCTCACTAAAATAAAAAGGGCTATCCGATGCACAAGCTTGCCTGTTTAGTCGCATATTACACCACTAATTCCTGCTCAAGTCTGATCTTTCCCCCCCTCCCAAGACAGTGTGTAATCCACTCTTAACAGTAAAGACACAGGATGCAGACGTTTATCAACCTACAACTTGAAACAGGTTTTACTAATCAGAATTACTGAACTATTTTTCAGAGCTGTTGGCTAGGAAATGATGCTTATATGGACCATTATAACATTTACTTTATATAGGTCATTAATTAACATTATATGAAGGCAAGCAGTTGTTTAATTTTTTAAAGCAGTAAACAGAAGGAAAAGTTAGTTCACTGGAGAGAGACTGCAGCTGCCAGCAAAATCTTTACTGCCAGTTTTATTGTTTCAGGTTTATGAGAAAATCTCAATGACCAGCTGGAGTTGTCGGAAACAGTCACTCTCAACATATGACTTCCTCTTTAGAATGCCCTGGCAGCACCCACGGCTGTGCAACGCCTGGAGCCGCTCTGCCCTCACCTCACACACGACTGCCAGGCTGCGAGCAGCAGGATCCCTGCAGGACCCTGACTGCGTGCTGGTTGGACTGTCACGTCTGCTTGTGGGAAACATCTAAGTAAGGCCCCCGCGCAAGTTACACAGCTGGGAAGGTCCACAAAAGGACAATAAAACCACCAGCATGCATTGCCTTTTGGAGGGGCAAACCCCTGCTTAAACATCATTGTTCTCTCAGTATTTATTCTGCGCTATCTGTAACACGGCTTCTGCGTGGGCCAAGTAAGACGGGAAAAGCACCCGGCAGGGAAGGGTAGAGGCATGTCTTACGATGCCTTATAACAGTCTTGCTGCAAATCCTAAGACAAAGTGTAACAAAAGCTATCCCAAAATTTCCCATTTAGTCTTTAACATTCCAGAGTAATTTTAGAAAGTTACACCATCCTCTGTTCCAAATGACCACTTGCCAGAGGGGTTTTGTTTGGTTGGTTTAGTACATTTACTTGTGAAGAGAAGAAAGTCAGTGAAAAGATGAAGCAATCTGCTTAGTAAGGAAGAGACTCTCAGAAAGGTTTATTTTTATTTTGCACGCCACATCTCAAACTGACAAGTATTCCTCACCATCCATTTTAATTTGGAATTAAAGGAGGACAAAAACCCACGTTAGAACAAGGATATTTGAAAATTACAAAAAAGCTCATGACTATGAGTTAGGAAAATAAGTATTATTTTTCATATCTGGTATTTATTCAGTTTTACAAAGGATGTAACATCTCATTACTTTGGATACTGTCCTATTTTCCCCACTAGCTCTCTCAAAATGAAAGGTAATCACTTCTATTTTTTGGCAGAGACATAAATACATCCTTGCCTATTTAGGAAACCCAAATCTGTCCAACCATCTAGTTTATTTATGCACTGATCTTGTAGGAAAGCAGTACTAATGCAAGAATCCTTTCATTTCTCTTCCGCGTGCTCAAACACATCAGGCGTGCTAGTTATGCTGTACACTGAATTTTCTTGAGTGTGCGAGTTACCCGTTGCATGAACACAGACATTACAGTGAAACCTGGTCACTATAACTGAATCCCAAGTGTAGACAACATCTCAGAATTCCAGCAAATTACAGTGGGAAAAAGGATGCTTAACCTGTTGAGGTTCATGGAACCCATCCAGGACAATACATTTGTTTTAAGCGATGTCCAACATAAGGGAAATAAAGGGAGATGCTCCTGCTTCAATACTCAAATGAGTCAACTCTACATTAAAATATGTTAAATGTTTCAGCTCAATCTGCAAGTTAAAGCGATCACTGAATATCACTCACCTCAAAAAACAATATGAAAAATTCAGTAAGTCAAGCAGCTGCTGAAACGGTCAGGAGCAAATTTAATAAAATGCAGTACAAGAACCACTCAACACAGGCCCTTAAAGTTCCCAGAAGTCCCAAGCAGAAAGAAAAAAACCCCACGCATTCTAGCCTGAAACTCACAAAAATCCAGCTGCAAACCCCAAAAGACTGCACACAGGTATGCCACCCCATTGCAAGAAGGACTAAAGTTGCATGGTGAGAGCCAACAGGAGGAAGTATTTCGCTATCAACTACTCAACCCTTGCGCATACCTCAGCCAGCCAGTACAGGCGGTAGTAGAAGCTTAGAAAAACCAACAATTAAAGAATGGTTCACTTCTTCCTTGATGCCTTCTATTCCCTCCCATCCCACCTCCCAAAAAACACCAGGAAACTTCACAGTCAACAAATTGCTTCCTCTTAGGCACAGCACACACAGACTCTGTGTAAAGGAACCATTACACTGGACTTTACACTTGCATACTCATGATTACTTTTCACTTCCAAAAGTAAGTCCCAGAATTAGGTACTGTTGTTGGGAGCAGTAGGAGTGGCAAGGTTCAGGCACCTGATTTTCCTTTTAATTTAGAAAGAATACAGAAAAGGAAATATGTGCAACCAAGGAGGATAAGGACAATTAGCATAAGGAATAACTGCTGGAAGAAAAAAAGACACTAGTTTAAAATAGATTTAGAACAGACTAAATGTCTGTATAATTTTACTATGCAGTAAAGTTTGTCTGTATTTTACCTATGGTATCGTTAAAGATCAAAATTAGAAGATAGCTATCATTAAAAGCAATGACATGACAAAACACTTCATTACTATTAAGTGTTATTAGTAGTTAGTGACTTAAAAAGCTTTAAAAAAACCCAAAAGAACTACTTTAAATTCTAACTTGTGACAAACAACTTACCATGTGAAACAACTGTTCAGCATGTGAGATTTAGGTGACAAGGTGACACTTACAAGCCAAATGCATGTAAAAATCAGTCTGCAACTTGATATATATCCAAGCTGCAAAGCCAGTAAGAAAAGCCTGGGATAAAGTTACACCACCCTAAAAGCCCTTGGTCTACTAAAAAGAATAGAAAGGAAAATATCCATCAACATCTATGTACAAAACATGAAAATTTAGTTGCAACTTAGGACGCACCTCAATTTTACTTGGTACTGATGCAAAATGGGAGTCACATTTAAAAAGAAAAAGTATGAATAAAGTATTGTATTGATCTTAATTTCAAACATTTAAGTTTGTTGTTTTCCAGCAGGGAAAGTGTCTACAGTTAACAGTTAAGCTGTTACAGACCCTTAATAATTGACAGCTAATTTTTTAACAAAATTACAGAATAATCTCAAATTCAGAAAGACAATCCTTCAAGAAGGGTTCTAGTAAGCTTCCAAGAACGCGACACATACTAATTTCTCTGAAAAAGGGTCACATGGAGAAAGCAGGTCTTCGGAGAAGGAAATCCCAAGCAAAGCTGGAACACTACTCAATATGTGTGAGATTCTAGATAAGCATGTATCAATGAAAGTCTCCCTCCCCTTATATTTTCTTACAAGACATGTTCTTGCAGCAGTACCGGCTTATTTCAATTCTGGAATAGAAGATAAATATTGCCTCAGATGTACACCTATTATTTAATCTTAATTCTTTAAGTATGCTTAAATATAGTATTCACTATAAGATAAAACGGGATATTACAGTAACCATTGCAAAGACAAGATCTGAGTAATGGCTGAGCATATATGAGTAACTACTACAGGCAGCTTAAGTCCACTTAGCTTTATTCCAGCCTAGAAATTAGAAGTTCAGAAAATAACAGAGGTACAAAACAGGTCAGTCAGGACTTTCATCAAAAGGTTGCACAAATGATTTTTAGGATCTGCCGGAGGAGCGGGTGGATCTTGTAGGTCAACAACTGGTTGCCGCAGCTGGTACTGACAACAGGGATTCAGCTTTTTAGCTATGCGTATAAATATCTGACTGGGGGGAGTAAAGAAGATTAAGCCAGACTCAGCAGTGCCCAGCGACAGGACAAGCAGCGATAGGCGGAAATTGAAACACAGGAAATTCCGTTTAAACATAAGACAAAACTTTTTTACTGTGAGGCTGTCTCTGGACACTCTGTGTCATGTTCCTGACACCGGAACTGGCTGCCTACAGACACTGTGGATTTTCCATCATTGGAGACACTCAAACCCCAATTGGACAAGGCCCTGAGCAACTTGCTCTGTTTGACCCAGATTTGAGCAGGGGGTGGACTAGACAATCTCCAGAGGTCCCTTCCAGCCTCACCCATTCAATGATCCTGTGACCGCTAAGCAGAAAAAAGTCCTCTTTTTTAATTAATTTAGTTTGGCTAAGATGGTATGGTCACATCTGACCAGCTGCAGGCATATTACATTGGAAGAAGGCCCAGCATGCAACTGCAGCTCTCTCCTAGGACCTGCGTTCATGCAGAGGCCTCCAGCTCCAGACACTCAAGACCTACTTCAAACTTAACTGCTGAACACAAGTATGTCAGGCAACCTCTAGTAGATAATTCCCCTGTTAGTGGGGTTTTTTATATATACACTTCCTGCTGTATTTTCACATATACCTTTCTGGTTTACGTTTTTATTTTCATCTTGTATCTTCATAATGATTATTCATATATATTTCCACACAGAGGCCTGGGAGCAGCCAGTGGTAAGTTAACACATTATGATTCAATTGATATGTTTTAGAGGAACTTGAAAAGCAAAAAAATCCTAATCAACAGAAAAATGCTATTAAAAAAACGCGTATGTGTACACAAACACACACCCCTAATACACACAATTCTCCTCCCAAGAAGGCTTTAATGCTGCAACTTAGTAATAGGTCAAACTGGTGAAATCCTGTGATGCATCTTCTGACCCCTAAGATGCACTCCCATCGTCGACAATTGTCTCAATAGCCCTGGGTCTCATACTTTTGAAAACCTTCCCATTTCTAAAAACAGAACAATATACCATGTTGTTAAAACTGATCACAAGTAATGCAGCACGAACTTCTGAAAGTGCCTGAAAATTTTACAATGTCCAAACAGCAGTTAAAAAAAAAAAAAAAAATAGGCATTTTGGCTATGCAGCAAAACTTGATAAATATGTACTTAGTTATGCCAAATGCACGACTCACTCTTGCAGATCTTAAGACTTTATTTCCATGTCAATGAATTCATGTCAGTGACATGAATCTAAAAAGTCAACAGCCAGGATATTTTGAGTGGTTTACAAGCTACCACCTGAGATGTAGTGTCTCAAACACCTACATGTTGTTATGGTATCAATGCAGACATGTGATTGTGAAACAGTGTGACTCAGGTATTCATACGATATTGTAAAAATAGCATATCAACAGCTGCATCCAGTTAGTTACTAAGTAAACCTAAGAAAATAACTTAGATAAAGGATTGACTGACATAAGAGTTCCAACCCATGCAATGAAATTCCCATTTACAATCATTACAATTAGCATTTAGTGACAAAAGCAGATCAAGTCATTCCTGACCCCATGCTTTCTGCTTGTTTCCTCCCTGGCACTGTAGTATCTTGCACCTCCCATTGTGCTTGCATGAACTAGATCAAGAAATTAAGCTGGCTTTAAAAACAGAACAGTAATTGCCTGATCTAGTTCGCTAAGTGACTCTATTAATAATTTTGCTGGCATAACTGAGGAGGATGGATGGTACAGCGCAGAGGCAGGAGCCAGAGCAGGAGGGGTAGGACAGACATGCATTGGGAATGATCACAAACGGGTTCCCACTGAACGCTCTCATTGTGTCAAAACAGACTGTCGGTTGCCTTGGCCTGGGAAGCAGCAACACCTGCGAACCACTGGAGTGATGTCTATTCAACATTTGTACATGAGATTGAAGTAGCGGACAGACAGACAGGGAAGATGCAAAAAGAAAAAAAAAAAATTAAAAGATACAATAGAATCCGTACTGGTGTATGTTGACACCCCCCTGTGATGTGGAGGTGAGTCCCGATCAGCTGTGGTTATCAACAATCCCACAGCGGTTTTCAGAGATGTTTTGGTTCCCTGCCCAAATACCAGATTGGGTAATAACACTCCACCCACCTACGATTCTCTTGGCATTTTCAGTTGATCATGATGTTCCCAGCTTCCTGACCTAAAAATTGTTGTGTACTATTTCTGTGCGCTGCTTAAACAGATGCCACATTCCAACCCAGATATTGCTTGATTTCAGAGCTGGCTGACACGATCCCTATAGTAAATTTTACTGGTTTTTTAATCCCTGCAGCTTCTGCTTAAAGTAAAATACTCAAAGCCCACACTCTTCTCAGACCACAAACGCCCTGCGCCACATTTCAGTGCACACCTATGTGCCTAAATTATTAGGGCCTGGACTATCCAGGGCTGATGGCAGAAACAGTCTGATGAGGTTCAGAGCCCACCTTATATTTAAATTTATTCTACATAAATTAAAGCTATGTTATTTCCAAACTTTTCAAATCATTGCAATACTAGTGGGTCATACCTAATGTGACAAGAATGTTTTTGTGAAGGACACTCATGCAAACATAATTTGGTGGCTCTGGATCACAACATAGGTACCTGCACAGGCAGTGATCTGACGGATGCACTTCCAGGGTCAGGTGAAGAGAAAGGGTGTGTGATACTAAACTGTTCTGAGATCATCCTCTCCCAGCAGTGCTCCAGCACAAACGTATGGGATGGAGAGGTAAATGCATGGAAAAGACTGCAGAACTCTGTGTGTGCACACTTCTGCACTGTACTCATCAACTCTAAGTGAGTTGCACCGGAGGCATGCGAATGCGAGACCTTCAAGCTGCAAACAGAGCTAGATAATAAAAAACACAGGATGTTTTGTATTATAAACTCAGAACTCATGTCCTGTGTGTGCTTGTGGGTCAAACCTTTATCTTCTGTTCTTTAGCTCCTCATCTTTCTTTCATGCCCGAGACCAGGAGCTCCTGGCGCTGGGGAAGTGAGAAAGTCACAAAGTGCAATCCACTGCAGCAATGTGCCCTGTCACGTAACCAAACAAGGCTGAGGGGCTATTATCATTATGGGACAATTTTAACACTGGCAGCCTTAGCTGCAAAGAATGATCAGTATGTCAGTGTAAATCATCCCCCGAAGGTGCAGCAGTACATGAGGCTTTGGGGACATACAACCAAGCTTTAAGTTGATGTTTTCCAAAAGCCAAAAGCTAATGACACAGTTTAAGCTGGGAGAAACTGGCAAAATAAACCAACCTGGCAAGGAAAAACATGAGACCGTAAAGAGGCGATTACCACCACTGAGCAAATTCAGCAGCCAAATTTTTAGAATACAAAGTGTAAAATTAAACAAGGATTAAGCAAATTTTACTTATGTGTTACTTAAGCCCTGCACTTGAGATATGATGCACCATCACTGCCAAGTGCCAGGGAAACCATTCCAAGAGTTTTAAAGACTGCCTCACTTATATACCACTCAATTTTCACAGCATAAATACAATAGAGTTGCACATAGCAAAAAGAAAAATACCAATCCAACAGCAGAAAATACCTGCCACCTTTAGATAAAACTACATGAAATCACACGTTTTACCTTGACAGAGAGCCCTTTTCCCCCCTTAATTAGCAAACAGAAACACATTACAGTGATGTAACAATGTAGCAAAGACCTGGTTTTGTTACTTTATGAACAAAACCAGTATTTACTTCAGAAGAGCAATTATTCTAATAGAGGAAGCCGTTGTTGCATTAAAAATATTTTTTACAGATAACACAATAAAAATCAATCATTTTGTCCTCCTCAAGAGGGGAATGTGTTTAAAAAAAACAACAGAAGACATGTCAAACTAAGACACATACATTCCCTTCTCCCCACAAATACAACTAGATCTCCAGTTTCCTTAATTTGTCTCTCAACTCCTAGGGCCCTTAGATTTATAATAAGGTAGCTGAATGAGGAAAACACTGAACTTTACTTTTACTAAAGGCTTTAAAAATGAAAGGGACCCCAAAAACCAAAAGAGGATTTGTGTTCATGTAAGCATATTTTAATTCTTTTTTTAAAAACTAGCAGCAAAATGTGATTTTATTAACTGAAACAAAGCACATTCATCTTTAACTGCTTTTGACTACACTCTTAAAATATTAATTAGGCATCACAGATGTCTTTCTATACCTAAGGCATATCAACTCTGATCTCATTCGCATGAATAAAGCTACAATAATAATTTTATTATATTCATTTATCATTTGATGAAAGGAATGCCAAAATTAAATTCTTAGTTGGCAAGTTTCAGAAATCTTTCTCTCTTCTTACTAACTGAACTGCAACAAAACTCTTTTCATTTATATAAACTTAAAGGAATTCTGTCAGTTGCCAGTGTAACATCTCCTTTCTTAAGTAAAATATTTCATCAGTACTTCCTAGTTCCCAAGCATAACTAAAAATCTGTTTTTCCATTTGATAATAATGGCAACTTATTATACTTTTGCAGTTAATCTGTGCAACCTGGCCACAAAGATTTTTGCTAATCTATTCTTAATCAAAAATGTTCTAACCAATTAAAGGTTCGAATGGTCATATCTTAAAATCTGAGCTGAAGTTAAACATGGTTATCACTGCACAGTCAGACGTAAGAAAACAAGCCAATCTCCCTAGAATTTGCAAAAGTTTAACTGAAAGATCTCATTTAACAAGACATGAATTCAAAGATCACTTCTGTGGCAATACCTGAAATCATTATTATTCCAGTGTATTTCAAACATAGTCACCTAGATTTGTACGACAGAACCTTAAACTCTGGTTTCAGCTAAGGAGGAAACCTCATATACCAGTCTAATTAGCTCATTTGTCTAACTGTACTTGCAGTCCCTCTTTCCTTCCACAATCATGACAAAAATAGCTTAAAATAAAAAAGAAAAACTATCGCTGATTCTGCATTTTAGACCAAATTAAACACTTTCTTCCTTGTAAAATTATTCCTGTACCAAGCTTTTATTAGAATTGCATTATTACAAAAGTAAGGCTAAGCTTTTCGCATACAGAACTCATGCTTTATTTCTGCACTTAAGACATGAAAAAATAGTAACTAAAAGCAAGAGGAGGAATAGTTAACATTAAAATTATCAGATTAGAAATCATTAGATTAGAACTAATTACAGTTTATTACTACTGGAATTAATTATTAGAACTTTTCTTTAAAAGGTGGCATTTAAAATTGTATTCCAAATACCGACAAAACAGATAAATCTTCATGAATCTAAACTTAGCATTCTTAACAGCACAACGAACATGGAGCAGCAGTTACATCAGTCCTTACTAACTGCTTTCGTATTTGGAAAGGCATTGCACTGTAAAATGTTTTTCTCATTACCAATGCTGCCTTCACAGGGAGCTATTTCAACAGCAACTCAGAGATACCCTGATTCCAGCCTCTCCAAATACTGAGATTCCTTATTAACATCCTCTCCAGATTTCACAAATCTGACTACCTTATCTGTGTTAGATACAAATTAATGAAAAAGGTACTACTAGCACCTTGTATCTTAAAGAAGTCCATACTGTGCTGTTCCCTCTTCTGTACGCTTCAAACCCGCAATCGTTTGACTTCATGCCAGGTCGAGAGAAGGCAAAAGTGTAAAATGGCAGTGACAACTCAAACGTTTAACGGACTAAAAACTTTTCTAGGTAGTACCTTCAATACGTACAATTTGACTGCAGCTTTTTAAACACATCAAAAAAGTTTTCCTTCCCCCTTGCTGCACTTTGAAGGAAATGCTAAGCATTGCTTTGCACTATGGCACAAAACATAGCAGAAACCAACTTCTGGTAACGCCAGCCAGCCCGCCACATTCACTCACATCCCTGGTGCTTAACACACTTGCTCTTCTTTCTTCCTCATGTACTATTAAACACACTCTTCTTAGACAGAATAAAGCAGGAACAAGGGGCAGCCTCTCCACTGTGCCGTGCAGGGCATGAGAGCAGGAAGTGCAGTGAGTGACTGAAAACCGTGGTACAGAAGTTGATACATAAAATGCACAAATCATTTTGCTTTTACTCCTAGTTGTGTCACATATGGTGATCATAACTAAGGGATGCTAATTATTCATACGCAGGGTGCAAACTGGCTACGTCCCACAAAAAAAAGGAGAGTTACTAACTTCCCCAGTATAGTAAGGATGCAACTAGAAAAATTATCTCCTAAACAAACACTGCAAACTTTGTGTTTCTGTAGAACAAGCTTATGATCCCAAAGGCTTGCGATCACCCCTATACTAAGGCAGGTGCCCACAACAAGTAGGGGATGTCTTCTTCACCAGATCCTTGATCACAAGGATCACAAAATGCCTCATCTCTAGGTAGCTGAAGTTTGGTAAAATTACTTTCATCCTAACTTTTCGATTTCTCTTTTCAATGCCTGATCCGTGTTGTTCATGACATTCAGGATAACAGTACCTTTAGTAAGTCTATTTCCTAACTAATAACAGGTAACTTGACAGCATAGATCATTTATTGAGTTGCTTCTGTCAGGTTCTTTAAGTATGTGAACACTGTCTTCCATTTTTCAACCAATATATCTGAATCCTGGATTTTTAATTTTTAATCCATTTTTTCACTATTTCTAACATAAAACATTCAAGATTTTTATAAAAAAATAAAGATGTTTCAGTAATTCTTTCTAGAAAGCAAAATATTTTAGAAAAAATATTTTACATTGCGAACTTAAGTTTTGTTGTTGAATGTGTAATTTTTTTTTTTGGACTTGGTATTTTCTATTTTTAATTCATTTTTACAAATAGCTCTGCTGATAGAGGCTCTACATGAAATTCTCATTTGGGGACAGAATTTACTACCTAACAGTAATATAAAGTTATTCAGTGTTTGTGTTGAACTGCAATGCATACAATTTAACCATGGAACAAAACAGAATAAACTCTGGTGGTAGTGGTTTTTCCTATTCCAAACCTCTAAGTGAAGGCAGAGCAAAATACAAAGACTAGTTTTATTTCCTAAACAATTATCTTCTGTTATTCATTCGTACAAAAATAAATACATACTTACTGTTCCTCTACTACTGTTCACAGAAGCTTAATTCAAGAACAGTGTCAGATTTTAGTTTCCATAATACTTTCTTTCCCAACGCAAAGTCAAGTCCGTTGTGGGGACATGCTAATGTGAACAATGCCTTCCAACTACAGGCTAGCTTTTTGAAATTTGTCATTTTGCAATACTTTGTAACAACTTGGAAACAGTAAAGAGAAAACAGGATACATCAGGTATATTAACAGACTCCAACAGATTTGTATGTATTAATGATACCCCCTAGAATACTGCTGCACATCAGAATGAGTTTATTCTCATTCAACCATATCTATCACATGTTAAGACTTTTACCTTAAGACTTAATTACTGTAAACCCTCTGGTGTCATTTCCATCCATTAAGGACAGTTAACAATGAGACACTGCACAATTGGTTCCCAGGGTATTACATACACTTGCGCATGCTTGCTCGAGACTAGTGACCTTTGACAAGGTAAGAACATGCAACATGCAGACAGAGACCCTTCACGGATCAAACTAGAAATAAAAGACATCATGTTTAAGTTGCAATTTCAGAGATGAGGCAGTAATACTCCAAAATTGCCACAGCTAAGTGAAAAAAGTCTGTTTTGTAGCAAGCATGGACAATCACGACAACTACATCCTTACTTAAACAGACTAAGCAAGCCGCTGTACATAAGCATAAATTATTTAAATTCCAAAATATTTCTCTTGCGTTGCCACTGCTTTTTTAAACATGCTAAAAAAACATTGGACACCTATGCCAAGATCTGATGCATTCCTGAAATGTGTGTAACATCCAAAACAACTCTGGACGATGCCAGGGAAAAGACAGCAAGTTAAAGATTGATTCCATTCATTATAATAAAATGGCTTCCTATTTAGAACCCTCTTATAATTAAATGTATGACACACAGGAGTGCTGTAAACAGACTTCTATTTCCTTGCTCTAACACGGGTCACAGTTATAAAAGGCTGGATCTGTGATGGACGACAAGAGCGAATACCTGCTATTATTAGTATTACTGCATTACGAACAGCCTCTGAAGAGATGAGAACCCATTTTTCTTTAGATATTGAACAGACCAAATGGGGAGTAAGTAAAGGAGTAGCCTTGGCAGCAGGAGGGAGTTGATGCCTGAGAAATCCTTAAAACAGGCCTGAGTCCTGAGAGGATTTGGAAAATAGGAACAGAATCAATGTGCATAAGTGAAAGAATAGCTAGAAAGTCTAGAACAAATTAAACGTGTTAGGACAGTTTCTGCCCCTGGTTCCATAAGAAATGAAGGAATTATTGACCCCATCCAAAAATCTCAGAACAAGAATGAAATAATCTTCTTATGAACTTTCATTATAACTCTTCAAGAAAGAACAGCGAAGCACAGCGAGTAGACGACACTGAAATGGACTGCAGATTCACAATGCGATAATCAAGTAAGCACCAGTAAGTTCCAAAATATTCAAAATATTGTGCAAGAGTTGATTTCACTTGCATCCCAAGAGCTGAAATCATGCTAGCGACAAATTAAAATGAACAAGTGAAGCCGTAAGTTTATGGCTTCTCATTATAATTAGGATGGGGAATCACCACACAGAAGGAGCCATTACTGGAATCATCATGCTGAGAGAGTTGTATGTTCTTGATGACAGAAACTCGTCTGTAATTGCAAAATGGAAGACAAAACTATGGCAAAAAATGGAACCCTTACCAGGAAGTTCCTACAGCCTTATTTATGTACTGATTTGAAGTCACTCTTACCTGCTTTTGTTTTGTTTATACCTTTCTCCATTCCTGAAGGAAATGCCTGTATAAGTTGCTCAAGGCAAAAGGTGAAGTATTCACCAACAAGAGTTCAGCTGGACAACCACAGCTGTATTATGGAATACACTTAACCTGTTAGTGACATTTAGCTGTAATTTTTCTTTTAACCTAAGTTTCCATGGTTGAAAAAGATGGGACAAATGTGTCTCCACTTTTCAGCATTAGAAGAAGCCATAAGATCCATAAGAACTGCAAGCTGGTGGGGCAATTTTGTACAATAATCTGCTCTATGACAGAATAGAAAAACCCGACCTCTCCAATCTATCCCGATAATTTCAGCATGTGATGCTAAAGGAGCATGCCCGTAACAGCTGCAGTAAGGGGAGTAGCACAGAACTAAGGAAATCTCTAGACCAGTTCAGACTGGTCAGACTCCAGACCAGTTCATCTATTCAAAATCACCAGATTGTATGTAAAGGTATCGCATTTTGATAGTTAATTTGCAAAACTGTGTAACAATGTAAGCCAATCTTAACCTGTTTAGTGCACCCTGGTTTTGTCATGTTTATGAAAAGGACAGCACTGTTAAGAGCAGTTTTCTAAAGAACTCTTGCTGAAACCCCCCTTTTTCTTGACAGAGGTGCAGGAAGTAACTTCAAGTTACAAGAAGTACAACCCTGCATATATACCTAACTTAATTGATTCCTGTATTTTAAATCAAGGTATCTCCATATTTTAGCAACATTAGGACATGATGCTATAACCCACTTGGTGCAAGTCAAATCTTTTTAATTTCACTGGGACATGAAAGGATTGCAAGCAGCCAAAATTTCAGAGCCTTCCATCAGCTGGAGGCCACTCGATAGTGTACACCCTAGGCATCAATACTGGGTCCCATAGCATTTAACACCTTAAACAGTGACCTGGATGATGGGACAGAGCGCACCCTCAGCAAGTTTGCAGATGATGCAAAACTAGGAGGAGCGACTGACAGACCAGGTGGTTGTGCTGCTATTCAGAGGAACCTGGACAGGCTGGAGAAATAGGCAGAGAGGAGTCTTGTGAAGTTCAACAAAGGGAAATGCCAAGTCCTGACCTGGGGAGGAATAACTCCATTCCCCAGGAAAGGCTGGGGGCTGAGCGGCTGGAACGCTGCCCTGCAGACACCAGGCTGACCATGGGCTGGCAATGCACCCTCACGGCAAAGGCGGCCAACAGTCTCCTGGGCTGCATCAGGCAGAGCGTTGCCAGCAGGCCGAGGGAGGTGATCCCTCCCCTCTGCTCAAAGTCCTCAAGCCTTCCTTACCTGAGTTACAGAGTCAGGAAATAATGGAAGAAAGTAACATTCTCTCTTGATGTCAGGTTTGGAAAATGCTGCTCTTCAAAACAGCAAAGAAATATTTGTTTTATGAAGCAGAAGTGAAGTACATAGAGTATGTGCCGTGCTCCAGCAAACAGTATCTAACACAAACACGTGCACATCTCTTAATAGCTGAGGAATTACTAAATTTCCAAAAGCATACTACTCAGACTTAGAGGCCTCTCCAAGCACAGTTGACTAAACTGTGCCTGAAATTCTTGAGTGTTTCAAGACATGAAGAATCAAACATTGAGGAAGGTATCTTAGCAATCTACCGTTATCCTTTCCATTTATACTTTGACAGCTCTAAAAATTTTTACCGAGTGCCCCAATACTTTTTGCCCTCAAAGCTGTATGTCTGCTGTCTTTATACAATTAAATATGTATTGCCACTGGTACGGGGAATAGAGGCAAAAGCATTTTTCATACCTGAATATGTTTGAGACTGCACAGAAGGATTCACTAAGGAAACACTATCCCTCATATCTAACAGAGTAAACTTTATTCAAATTCTCTATTTTTGTGTATGAAAAGGTACAGAATTTAGAAAACAATGATATTCAAAGTTGTAAAATTTTAGATGAGAAGCTAACTTGGTAAACTCAGAGAGCAAAATGAAGCCAGGTTTACAACAGGAGGACTGTTCCAAGGAAGAGAGGCTGGTGTCTCTCCAAAGTACAAACAGCTGCACTTTACTACTTGGAACTTTCACAGAGGCCCAAAAATTCTTCATTTGCTCGGACTCATATTTAGCATTGCTTCTTGCCTGGGAGAGGGCAGAGCCTGGGGAGGATGCACAGAAGCATACTGCAGGACACAGTATTTGTAAGCTGACACACAACCTACCCACAGCTACTTGTATCATAGAACTAGTAACATAGGTGGCATATGAGCTTGAAATTCCAAGTTTATACTGTAGAAAAATGATGATAACAGTGCGGGACACAGAAAACACCAACAACCTTTTTTTGTGACCATGTGAAGAAAATGACTGAACAGACTGAACAAAAACTTGTGAAATACAGTTAAATGGAAAGTATCAGATGCCATCATTGTGGGATCCAATGCGGTCCAATTAAGCGTCAGAGAAATGCATTTTTTTTCTTTCAGATGTGCAGTCTGGCAAAGGTCTAAAAGACTGAGAACCTAGGTCAAAGTTTCATTCTAGCTGACTTGGACCTCCAACACAGAAGGGCAGCTGCCTTCAGCTCCGTCTGTCAGTGAAGAGATGCAGTTCAGTCCGATTAACAGATTTTTAGATCTGCTCAGACCTCTAACGATGATGGACAAAAGCCTCCAGTAGCTGCATTTCTCAGTCAGCTGGGTGCTTCAAGTTAGCTGCCATAAATGCAGGACCTTGCACTCACAAACATGAATTCGGTGATCTTCCCCACAGCAGTGCCTGTTTTATTTAAACTCACTCCTTGTGTATTAGCAAACGTATATTTTGCTTCCTTTCAGAATTATTCACTACGAAGTACTGCTGCTCACACAGCTCACCTTCAAAAGCCAGTAATTCACACAACTATAGCGAATAGATTTCTAAAGTGAAGTATAACTGTAGCTGGGAACTATTTATGCTAATACTGGTAAGCAAGTGAGGTAGGCTTGGGGAACTCTGCTGTGGCACACATTAAGCAGATTAGAAAGAGGATAATTAGCGGGCAAATTGTTCATTAATATTGCCTTGTGTTGCAGACACTATGAACCATTCAAATGATTCAAACTGTTGTTTCTATTATCATTTCTTCTTTTTTCCTCTTCACTAATCTACTTATCCTACCTTTTTCTTTGCTCAAAGCGATGTCCTACTTTTTCTGTTTCTTTTCCTCATCAACAGCAGTTCAGCCCTTTATTCAGACTTTTGGATTTCACTATACATCTGTCATGACCAATCTGTCTATATACGTGCTTTCTTGGCAGAAAGCAATTAAGAAATATAACCCTCAGAAAAGCCAAGTACTGTAAGAATATGAATGCTTTAGTGTTCTAGGGCGATTTATATTCCCTCTAAAGCTATTCCAATGCTTATAATACATCCTGGAAAACTGCAGCAACTGAGATCTGAAAGATGTAAGAGCTCAAGATGCAGACTGTACGCAACTCTTGCAACCATGCTGAAAGATTAGCAATAGGATAGCAAAGGAAGTTAAAGATGGACATCACCTTCTCTTAAAACGTTAGCTTTTGCTTTCTGCTGCTTCTTGAAGGAGGCAGCTGAAAAGTATGACAGCAACCTTTTCCTATGTTGTCTTGACCATACAGTAAGATTTGACGGGGAAATCATGGAAAGGTGTAGAGCCTGTTGGAATGCAGCCGCCTTTGAAAAATGTTAAGACTGTGACTTCCATGGGAATTGAACATGGACAAAACTGAAAAAATCCAGAAGTCGTAATTCCTTTCTCTTAAAATCGGTCAAAAATGGAATTGTTATTTTAATAAAGAGCTCAGAAAATAGAGGGATTAGTGGGGCATCACTTCCATGAGGCATAATATATATATATTCTGCACACACATGCATGAGCAAGCAAAACTGTGTACTTCATAAATTTTCTAACTACTGATTCTTCTCTCTGCAGCTCTTCTTCCACAATTTCTGGTCTAATATAATGGCTTTCTCCACATGAATTAGAATAATTTTCAAGCAAAGAACTCTGCAGCAAAGAACCGTTGCAATGGTGCAAAAAAAGTTCTTGAAGAAAAATGGTATTTTTTTTTTTACATACACATCATTACACTGATGTAATATTCCTTTATTACTGAACAGTATTCCTGACTTCGTTTTCCTCAATATGTACACTACCGTACTAATTTCAAAGTAGCAGTAAAATATAACAAAACGTGACTCAAGGCGTAATAAAAGTCCCCAATTTTCCATTCAGTAGACAGACTAATTTCTGCTATTTCATGCTCTCCTTAAACATGCTATACACTTGGGCATAAGCCACTATAAACAGTTCAAGGCAGTCTGAAAGACCAATAATCCCCACGGTGCTTTGAAATTCACTGTAACTTGACCACATAACACAATGTACTCAAATGACCAGAGACAGTTTTTGAAAGCCACTAAACGTTTATCTGACCCCTTGTGAACTCTTAATAAAATACTTGGCTGCATGGGCAGACAAACAACAACTAACACTTATACAAGCTACAATTCCACTGAGAGCATACTGGTTATGCCCAGCTACCAGAGTTACAGCTCCTTCACCTCAAAGCTGAATTCTCTCTTAGTCTGGAGAAGCTGAAGGTGCATCTTTATTAGCAACATTCGAGAAAACGGCAAGTGAAGTCAGCCTCAGTAAAAATGTAGGATCAGGCTTTTGTTTCAAAATTACATGCTAGACCTCCAGCAGTACTTTGAAAATTCTGTTCCTCCTAAATGATGAGTGAGTGTCCCATGAATTGCCAGGGATGAAAAGGAGCAGAAGTCACATTAAGCACCTTCTCTAAGTATTCAGTTATATTACATGAGGACATGTTTATCTTGGACCGTGATGCAGTACTTTAGGTATGTGGCTGGTGGAAGAATCGTAGACTGAGGTTAAACAAAAGAGAACAGTAACAAAGAGAAAAAAAAAAGTTGTGAAAGCATCAGGAGGCAGAGAAATGAGATAGCAGTAACAGAATCAGAGAAGGCATGCTGACATTTATTCAGGGGAAATTTTCCAAAGGTACCAAGTACGTTCTCTCAACCATCTGATCCGAGTAGCACTTATGTTCAAGAAGGCATTAGACTTGGCAATATTTGACGTAATATTTTTGCTTTAATGATTTTCCTAATGTTAAGAGAAAAAAACCAAAAATACATTGTAAGAATTCTAAATGCCAAGTTTATCTGACACAAGAATGCATTATACCTGATATTTACTAGGACACTGAGGAGAAACATGGCTATGCGCTGACCAGAGAGAAACAGAAAACTACTTTATGTTGAAGCCCTTGAAATGCTGATTAGCGGACAGTTAACTAGTCTTCTTAATTTCTTTAAATGAATGCTCATTTACACCAATACATGTTCAACCACTTTTTTTCTTGCCGAGACAAAGAACATCGAGACCTGCTAAATTTTAAAGGTTAGAAATAACACATTTGTTTGCAACGGAAAGGATAGCCTAGATTCTGTTGGCTTACTGGTCTGCCACATTTCCAGTTCTGAAGCAGACGTGCCCATGCTTCCCTACAAGAACTTGTTCAGGAGCCCCCTTTCAACCGGCATTACATTTTGCATAGCGGAAGAATACACTGTCTTAGTTTATACTCTGGATTGTTTGATGAATTATGCTATTACTAGACTATTCCTCAAAAGTGACCTTTTGGAGAGTTCACAAGCCAATACAAAAAAAACCCCCTCCAATCAATCCATATTCTTACCCTAGCTCATGTGTTATGACAGGAAACCAAAACCATACCGATTTTAACTATTTCATTTGGTCAGTGATTTTTTTTCCTCTAATATAACTTGTTTCTGATGTAATTTAGGAAGTTATGAAAATTCAACTTAGAATAATGTGAAATTTTGTTTAATTAATTCTTCAAGAAAAGGATGGTTACTAGTTCATGTAGATCAGTCAATAATATTTACTGCAAGGTCTTTATGGTGGGTAATTATTCATTTAAATTTCAGTCAGTAAAAAAAGACAAACAGTAGGATAACTGGTAATATGATCTCTCAGGGTGAAAAATAAAGAACACGGGGAAAAAAACCTTGAAAAGTTTGTTTCCTGTTGTGCACTTTTTTTAAAATCAGCTACCATTCTATTTTGTTTGTATCCTGAAATTCTGTACCACGAGTTGATGTTTATACATTTAAAATTTGATTACAACAAAAAGCAGGAAGGCCAGAACTCCAGAAATATTTGCTGCAAATGTTTGGTCAAAACGCTCATCCCCATAAAATTCAGGAACCTAACAAAAGGGAAGAAAGAGTTCTCTCCAACTCCAAGCTCACAGAAACTCATTTGAAGGAGACCGCATTTGCCGTGGAAGGGAACACAACACAAGAAAAACACACACATCAGCTCCATGGAGAATGGAGCTGGCGCTGCAAACCGGCGACTCCAAATTCTTTTCTCCCTCCTCTTCCTGCATCTGTTTTGGCTGGCATCCGACACAAGAAATCCAACTGATGTCACCTGCCCAATCCAGCACTGCTGTAACTCACTGCTCAAGACAAAAACAAACCCGAAAAGCAAGCAGACAGCTCAGCAATCTGGGGACAGGAGAGGCAGTTTATGCGGAACTGCTGCCTGAAACAGCGCAGCGTAAACTCGCCAGTGAACATTCTCTCCATCCGCAACTGCTGCTCTGTCACCCCGCAGATCCCCAGCTCCTGCTCTTTAGTGAGCAGTATCAGGGCAGCATGTGGTGGGTCACAGAACAAATAAATCAGTAACAAATGCTGATCGTAACAGGTGGTAAAAAAAAAAATCAAGTATTTTGAAGTCACTTGCAGGGAACAGGTCACATGCAAGCTCCCAGAGACAATGTGTATTTTGCAAACAGTACTCACAGACTTGGGATTTCCTATAGGAAAGGAAGGCGCTGTTCTCCCACATAACGCTTTCAAAGAGAGACATACCTTGTTGCATACCCCACAGATAGAAAGTTTAACTGCCTTCTCTGTTTCCATGTGCTCTTAGCTCTATGACAGAGGAACTACTTAAGGTAAGATTATACTCAGTAACTCCAAATAAGTAATAAATTAGATGCGTATCGTAATAACACCCAGTTTTTAACACCAGGAAAAATTAAGCAGGATTGATAAATTTCAAAGATATCAGGTCCTCCTGTGGGATAAAGATGCATCTATTCAATGGAAAATTAAAATATTTTACATTTTTAAGTACAGGTACACTCTGCAAAGTAGGGCAGTTAGTTAATTGTTCTGAATTCACAGTATTTAGAAGTTTATATAGCGAGAGCAACCAAATTCTCTACAGAAACCCTCCTCTACCCCTTTTTTTAAATTTCTCCTAAGTTAATGGAAAACTAAATATCAAAAGAACAGCACAACACAATGCTAATTCCCTAAAATAAAACCACCACAAGGTTTACTGTGGGGATGGCAACAGTAAGACACAGTTTTATTTTCAGTTCTCTCATTAAATATAAAGCAGGTAAGGTTTGCTTTCACTTAAGTTAAGATCAAACATTTTAACACAGTAAATTAAAAACATAAAACAGCTCTCAAATAACATTACCACAAATTAACTGATTTCTGAAAACCCCCTTGGTTTTGACACCAAATTATAACTCCTTTTTTTGCACTTCATACTTCATGTATTACTAAAAACTTTCAGAAGTTGCTAGTATATAGCCTCACTTCAAAGAAATAGTAATCGTTTGAAAATGAAAATATAATTTATTTCATTATGAAATTTTTATTCCCAGAATTGACTCACAAAAGCATATTTAGGCCCTGGACTACATCCCAACTGATAATTAATTACGTTTTAAACTCTACTTCTATTACAATTCCTAATATTCCTCATTTTACATGTTCTTTTTTAGTGCTGTATGTGTGACCGCACACAACTGACTGGAGACCAAAAAGGGCAGCAACGTCAGAAACAAGGAGAGAGACTGACTATTTAATGGACATATGTTAAGAGATGAAAGTAATCACAGAGCTGGCGTCAGATTTGTTTTCTAAAATTCAGAATCAGAAGATTAGCCTTGAAATAAAATGTCTATCTTTGAGGTGCTTACTGAACCATAATGCCATAATACCGTTCATCCTGGGATCAGGAGAAAACCTTCAACACATTTTTGAATGTAAATCAAGAAAACAAGCAAATATTAAGTACACTAATATCTCACCATCACAAGTCTGCCTTTTCAAAGGTGTATCAGCCTGAGTAACAGCAGGAACATGCAGACACATTTGCATGTCTCCCTCTAAACAGTTTTTCCTCCCTGATGGTTGCTATGTAAATAGAAGCAACCTTTTATTGAAAGTACAGATTGTCCTTTTAGACGAACAACCGTCCTCAGCGCATTTCCTTCACTCGGTACCATTCATTTACTGAATGTTTCCCACGGAGAAGTATGTTCAGAAAAAGCTCAATTTACAGGTCAGAGTGGTTTTGGTTTTTTTTTTTTTTTTTTTCTTTTTTTCCCCAGAGCTGAGTGATAACACTTTATCTAGAGTAGGAGAAAAAGCAGACAACCTGCAGTATGTTGCCAGTATATGAACAAACCAAAATATTTTTTTTACTTTAAAGTATGTGAGAACTTTAAATTCTTCCAGTGATTCAGAAAGATTGATAATTGCAGAAGTTGACAGACATAATCCTGAGAACTGGAGGTTCCACTCCACTTTTGAAGATGTTAGAAATTTCTCCACACTTATGTGTCAATACAGAACAGACTGAAATATATCGTAAATTGAGACCTACAGACTTGTCGCTGAGCGAATCAATTCTGCAGTGTAGCTGTACTGACTGGCAAGCTTTCCTAGGGGCAACCAGATAATACTGTGCTTTGAAGGCGCATTGTTTCAGTAAAGCTGGTATCTGTCCCAAATTGTCCATCTCCCCTCATCCTGTTTAAGAGGATTATTTCTTTGCTGCTAGGCCTCGAACAGGACTCTGGCTGGAATTGCTGCATTGCGATTACGGTTTGGGATTTTGTCCCACGCTCTAGCGGATACGTGTTTACATGTGGAGTAACATTTAAGTGTGGACAGTTTGAGCAGCTTCGGTTTACCTTAGAAGAGCTATTAAGCTGAAGCCTTTGGAACTGCTACGGCTAAGTGTAAGAAGTAGAAGGAAGTTCACGAGTGCAGCTTCAATCATACTAAAGTCAATGGCAGAATTCCTAACAACTTCAGATTGGTCAAGGTTTAGCCACATACCTTCAAATCAGACAAACCAGCCAAAATCTCATACTGCCGTCTGAATCTTCAACGCATGTGCGTGACAAACACAAGTGAGCGGGACCTCCTAGAAGGTCAGGCACAGACACCTTTGCTATCTTCACTGAACGTTTTAGGTTACAGTGGTTATGATTAGTTCTTTACAGGAAGCAATTCCTACCCCTCTGTCGCCCAGCTCGTTTCTCATTTATATTTGGTAGGTTTTATCTCAGCCTGCAGGGAACAGAAGCTTGTTCCTCTGACTCACTCCACAGCACGGCCGAGAGCAAGTCACAGGGCAGCGCAAAGTGCTCCTGACATCAGAAAGGACGTTTCGCAAGCCTGGAAGTGAATCGGGAAAGCTGATAATGTCAGAAGTACTGTAAACTATATAAATAAATAAAATATTTCAGAGTTACTCCGTAGCTTGATTAGTGTGCCTTGTAGAGTCTCTCTTGCAATCCTATACCTTAAAATGTCAAATATTACAAAAAACCTTCATGAATCTGTCTAGGGCTAGAAACCCACATTATGGATTACTGAATTCCAAAAAGCTGAATGTGGGTAAACACACTGCTACATAACTGCAGGCTGCATCACCAAATACACCGCAATCATTTCCCAACAAGTATAGTTCACTTGTGTTTATAATTCCGTGTGCTGGCAAGCACTCTCTAATAGAGTTTCTAAAAATAATGAAGTGTTAGTAATACAGCAACTACAGCAGCCTCCACTTTCAAACTTGTGCTCTCTCTCCAAAAGACTCTGTGTGTGCAAGTGGAGGGAGATTCTGCTCAACTTTTCAACAATAAAATTTCGTTCCACTTTCAGGGGGTTTGAGCAAATAAATGTCTTGTGGCAATATGATTCTGCGAATATAAAACGAGGCTTGAAGCAGATTTCAAATAACTAAACGGTTAGCATATTTGTAATTTAAAGTCTTTACAACACTTAAGTACTAAAAGATAAAGGTATTACTGCTAAAATGCCCAAAAGCTTAAATTAGAGGAGTTTTTCACTACCCAGGATGATGTGTGCAAAATGTAATGGATATAATTCTTAGCTTTGATAATAATGCTTTAAATTTTATTTAGCAACCTGAAAATATTTTAAATAATTGTGATTTATCATAATCCCTCAAATAATATTCCTATTCCCACATCTTGATATGCTGTGGTTTTTATTTACACTATGTGGAGCAGAAGTAATTTTAAAAGCAGAAAAGCTTTTTTTTTTAAATTACATAAACTGTTTTAAACACTCACTTGAGGTAAAACTTAGGCTATAACTTTCTCAGGAAGGATTATTATCAGCCTCTAATGACTTGTTTGAAAGGATTTTCACTGTTGGATGAATACCCTCCTTTTTGATTTTGAAGTAGCTTGTTTTTGATAATAAAAGCATTTAAAATACCATACTCCAGAGTTTTATCCTTGTGTGTGTATCCAGCAATCTGTTGAATATTAAAGTTAATGCTGAATAAGTAGGCTCCTATTGCCTTATTTATTATCAACAGTGATTATATATTACTCTTTCCTGTTTAAAAAAAACCCCAACTCTTTGTATAGTAGGATAAAGAATATAAGACTTCAACAAGTAACTGAAAAGGCGCCCAGTCAGGTCATAGAAATTTATAGCTAAATCTCTCTTTTACTGAAGATAAAAATCCCACCTTATAACAAAGTTTATATTCTCTAATTCTTTTCTAGAATACACAAAATACAGCCTGAAAATGCTAGTCTCCAGGAGGTTATTCTTTTCAACCTAGGATGACAGGGAAGATGAAGCTTTCTACCAACGCAACTGAAAAACTCTGAATTGACACCACAGTATCCAGTGCAGTATGTATTGTATTTGCACAACTCATCTAATCAGACGCAAATTTTTCTTTTGACTTTCACTTCCAACACACTGTACCCCCCCTTGTCCCCATGGCTCAAGGAGCCAGCACGTGACAGACCTGGAAACCGGAACGGTATTCTGGCAATGATAATGCCTGGGCCTTTAACTCTAGAATTAGCTTTTCCCACAAATACAAGACACAGCCCAGCATTTTGCTGGGTTTATAATATCAGAGGGTTTAACTAGAG
The DNA here is from genome assembly GCA_013389945.1 of Fregata magnificens. Classification (NCBI taxonomy): domain Eukaryota; kingdom Metazoa; phylum Chordata; class Aves; order Suliformes; family Fregatidae; genus Fregata; species Fregata magnificens. The sequence goes on along the minus strand of WAAD01016998.1, from coordinate 80,947 downwards.
CGAAGATGAGTTTTTTCCTTTTTATTTATTCATTCTTTTTGGAGACAGAAAGCTGCATGGTCATACCGCTGATTTTATTACTGTATTTTTCTGTATGTAATTGCTGACTTCTGGAAGCTACCAATGCCACCCTGTTAGATGAAAAAACAGATAAAAGCACCAGATTTTAGACGAATGTATGCAGTAATACATTTTGCAATGAGATTTAATCTGGAAACTAAGTCAGCAGGATAGATTCGGATATAGAATAGCTTTTTGAACTACAACAGTCATAAAACATGCACATTCCTCAATTCTTCATTACTTGACAGCTTTTCTCAAATAGGAAAACAGCTAAATAGCACAAAAAGCAATAAAGACTCTGTATCTGGTTTATTATCTGTAATTTTCTGTGGCTAGATCTATACCAGAGCTGCTCTGGCTGGCACCTTCAGTGTTAAGACTGTATCAGCATTTCCATTATAAAATGAGGGCCTTATAAACTCAGCTTTAAAGAGATCAGTGTGTACTGAAACTCAGCACACAATTTTTCCATGCAGGAGCAAATAGTTTATTACTGCTATTAAAAAGAGTGATGTTATTTCCAGCTCTTCTGCTTGAAGTTTTATTCTGGTTTCTTTACAGAGAAATACCAAAAGATACAGCTTTCAGGGAGAAAAATGCCTAACAATGAAGTCTAATAAAGTCCGGAATCGTTTCCCAGGGAACTTTGAGAATGTGTAGGGATGGGGTAAAGACAGCACTGCCAATTCTTGACTCTCTGAAAACTTGACTAAAAATTACGTATGGATTTCTTGATTCTGCAAGCTAATTTACACTACTTGCAATGTGCTGTCCTCCACTCCCATTAAAAAAAAAAAAAGAAAAAACCAAAAATGAGTCTGCTCCTTGATACTTTTCTTCTTGTAAAACTAGCTTCTGCTCTGCACATGTTCGAACACAGTAGTCTGCCCCTCCCAGGACAGGAAGATCTTTTAAGGACAGATGTGCAAGCTGATGGAAAAGCTGATTAAGAAGGGGGCCAGGTGATATGGGAGGGGGGGAAGGGGGTGTGTGGGGATTACATATCAAGGAAAGGCCTGAAGTGGGCCCTAACCTACGGCAGATCCCTGAACAGAAAAGGATGAGAAGAATGGTAATCTCTAGGCACAGGCTACTGTGCTCAGGAAGATACCTTTCTTTCAGTGCAACCTAGAGGTAGGATTGTTGGGAGAGAGGAGGGAAGGAGAACTGATTTTGTCCTTGACAGAAAACCTAAAAAGACTTGAGGGATGGAATTCATCACCCCTACATGCAGATATCAACAAAGTCCTTATCTGCACAGAACAGAGGCTTTCCAGATAGCCATCTGCACTCCTTGTATAGCAAGTGAAGAGACAGGAAATTCATAGCACTATTCATTTGAGCTATTTTAAACATCTAGCTAAGGGCAACACGAATTCTGTTCTAGAAATGCCTATTAGAGTCCAGACAGCAATCCCTGAAGTCGGTCTCCAAACTTAGACACGTGCAATATAAAAGATAAAATCATTGTGTAACAGTCCTGTGGAGCACTAGAAGAGAAAGCAGCCTTTTAAAGGTGCAGAACACTTTCCACACCATTTGTCTACTAATGCCAGTGTGCAGGTGAGCTGTGCTGATTCAGCTTTCCTTAAAGAGACTTGGGAAGAAATATTTGCTTCTGACATAGCTTTTGCCTGGTTTAGAAGACCCTAAATTTTCAAGAACATGCTCCTGGCATAATGATGGCTAGCAAACAAACTGTTAACAATTTGACTTTTATTGTTTTGTACCATTTAGAATGCTGTACAGCACTCAGTAAATTGCCTCTGAAAGGGAAGATGCAGGAACAGTTCAGCATGGCTCAGCTATAAGCACCACTCACTGAACGCCAGAAGTGTGAATGCAGCCAGTTTTAACTTTCTGCACAGGTAATTGCCGCTACGCCTGCACAGATGGATGAACAGCCAGAAGGAAAGTCTCTAACGCCAAACGTGTTTTCACGCTGCATATTAGATCTTAATGGAGTGACTGCTGGTTCTAATATACTTCATCACCCACATGAAAACAGGATAGGCAGATAAACAGTTACATGCACATTCCTTAGGAACAGGTTTTGTCCCATTTTTGTCTATTTATTCTTCGCAGTTCTCGGACATTTAGACTTGGTTCAGAAGTTATAAGAGAAGCAATTAAACCTCTTTTCCAATTCAAAAGCACCACCACCATTTCCCACACCAACTCAAGTCCTAGGGGGCTAGTTAAAGATGATGAATGCTGTTAAATTAAGTGCTGAATACTGTGTCAAGGACAGGCTGGTGAATGACCATGGAAGTGGGCAAGAGCAGCAACACTAAAAAGAGAAAATTAAGACCTCTCTCTGTGGACTGCATCAACTAACCTGAAACAAATAAACTCTTGCAATGGTTATTTGAACAGGGTGGGGTGGGGCGGGGGTGTGTGTGGAAATCCCTTTTCATTTTATTTCATCTTTAAAGATTTCCATTGTTTTTTTCTTGTGCTGATCAGCAACACATAAACCATTTGGTGTCTCAGTACCACCTCAGGAAAGAGACTTTCAGACTTTCCTATAGTTTACACTGAAACATTGAAGGATTTTTTTTCTTCTTTTTTTTTTTTTTTAAATCAAATGGATCAGTTTATGTACAAAAGAAAAAAAAAAAAACCAGAAAATTCAATCCAGAATCAAATTTCATACTAACCAAAATATGTCTCTTATTTTGCAAATCACACTGGTAAAAATACAGAACAATGTTATTTCTCCACCACCCTTCTTAATTGTCATATAGTGGTCGTGCCTTATAAATTAGGGCTTAGCACAGGGCAAGTACAGACAATTGCTACTTGTTCATTAGAGCTAGGTCAGGTCACAGGATGGAATTACTAGTTAAGAAATTCTTCTTTTCAAACCCACTATATCCAAGACACACCAGAAATTTGAAACAAATGAATATGGAAAGTAAATACTATGGTAGAAATATGGCCTAAAGATGTGGCCAACGGAAGCTCCTCTACAAATCCATCATGTTCAAAGGATTGCAAACAATGACATTTATTTCACTTTCTTTTGCTTCTTGCAGTGAAGGCTTAGCTAGTCAACGGTGATTCAGATGTTTCTTCCTTGAATATCACTGTGCACAGAAAACCACCTCCAGTTAAGGGAACAGTGATCCACAATGCTGAAAGTGGTAACTCATGAGGCAATGATATACAGAAGTATAAAGAAGTTAGCATAGTGACACTAAAGCAGACACTTGCTATTGAGAACTATGTAATTTGTGAGACGTTCTACAGAATAAATATTCAAGCTAAAAAAAGCATGATGTTTTCCATCCCTTAACTAGTCTTTGTTTTTTATTAAAATGTATTACATTTTTTCCAATGTGTAAAATTGAATAAAACTGTATTTCCCTCATTTGATCCCCCCTGCCATAAAAAAAACCATCCCAAGACTTCTATATCATAGCCTATGAATGTCTTGGAGCATGGTGTGTCAAGAGCTTTTGACCAAAAGTAGGATAATAGTAAACACCAATCTATAAGGCAAGTTAATTGGCATTCTTTCCCTTTTATTTGATAATATATGACATAATACATCCTGATCACATCCCTTTTCGGACAAATTGTTGTCAATATATACAGCTGATGGGTCAGCCATATATACTTTTCTGCATGGAGAATTTGTATGCATTTCTGAACGTAAGTTCCTATATATCTGATATTAATTCAGAGTCCAACTAAGGTAGAAATATTGTAGTAGGGTTTCACTGTGTAAGGAAGGTCTATAGAAGTACTGAATTCTTTAGATATACATTTCTAATCCTAGACAGAGCAGAAATGTGCATCTTTTATATACACAATTTAACATTAGATATTATTTTAGTAACACTGTTGAACACTAGAAAATTTTCACCAGCAGTTCCTCTAAATCGATCAGCAATCTCATTGACCCGCTTTCTCTTAGGTCAAACCCACAAATAAATAATCCCCAGTATGATTAAACACATTCGACTGATAGCTCTCCTAGCAGGATATAAAAGAGAATGGTTGAAGGTTTTAAACTTGCCTAGTCGTAGCAATTTTGTGAGTGGATTGCTATGTATTCTTTGCAAAGTTTAGTCCTCGTAGAAATCTATTCCAAATCACAAGAAGTCATTAAGGTAAGAAGGGGTTATGAGCAACCTTTTTACGCTGAGGAGGTATCACTGAAACTAAGAAAAATGGTGAGTGGAACAAAAGAACTAAGAGAAGCATTCATCCCCTCTAGAAAAAATAAACTGTCAAAATCCATTGTGCTATATGTCATAATATAATAATGCACTAAAATACAGTATTATAGGATTCTGAGTAAGAGCTAAGATTTTTTTCCTCATCTGCACTGCAGTCATCTAATCGTCAGTTGCTAATTACTAATTTTGTAGAAGGATTCTAGCAAACAGCTCTGCCTTTCCCCTACACAGCTTTATTAACAGTACTTGGCTCTGCTCTAGGTGATAAAAAATTATTCCTGATCAAACACAAAGCTCACCACTGATACACCTGAAGTCCACTGCCTCAATGATATGCAGAGGTCTCCCATGAAAGCACTTCCATTAAAACAATGGAACTGGTATCCCTTTCCCCACCAAAACTCAGGGTATCAACGGAAGTGTGAAGTTTTGAATGACCTACAACAAAGGGGAGAGTAAGGCAGGGAAGTGGATGTTACAGCCTTTGGGAGAGGCAGCAGCAGAGGAGCAGCAGTTCCTTAAGCCCATTGAGTTCCACATTCTTCAGATGAACTTTTTAACCACTTCCCATAGAGTCCATATGAAAGCCATCACGTGCATTGCACGCGTTCGCCCAACCCTGCTTCCGCTTTCACATAAAGGAGACTTTGCCAAAGACAGTGTCTCAGCTAGAGTTCAGGCAACCAATTGCTGGTTTGCCACACGGCATTGGCCTGAACGAGGCACACATCTTAGGTGCCCACATGCAAGTCTTTCGGGCACTGTGCAATGCAGAATTTTGGCCCTTCGTGATTGCTGAACTGCGTTTATCCTGGCTTGCTCTTTTTGGTTTACATGCCCCAATCCCAGCTGATATCTTAGGAGCATAAGTAGATTCTCTGTACTTTCACAACAATATTTATTCTAAAATTATTTCTAAGAAAGGAAAATAAAAGCTGAGTTGTGAGAAATGCAGACTTGCAGAGGTAAGAGTTGCCATTTCTGCTTGTTAAGTAAATATGATTCAATTCCACCACTACAACTTTTTGTTAGGGCACTTTGTATTTTTATCACAACAAAAATGCCTTTGTCAGGTCTCTGAAACAGTTGTCCTATACATGAGATTTTTGAATTGTTTCCCACAAATACAGCTATGCACTCACAGACCCCAAATTATAAACAATGTGAGTATTTGTTATACGCCACAGTACATATACACACTTAGCAGTAGCCTATTGCATTACATATAAAATATCATAGTAGTCAAAAGAATTTGTAACAAGGCTTCCAAATAAAATTTTTCCCAATTGGACATAAGCGCATACTTTACTTAGTATTTTATAATGACCCGTAATGAAATACATCCTTGCCTGCCCCAAACCGCTTCTGTCTAAAACAGAAGATATTTGAAAGGTCATAAACACTTGGTAGCAGTAGGACTGCAGACGCCCGCTTGAATGTTTTCACTCAAGATAAATAAGGCTGTAGCAGCTGCTGCTTACAGCCTCAGGCCCATGCCCTATATCAATCAAATACACACAAACTTGCTTAACTGGAAGAGTCTAGAATTTTTATTTTTTTTTTTAAATGCTAACAACTATAAAACATGGCAACTTTTCCCTCAGCTTAACAGAATAAATATTTCAGGCACACCCTTACTTAGCATCATAGGTCCTCCAAACAAACTTCTGTGGGATAGATTAAAAATGACACCTTACTAAAGAATGTTTTATATGTAGACAAAATAAAGCAAAACTTTCACCAAAATGCTTTCATTCCCCACACTTCCTATGGCATCTTGCCCAGCCAATCACCTCTACCCAGAATATTTCTGGGCTTACTACAAATATGAGAAAATGCCACCAAAAAGTTTTAAGTTTCAATTAATTCTTTATTTTTGAAATTTTTTGCACTAAAGAATGCAAGTGCCATTTGGACTGAGTGCCTCTGTGACTGCCATGCTTCATGGCTGACTAAATTGATTTCACATGGTAACTAAAACTAAGAGCACATAGGAACAAATTTCATAATTCTCCTCTGGAAACACTGAAGTATGTCTTTGGTATGCGAATCATTACTACAGTGAAGATCAAAGAAGTGACTCTGGGGGGTAGATCCTTTACGAAAGCGAGAACTACTGCAGAGACACTGGGGCACATCTCTGCAAGTTGCACAGATCTGTAAACCTCTGATGCTTTTGTACTAGGTTTGACATATTATAGCTAGTTATATAATTGGTTATGGTGGTTCTCCATGAACAGCTATTATTGGAAAGCAACAAAGGATAATACATAGGAAAGGGGAAAATCAGACATACTTTTTTTTCCATTTCATTTTTAGTACGAAATTTAGATTCATTTTAGTATGGGAACACTTAACATACCGTACTGCATACATGAAAGTCAAATGAAGAAGAAAAATCAGTGAAGTTTCTGCATTCCAAATTTTCCTGCTGAAATGTTCTCAGGCTGGCAGGAAAGATACTGTACACAACTTAGCAAAATTGCTAGCTTATAGAGACTGAAATGAAACCTGTACTGGCAAGGGATTATTTTTCTTATTTTACTTTTTTAAAATAAAAGCTTAGGGATACCTTGTGATTTTCTACTCACAATGTGTACTGAAGAGCTAAAAAGATTATACTGGAATAACTTGGAGACTTAGCTTTTCCATAGGAAAGCTGCAGAGTCATCATATGGCCTTGCTGCAGTGAGCAGCTGTCTTTCTGTGCTACATTTCACTGAAAGAAAGCGCAGGAGAATGAGAACACACAAGCAAGGAAGACCGAAATCCCTTCTAGTGAATCTGTTTTCACAGCTGGAGACAGAGTGCTTACTATTCTATATACAGCATCACTGAGCTTAGGAACTCAAGTGGCCAGTGTTAAATTGCACAGTAAAGCAATTTAAGCAAATGACTAATCTAAACCCTTAAGTTTCACTCCTACTTTGGTCTTTTTAAAAGTGGCTTAAAAACATAAAACATCAATCCTCTCCCATTATAACAAAGAAAAGCCAGGAGATGAATTTTTTCATCTTAAAGCAAAATCAAGGCAAACACAAACAACAAGACAGTTTTCTAAATTGTGCCAAGCTACTTGTACAGTTGTTTGATCAGGACTTGTGACACACAAAAACCAGGACATGTTTNAAAAAAAAAAAAAAAAAAAAATTACTATAAGAAAGAATATTTTTTTCTAACTTCTTGGTACCTTATCTGCTAAGTCAATATTTTGATTGGAATTAAGATTTCTATAGTCTTAGCTACTATTGCATTACAACACATTTTGAAATCGTGTAGAAGTACACGCGTGTGTACATTATACTTAGAAGGTGTCAAAGTATTTGGTTTTAAAGACAGAGTGCATGAAGAAGTCTTCATGTGGCAAGGTCTCAGCCAACTAAATTAACATGAACACTTAATTTGCCATTTGAATGTTCTGATTTTTAAAAATCTTTCCAGCTGACGTAACACTGAGTTAAGAAACACGTGTGACATTAGGATCTCAAAATACTACACTGGATGTAATCATAACTGCGAGCAAAGTTACGTTAGATTAGAAATAGAGATGATTCGTGGCTTGCTCCGGAGACATGCAGAACATTCTAGCGCTAACAATGGAAGTGCTTCTGTTGCCTCAAGTCTAGAAGCCTTTGCGTGGCAATTCTGTATTTTACTAGCATAGCATACTCAGCATCATACTTACTGCGGTGCTGGCTGTTGTAGAACCAGGGGTGCCACGACCCTCTTTACCAACAACCTGATTTTCTTCTTCAGGACCACGGGTGACAAGAATTCTGAAGTGCTGCTGCCTTGTGTTTTGATCTGGTCTGATTTTAAACAGGCATCCCTGCCCTTGAGGAATCCGCTCTACTGAATTGCTTCTAGATATTTCTGACCCATTCCTGCCATTTCCATGCAGTTCTGAATTCAATCCATCATCTGTGGGGCTAATTTCTTCTGTTGGCGGCTGGACAGGGTAGGAAGTACTCCTTTCTAGCCGTATCCGAGGATACCTGACCAATCTGTCCCCTTTTGTTCCAGTAAAACCAAAGTTATATTCGCCTCCTGCACCTGTACCGCTTGTCTGTGGCTGCTGTAACTGGAGAACAAAGAACTTTTTCCCTGAATTTGCTGACATATCTGGCACATGTTGCAAAGACCAACGCCGGGGTTCAGGGGTGGGAGCATTATTTTGAGCCTCAGTACCAAAGGGTAGTAGAGTAACCTGAGGCACGTCTGCACTTGAAGCCCGATGCTGAATCCTCACACCACTTATGTTTAAACCTGAAGCTGCTTCATTTGCCTCTTCTTCTTGGGTAGTTGATGAAGCATCTTCACTCTGGTTATTACAAGGAATAGTACAAAATATTCTACGATTACAGCAAACAGTTCCATTAATCTGTTGCCCTAACTCTTCCGTCAGCCTGGGTGGAGAATTTTCAGGAGTCACCACTGGACTGCTTGGAGAAGAAGAATGGTTTTCAACAGGGCATGCATAATGCTCCCTAACGTCCGAGAATTTACAAGGAAGCGTCTCCTCAGGAGATTCCAGGGTTGCGCACTCGTCCGCGCAGCCGTTCGCAGCTTTGCGCTGAAGAGAGATCTGCATTGATGAGCTTCTCGTTGGACGAACATCAATACTGTTCAGCAGCTGGGGAATAAACATGGATGTACTCCTTTTTAAGGAGCCCACTTCTTGCAAATCACCGCCACCACCATAATCTGCTCCGTGTCGGGAGAAAGCGTGAGGACTGTTTCTTCTTGGCAAAGTGTGGAATGCCATGAAAAAGTCATCTTCTCTCTCCCGGTCGAGGATCTCTGATTCGGGGGCTGTGTTGCTTCGCCCAGAGCCAAAATGAAACCGCAGCCGATGGGCCATGGTTTTACAGAGAGAAGAAAAGGAGAGGGAGAACAGCAACAATTCAGGCACTGCCAGAAGTTAAAAACCAAAGACATAAACTCCAAGAAAAAGCGTCCCATCTGCCAAACTGTTAGCACTGCAGCCCTGATAGCGACAGATAGCAGAAATAGCCCAAGTGGCAAGCAGCATTCCAGGCATGATTGGGTAAGAGCAATCAGCGCTCCTACACACTGTGACATAGGGTAGGATGGTGGGAGTCACGTGGCCTGGTTCCCCCTCTCCAATGTAAGCTAGTGGGGGTTTTGGTTTNTTTTTAATGCCAGCAAGAGCCTGAAACAGCACCTTCACAGCTGCTCCTTTTCCATCAGAGAGGAGCGGCCCCAGCGGGAGAGCTCTCACAGCTGACTAAGGCAGCAAACACACTCGGCACTGCTATAAATCTAAACCACATCATCTTCACAAGGCACATTTGTATAAAGCACACGCACAAAGATTTAACTACAACAAAACCACTTCGATTTAGTGTTAAAAGTTTAAATCAACTCCACATGCAAATGACAAAAATTATTTCAAGCTTAACATTTTGGTGTGTGTTACAGCATTAGGCTATCATGGCAGAACATGAATAAATATAGCACGGTTACGCTTTCAATTTTAACTGTGCTCATAACGTGATTAAGCAACAAACTTCTTGCCTTTAAAAAGCCACAACTTTTACATTGTCCCTACAAACGCAACATAACCTACACTACCCTACACAGTCCCTTTTAATAATTAAAAACTACAACAAACAAAGCAATCGTACATATGGCAAAGATTTCCTCACACAATAAAAACAGCAGAAATGTGAAACATGGCAGGAGACAGTTTCTTTTTCAGTTTTACCAGGCAGTGAAGACGAGTGAAAACCAGAGACGGGTGTTGCATGTCGTTTTGTACCGATTTGTCTTAAACACCGTACAGAAACTCTGCCCATTGTTGGCCAGCCTCCAGTGAGAAAGTTAGCAATATTACCACGAGTGCGACTGCCAGCATGGAATACAGTTACGCGCTCTGAGAGCCAAAAGACCTCAGAAGAACAGACAGACAGTATACACCAAAACGTAAGGCAAACACCCTAAATCAGCTCTATTACAACGCCGAACTCAGTGGTCTGAGGATACTCACATTTGAAACATGCTCACAATAGCACTTGTTAGCACACGCTAGAAAAGAAACTCTGTTTAGCAATAAGTGTAGCTTCACTTCAACACATGGACGTTTGTTCCCTAGAAGAACCTGAAAGCATAAGTTTTCTCAACAGTTTCTTGTCTGAAAAATTGTAGGTGGAGGGTCAATACTCTATCCAGACATTTAAACCCCTGTTTGCAAGCAGCTTGTTTTCAAAAGACAGAAAATGACCAATCACAAGAGAAATGGAAGCCTAAAATGATATTACTGCCAACAGACAGCACAATCCCCTATTGTTTTAAGTGGACTATGAGCCAACAAGATGAAAAACATGAATAGCTTCTACACAGCAACAGTACTGTAGATTGCCTTGTGGAAGCACAGGTGTTGATGTTATCTTATTTTTCAGATAAAACATATTATCCAAGGACACAGTCCCTCTTTGCACCGAAGGTGAAGCCTACATCATATATTCTCTGTTTGATTGGGGGATAGAAAGGAAAGGGCGTACTGCAAAGACAGAAAGTGCTTTGATAATTTGGGAACACAAAGAAGAAACAAAGTTCTTGCGATAAAAACCATGCAAGTATTGACAATAAGTATGTCAGAGTAAAGCCAAAATAATCAGTCCCATGCCTCCTCATTCCGTAAACATAACCTGATGGAAATCTGCTACTCTAAAAACCCTAAGGTACTTGCTTTGACAATAGCTCAGAACACCTTCTGAAAGGAAAGCAACAGCTCCTAAACCACTGGTTGCTGCCTTTGCAGGGAGGTTACAAGCCCGACGGCAGACTGTCTACACAAGTAGGACCACAGAAGAACAAACAGAAAATGGTTCAACAATAAAGTAGTACCTAAACTGCCAGTATAAGGCCAGTACTGCATACAGAAACTTAAAAATCTTAAGCAATATATCTGAAATGAGGATACCAAAACTGTCATTTCTCAGCTGTCACTGCGTATAGAATTTTTTCCTGAACTGCCACCTTGTTACTGTCCACACGGACATCCCCGTGGATGCCACTGCCCTCTGCGGGCCAGAGCAAAGCCTCTTCTATGCCCTGCTTTGTCCTCCACACCAGCACAAACGTATTCCAGCCATCCTCCAAGACACACGCAAGCCACACAGTAACGTCAGCACAGTCCTGAGCCCAGGCTTATGTACTCTGCCTCACAGTTAGAGTCACAGGATTTCTGCTTCAGCATTGTTTGCATCAGCTGGCAATGGAAGAGGACCTTAAAGCTGGGAGGAGCTGACCAATGATCTCCTTTAAGTTCAAAAGTATAGGACAGTTCTAATAGTGCAAGCCGTCATTATGATCATTCTATGTCAATAAATATGCTCACAGTCAGCCCACTCTAAATACACACTGTCACAGATTTACCGATTTACTTCCTCCTAAAGGAGGATATAATCCTTTGGCTGTAAGTGCTTTTTCCCCAAGAAGATTACAGCTTGTATGTTTTTCTTTGCTCTACATTTAATAGGAAGAGAGAGGAAAGGAATATATTTTTTGAAGACAGATGTTTCTGTACTGGGTTTTTTTGAATAAAAGGATCTTCACAACACTGATCCTAAGCTTCACAAAGCAAACAAATTTAGTAGAAATTGTACTGCACCCAACCAAGAAAATGTAATACTTGATCGGATAAACAAAGAGACAGTGTTACAATTTTCAATAGACAAAACCCCAAGAAAGTCATTTGCCCAGTATGCCATTGCACTGGCATATTTAACCTAATATGTTCAGAATGACAGCGTCACTTATTCCACATATGGCTGTGTGAAAACCGTTTCTACTTAATCATAATTCACTGTGAGGGTGGTGAGGCACTGGAACAGGTTGCCCAGAGAAGTTGTGGATGCCTCGTCCCTGGAAGTGTTCAAGGCCAGGTTGGATGGAGCTTTGAGCAACCTGGTCTAGTGGAAGGTGCCCCTGCCCATGGCAGCGGGTTGGAACTAGATGATCTTTAAGGTCCCTTCCAACCCAAACCATTCTATGATAACAAAGCAAGAAGCAGTAAGATGTTGGAAGACTTCTCTAGAAGAGCTACTCCATCAGACAAATTAAGTTCAAGACTAAAAACACTAAACCATACGCTGGGCATTATGAGGCAGAGAACCAAAGACATAACAGAGAGCATTATTTTGCCATTACCTTAAACCTTCATACACCCACATCTTGAGTACAAGCTACAGCTCTGGTGACATCCCCAAAAAGGACGCAAAAGTATTAAAAGGTACAGGAAAGAGACACTACAATGATCAGAAGATGAAGCAGCTGCTTTTTAAGTAACTAAAAAGGTTGGGACTTTATCAGTTTGCACTGGAGAAGCCTAAGGAACAATATGATGAGGTTTTCACTGTCAGAATACTGGGTTAAGAGGGACCATTTTGGTCTGACCCAGCAGGGTGCTACTTTTTTGCTTAATGCTCTGACTATTAGTCCCTAAACCAGATGCTTTTTATGCTTCTATCTGCATTTCTTAGCATGCTTACTTAAACAACAGACAAAGATACATCTTTAAGGTGTGCTATGTATTCATCACCCGTGTTACACAGAGCTGTTACACAGATTAGTAAAACACAATCAAGATAAGCACTCACCAATCTGTTTTCATCAAACACTTCAAACAGGAGACGATGATTGGTTGGGTTTACCTATGAGAAAATTCAAATAACATCACTTTAGGTTCATTACCTTGATGATAACAATATACGAACAAAATGTTCATACAGTGATTGAACCAAGGCAAACGAACAGGACTGACAGGTTTTATGTAAATCTTTAGTTTTACTTAAACTGGAGCACTAGAACACTTTGTTTCGAAATGCTACTGCAACTAGAAACAGCCTAGCAGTTAACACTGAAAGCTCTCATTTACCATGTTCAGTGCAAGACAGTTACTGCATTTCTCTTACTACAGAAAGCTCCGAAGAGGAAAGGCATGGCTGCTGCGTGCCGCCGAGCTGCATGCAGCCATATGACCAAGAGGAATTTGGAGAGGACACCCCTGGGCAGACCACGGCTGCTTCTCTCTCATGTCACCCCCAGTATGTGCTGCATCCAGGAAGGGCTAACAGGGGGGCTTCAGCTGCCTTGAGCACACCAGCAAAGCTAACCTGGTCTCAGGAGAAGTGGCCTGGCCGAAGTGGCAAGCTCTGTGTTTGGGAATAAGTCCCAGGCTGGACAGACTATCAGGGCTCCCAGATTTTTTTTTGTTCTACAACTGCAAAGCTCAACTAAAATATAGGGAGCAAGAGCTTTACTGTATTTCTTCCAGAATTTCACAATCATCTGTATTTCGGACTGTCTATCGCTCACCATTTCTAGCCCATTTATCACACATGCCTGTGGAAAACCCAGCAGAAGTCTCTCCAACACTTGAAAACAGCAAATATACCTCCAGAAAATTGTTTACATTGAAGTAAGTTTAAGCAGAAAGAGTGCCAACATTTAAAAGGAAAAAACAAACAAAGAACTCTAGCAGGAAGACAAAACAGCCACTATCAAACAAGAAAAAGTTCTGTAGTATGTGATCCACTTGATATATTTTTTCAGAAAAACGTTGTAAGCCAGGTTACTATGTCCAACTTGTTTAATTAAGAAAATTTAGAAACTGTATTCCACGATGGACTTTCCAGTTTTGAGAAAATCAAAGAATTGTGACACACAAAAAAGGGTATGCATTACTTTATATATTCACATTATTGTTTAGGATTTTCAAGATGTTTTAACAGAGCTTCTATGAACTATATCTCTTGTTTAAGCAACACAAATTGTGGCAGTTTTGTGTATTCTCTTCTCCTGGGAGAAGTAAAGGATTAAAAAAGCTACCTTGAATAATATCAGTTAAAATTATAAGCACAACATAACAAGCTTGCTTAATCCTGAGTAAATATATTTCACTTTAAAATACATGAATTTGTTCCTTACAGTCTGTCTTACAACTCCGCATGTTTATGAGACCAGTATTCATAAAGAGGGGCTTATGGAGGTGAGATCACCCATTTCTGAATCACGTATGCAGCCGGGATCAAATTCGGGAGAGCTCCAAATGTCTTCAGATAAAGAGTCGAAAACTTCCTTTCAATTCCCTTTCCTGTGCAATGCTCATGATTATAATCTCTCCACATAATTTGTCCTCTGTGCTGAAGGCAAAGGCATTTGAACACCTCACCATGAAATGCTCTCTTACTAGGGTAATGACTTTCTAGTAAAATTACAATATTAAAATTCCTCTGCATTTTTACAGGCAGGTAGCTTAAGTTATCCCATGGTAGAGCCACCTCTATAACAAGAGGTGTGCAAACATCAAAAACCATTGTGATGAAAATAGAAAACCTTAGACCCAGTTGTAATTTAGTGTCAAAAGTTCCTATGGACTCTGCATAACCTAAAGTCTAAGTCCCTATTTTCCCTTCTGAGTACATTATAAAAATCACAATATTTCATTAGATAAAGATGATTTTAGGTATGTATTACCCAGTTGCAAAACCCAGAAAATCTATTTGGTACATGTTTAAAAATAAAAATTCCATGTAAACCTCAAAAACCTGTGTATTAACAATGATATTGGTGGGAACTATCTATCTAAAAGATCCTATTACCAGGACAGTCAATTGCTAGGACTCTATGAACAACATTCCATACGATACCCGTTTTTAACAATCTACAATGACATCTTTTCTCAAGCAGCTGTTTAAGATTAAATTTTAAAAACCACTGAAATTCTACCTAACCTTCTTTTGTGAAGGTTACAGCTGCACTAAAATTAAGTCATTCTTCTTTGGAAAAATATTTTCAGCAACTAAATAACAAAGTTGTTATCGCCCTTCTCATTTATATTATGTTGGTTTTGATAATCACTGTTTTAACCACTCCTTTACCACTTTCAAGTATTTAAAATTATTTTTTTCTGATAAAAATCACTCAGTTTTAGCTAACTTGGTTTTCATTTTAAACAAGATCTAGAAAGATTAAAATGAAACTGCAAAAAAAA
The DNA here is from genome assembly GCA_013389945.1 of Fregata magnificens. Taxonomy (NCBI): domain Eukaryota; kingdom Metazoa; phylum Chordata; class Aves; order Suliformes; family Fregatidae; genus Fregata; species Fregata magnificens. The sequence goes on along the minus strand of WAAD01016998.1, from coordinate 65,677 downwards.
AAAAGGGCATATTTTGACTTTTTTGGCAAGTAACATAAAGGCCAGGAGAAATTACTTTTTCTATCTACCTTCTCTACATTTGTACTTCATTATTTTTTGCCACAATAACTTAAATTTCATACAGCTCTTGGAAATAACTCTGACTATTTGCCACTGCATTAACATTTTAAAACCACAGCAAACGTGCTCTGCTAAAAATACTTTTTCAAATAAAAAGAATTTTTTATTTGTCAGATGAATGAACTCAAAACTTACTCTAAATAAAATCTCTAATTGTGAAACAGTCCATTTTTAATTAACCTTATGCCAATTTCTGCTGAAAGAGCAATTACATCCAGACAAGCATTTTTTATGTAAACATATAAACAACAAATAAAAGTAAGCATCTTCCCAACTTTATAAAATGCCACGTGATTAATTGTACATGTTATAATAATAACAAGTAAATAACAAGTAAAGGGAAACTTACTCGAAAATAAAATTCTTCATTCCATTTTGGATTCAGTGTCTGTAAAAGAAATAAACATATTTACATACTAAAATTGCTTTAGTTTGCCATTTTGCCATCATCAAAATGTGCATGCAAGTGAATTTTCTAGAAAAAAAAGGAGAAAAAAGCATGTCATAAAAAAAATTGAAAAAATATTGCCATCAAATTATTTAGAAATTCTCTACTGAGTAAACCAAACGTGGGAGGATATTTGAGTCAGATGATCCTAAAATAGATGTTAAGTATAAATAGGATTCTGAGTAAAATGCAAATCACTGAGAACCTATCGAAATAAAACCTGAAGATGTTTAATTCTCAAGATTAATTTAAACCCCGATGGGGGGGGAAGTGTATTTTTCAAACACAAGGACAACTTTAGGGCTACAAAAACAAGGACAGATTTATACTGTAAATTAAACAGAAAAAGAAAAAAAAGAACAAAAGGAAAGGATATTTCCTTTGAGTAGATATGATACTCTTCCTAATCTCCCCAAGCCTATGGAGGATTTTAATTTTGTTTTAACAACCTGAATAAAATGTACAGAATAAAATATGCATATAGATTGCAATCTGAAGGGAGCTCAAGCATGAAATAATAAATTGATAAAAAAAATATTAGAACTACAAACATTAATATTTTGGGCAATTCAAATTTGGGTAAGTTTAAAAACAAGTATGATATGTCCAATGGTTTTGTTTTCATGCCAAATCATTCCCTCATTCTCTCACATAGCAGAGATTTACCAGAAGAGCTGACAGTAAAATTTGGCTCTACACCCACCAAAATTTTCTCATAGCGGAGAAGGAAAATCTTGGCTGTTTATCTTAACTCCTTGATGTAGATACAATATATTTATCATGTCCAGGACACAGTGGCTCACTACACTGCATTTCTCCACAAAATTAAATACAGGAGTCATATTGTAGCTCAACACGCACTCGCATGATCACATCATGCTGACAACTGTACATTCTCCTTTCCCCTTTAAACTGCGGCTGAACCTCAACCCAACATATAATTAACTCATTATCAATGAAATCAAATACTGAAATTTGAAAACCCTGTTCTAGAAAATTTAGGGGAAAAAAGGAGGAGAAAAGGAAATAATAGCGTAAAAAAAGATCAAACTCTAAAGCTATATAAACAGCTACGTAGGTGGGTAACAGTTGTACTCTCAGGAAAGTTCTACCTGTTTATCCTGAACGATCTTATGACAGAGGAGGAAAATATTTCATGAAAGAAAAGATCATTGTAAAGGGTAGATGAAAAGAATAAAATGAGTGTAGGTGAAGGGCAGGGGTAGGGGTTGAGGGCAGAGAGAAACTTTCAGCATTTTTGCCTTAAAGAGCACAAATGTATTCAGGAAAAAAAAAAAGTAATAAGAAAAAGAATGTTACTTTTTAAATACTTGTATTCATCAAATGCGGCTGTTACGGGCAAGAGAGGCTCCATGTAATTTAACAAATGAAGCGTGGTCCCGTACTAAATTTGAGGGCACTCCTGTCCATCAATAACACATTAATTTTGAATGCTGCTTAACCACAAATACAAATTTCAGGAAATATTTGATGTATTAGGCAGCATAATTTTTGGTAAATGCCCTGGTAACTGGCAGAAATTTCTTCCACCTTTACAAGTCAAACAATCAGTAGGTCAAGTCAGAAAGTACAAACACTAGAATCCTAGCAAAGGAGAAACACACTTGTAAAGAAAGGCTCCAGAAATAAATGTATGAATAACTTCATAAAGGATATTAGCAGGGAAACAACAACAAAAAGACTCATCAGCAAAAAGAGCTACATCCTAAAAAGGGCAAGTATCGTACAGATAAAGAACTGCCAAGAGTCAAGCTGAGTTAGATCTTCCACAGGATATTAGAACAAACACAAAGAAGGTTTTTCAACCATATAAATAAAATGAGAACACGGAAAGAAATGATGCTACTAAGCAATGAAGCTTGATGGGTAGACTAAGCATACTTAGATACGAAAAATTATGTTTAACATTACATATGGGAAAGGCAGAATAACTAAGAGGGATTGCTGAGAAGATAGAAGTTGTCACAACTGATGTAGAAGTGAAGTCTTCAGAGCTCAGCGCAGTCAAATTGAGGAAACTGGATAATCTTCATCCAGACTTTAAAAAGAATTGACACATGAAATCACAAGCCTAGTAGCAGGAATTTAAAGAACATACTGAGCATCTTACAAGATTGTAAGATGGCAAACAGCAAATACTGCTTTTTCTACTGCAGAAAGAAGAGAGGATTTCTAGCAGACCGTTCAAAACACGGCTCCAAAAGGGAACACAAGGCATTAATCAAATTTTACAGTTGGAATAACTAAATGTGTGGAGGGAGGTAAATCAAAACAAAAAGCCTCAGAAATTCAACATAGCTAGATCACACCAGATGAAACTGAAATTTTTCTGATAACTTTATTTTTTCAGAGTAAGGAAACAATATGCATTTAATCCCTTTGGCTGTAACTAAGCACTTCATAAGGCTAGGTCCAGCTGTACAGTAGGCTACGTATCAGACAACCGCACAGGGAACGTAAAAGGAGAATAAAAAGGGGAAACTGCAGTCCTTTCTGCCTTCTCAAAGGCACTTCCTGCAAGGCAGTGTCACACAGAAAGTTACCCATTAAACTGAGGAAGACAAAAATTAGTAGAAAAATAAGAAACTAGTGAAGGGTTAGACACCATCACATTAAAGGAAAAGTTACAGAGCTGAAGGAGATAATTGGCAGTGTCTTTCAGAATCACTCCTGAGATTGATTTTGCTCAATATTTTTTTGTTAATGATTTGAACTCAAAATCAAGATATATTCATGATGGCTATTTATGAAATAAACAGAGATTGCAAATTGCATAGGACGAATACTGCTTTCAGGGCAGAAGTCTTGAGACGAAATTTAACAGTTCAAAACAGAAATGACTAACGAGAACTTTCCAATAGATGAGTTAATATTACTATTCTGGAAATGACGGAGAAAGTCCAGGCTTTAAGTGACAGTTACAAGAAGCAGTGAAAAAAAGGCAGATGCAATCCCAGGAATACATCATAGAATCACAGAATCACTTAGGTTGGAAAAGACCTTTAAGATCATCGAGTCCAACCATAAACCTAACACTGCCAAGTCCACCACTAAAGATGATCATCATCTCATCCTCAGTCCTCTGCCTACAGTTGGGTTCTTGTGCAAACATTGTCCTTTTTCTCTTCCTCCCGAGGGCAGCAGCAAAGCCATGAGTCTACCTCTTCCTTGATACAATCAGTACAATACTTTCACATTTTTACTACATTTTTTTTCAATTTATGGTAGTCTTCTCAGAAGCTTTCTTATTCTCCTTTCACATGGATCCAAGGCTGGTAAGTATTGCTTCAGATCAGCAGTAACGTTACAAACTTATTTCCAGACTAATGCTCTCATTTCAACCTCTCCTAACTTTTTGCACTATAGCCATTACATTTCAAATGCGTAGGAGCCAAATATGCCACATCTTTAGCAATCATGCTTTTACACCAGCAACATCCTTTCAAATAAGGACAATGTTATTCTACTAAGAATTAAAAAATTAATCTAAAAAAAAAATTAATTAAAAAAAAAATCAGAAATTGAGTAAACCTCTGGATGTGATCACCATTATTTCCTAAGAAGCAAGGGGAAAAAAAAAAGTCCGATATCCATGCCACGCCTCCTATTTCCTCTCCCTCCATTTCACGGACTTGCTACAAAGCATTTCTGTTGAAAGCCAAAGGATCCTTGCACCTTCATGACCTGCCTCACATCCTCTCTGCTATCACAACTGTCCTGAGTTCTAGTCACAAAGTTACAGAACAGTTGAGGATCTCCAGAGCTCCCTTCCAACATATAGACCATCTAGAATCATACTACCTCACATTGAAACTCCTTCATTTCATTGAAGGAAAAGGTGAAAGATGAAAATCTTCCTCCCATCCTCAGGCATTTGCAGTTAACAGAAGCTACCATACTCTTTTAAGACAACAAACTAGCACTACAAGAACTGGACTTGTCTAGACAGTTATTTTTCAGTAAGCCATTATTTTTCAGGAATCCCGAAGCACACATTTTGCTAACAAGCCCACGAAAGCAAATGCATAGACTTTTCGTGCAACTGTTCAAACGTCTCTGACTTCCACTGAGTTCTTTCCAGATGAAATGAGTTGCCCATTTAGTAGCTGGTAAAGTCTGAGCCCATATTGCTATTGATCCAAAATTACTAGAGTGGTCCAAATTATTTTTTAAATAAGAAAACAAACCTTCACCTACACTCATTTTATTCTTTTCATCTACCCTTTACAATGTAAGAAAGATTTATCTGTACACAGACATAGGTGTACTGATTTAATAGTTTCTCGCAAATATGGCCATTCCATAATAAGACAAAGTCAATCTTACAGTTCAGCAAGAACACGTTAGTTAAGATTATACCAGAATTATAATAGCCAGGTATTTTATAATAGCCTGAAAATGACCTATCAAGCCTAAGCATTCTCCATTCATCTGATTTCAAGAACAGGACTTGAGTCCATGCAACCATGTCCCAGGAAATGGCAGGACAAGCAGCACACTCTCTACAAAATCAAGATATGCATATCATAAGAAAACCTCCCACATACTTGTATGGAGTTGGTGATAAATCTTGAACCTATTTAAGGAAACAAAAAATGCCACAGTCCATGTTGTTACTACAGCAACAAACTAGGTACTCCTTTTCGGAAAAGTTGACATTTTTCTCACAGATTTTCATGTCTGAAAAACCTTGCATAAAACTAAGCTAGATGGGCTATAAAGAATGTATTTAAAAGGAGTCAATGAATGTAAAAATACTATTATGAAAACAAGTACCAATGGTTAACCAGTAAATCTTTTTAAAATTACCTTTACTTTCCAACATCAAACATAGCCTGGGTCCTGTGAAAAGTTCTGCTTGAATCTTCCATGCCTCCAGGATTTCATATCGGTTTTCTCATGACACCTAATGTTCTGATTTTAGAACAGCATCATTCTGTTTTGTGTTTTCAATAACAAAATTTTCCTCACTATTCTGTTTTGCAATAGTGATTTCAACTGAATCATTTTTGATTCTAAATATCTTCATAAAAATGACAACTCATTATTTTTCCTTTTCATAGAGGTTATGACTTTTTTCCCTCTCTGCCATCACTAACAGTAAATTAAAAAAAAAAAAAATTCTTAGGGCCCCGATAATGACAAATATCCCCTGGTGGAATTTTTGTTTATGTGGAATGAAATTAAGAAACCAAACAAAATTTAATTTTGGTTCTAATTAAAAATGAGAACATTTTCTGTGCATTTCCAAGCTTTTCTTACAGCCTATCTTCTGACATTTGGCTATTTTAAATTCCCATATCAGAAAATTATTTTGAAAATGGAAATTTTGAAAGGGAACATTAAAAAATGATCATTTTTGCTAAAAGTCAAATCAATGATAATTAAAACAGTTTTAGTTCTTTATTTCAGCTATGTCTTTCATTAAAATATGACTTTGATAAAAGAAACAGTGAACGACAAGAGATTTGATAAGCCAAGGTTTAGAGAATAATATGCAACATATTAGGATTTTTTTCTCGTTTTTCCATCAACTGATCATGCACACTGAAGATGCATGCACTTGTTTTCTTATTTTGGTTTGAAAAAAGTATATTATTCAGTTGCTATACATGTATGCAACAATTTAAATCAATGTTGTATTATGTTATAGAATTGTGTTCCAGTATTCTTAATATTTCCAAAACAATGGAATAAAGAGTACATACATACCTTTTTAATAGTTTTTGTCTGCACAAGAGCAAGTTCTCTGTTCTCATCTGCTACATACAAGGAAAGTTTCACATACGGGTCACTGCAAAAGAAGATGTCATATTTAATGGGAATACAATTTTACAGCCAAATACAATTTCAGTATAAATTTGTCATTTAATTGGATAACAATAGCAGCTCTAAACACTTCTAGTGAAAGTGTTTTCAGTGAAACCTAGTAACTGTAACAACCTACTGAAACATTTAAAATATGTTTGAATATGCTCAATGAAATACTGACCATAGCATTAAAGATAATTTAACTTGCGGCTTTGTCCCATTGCTATGGACAAGAACCACTTGCTTGCATACAGCTTCTGCTCATGAGCATGCATGTGGCAGTCCATTAAAATGAGTCACAAAAAAATTTGAGCCATGGGTTTTAGAAGATGCTCACTCTAACTAACCACTTAAAGGTGACAGGAAAGGGAACAGGAATTATCTTGAAGAAGTGGTTCCAATTTTATTGAACCATAAAACCAAGCTGCATAGTATCAGCGGTGATACCAGCATGGCCCTTCTGCCCATCTGATACCCCTGTCCAGCTCCCGAGCTCTCCTACCCACGCCATGGGTCTCCTCCTCACCAGCTGGTGCACTGTGCTGCCTGCTGCAAACAGATGCTCGTACACTCATCTCACAGGCAACCCAGCATTTGGGGGTCCCCCCCAAATGCTACCACGGACCCTCTCTCTGTCTGGTACCCTTGCCCGGACCCAGGGCCTCCCACTCCCTGGCTAGTCCAGCTTGAGGTATGCTAGCGAACGCCACACGTACTCTCCCATGCACACCAGGCCCAGGGGAGATACAGACGCTCACTCTGCCCACCAACAGCCGGCACCCAGACTGTGACAAGCAGCCCCACTCCAGCCACTGGCACTGAGCCCCTCGTCTGCATCCTGGATAATCCTAATGAAGAAGATGCTCCTGCCTTTCACATACCCTTACATACTGAATAGCACACTGACCCTGCTTCAGCTTTTCAAGCCCTTCTCATTAGCAGGTCACTGAAGACCAAACACTATCATAAAGGTTTGCATAAATGATTCAGCCTCCATTCAAATCCAATTTCCAAGGTCAATGAAGCAGAGTGAACACTAAATTTGCAGCTATGGGGTATTATAACTGCTACCTCGAGCTATACGGAGTAGTAAGTAGAACCACTACCTACTCCATCAGAATTTATCTGCACTTAGGGAAAGTCTTGCCCACTGTTTCAGAAGTAGCCAGGGAAGACAAATTTGGCCTCAGATCTCCCCCCGACCCCTCTTCCTCTTCTCAGGAGGAGAAGGAAGTAGAGATATTCCAGAGACCATACAGTGCTCCATGTTAGACACCTTTCAGAAATAACATGTGCCACTAAAGGTGACTGCTTTCACCCTAACTCCAGCTCCTTATCACTGTTGCTGTGCTGCAGGTTTCTACCCTCCAAATTGTGCTTTCTAATTTCTTTCAGCAGGGAGACAGTAGCTACCAGTAAGGGGTGACGTGGAGGAAGGCTCCATGACACCAGTATGAGATGACAGTCTGCTAGATCCTTCCCAGTACCGGTAGAAGAATGCTGCATCTGCTGGGAGCTCTAAACGTTAAAGGACTCCAAAAGATCTGAAGAAGGGAATCTTGTATGCTACAGCAACCTTAAGTATGCTAGCGTGGTTTCTACAGTAGTCACAAATAATACATTCAATACCTTTCTTTTACGGAATAAACTAGCATGGCCATGAAAGTGACCCGAGAGCTGGAACACCTCTCCTATGAGGAAAGGCTGAGAGCGTTGGGGTTATTCAGCCTGGAGAAGAGAAGGCTCCGGGGAGACCTTATAGCAGCCTTTCTATGTATAAAGGGCCTTATAAGGAAGATGGAGAGAGACTTTTTACCAGGGCCTGTAGCAACAGGACAAGAGGCAACAATGGTTTTAAACTGAAAGAGGGCAGGTTTAGACTGGACATAAGGAAGAAATGTTTTACGATGAGGGTGGTGAGACACTGGAACAGGTTGCCCAGAGAAGTTGTGGATGCCCCATCCCTGGAAGTGTTCAAGGTCAGGTTGGACAGGGCTTTGAGCAACCTGGTCTAGTGGCAGGTGCCCCTGCCCAAGGCAGGGGGGTTAGACTAGATGATCTTTAAAGGTCCCTTCCAACCCAAACCATTCTACAACTCTATGATTCGATGTTGAAAGGACCCAACTGGGAAAAAAAGCATCCTGCAGAAATAGAATAACTTCATACAGGTATGTCAGAAAGTAGAACTGGAGCAGTGCCTCTGCTTGAAGAGAGGAAGTGGGTGGAAAAGTAAAACCAGGACACTCAACTGCTCCGATGCTTCCCTTTCAAGACTGCAGCACAGTCAACTGGATGCCAATCTAAGCTTTCTTGAAGGAAAGATAAACAACAGACATTCAAATTACCAACCCTTTCATTCAGAGATTCAGACACTCTCAAATACGTTTCTCTGATGCTTTTTAAATTTAAAAAACAATTTTGTGACGGTATCACTACAGAATAATCAGCGATTCAGTGTTCACTATACTAGATGCTTAATTTACTTGGAAAATAAAATACCGCAGTAAGGTGAAAATAAAGTAAGAATAAACAAGACATCATGTTGGACTGATTATTTTATCAGTAGATGCACATAAATGCATCTACTTAAACAGCAATTAAATTCAGCATTAAGCACCAAGGTTTAAAAGAAAACAAAGCATCACTGTGATTAAAAAGAAATGCTGATACTGCTTTGAATTGCTTAATGCACTGTGCTGCCTAATATTTACTGGCAAAATAGCCTATTACAAGAAGCAGTAGAAACCAGATATTCATTGAAGCTTGCAGTTGCAGTGTGGGGGAGGAATCAAACAGAGCCTTTCTGACATAAGCCAACGTGAAGAAAGTTAGTATGGAAGAAGGAGGATTAAAAGGCAAAATTAAGGACCTTACAGGGCTGTGAAATGAAAGCCTTAACCCCAACACTGTACAACATTAAGAACCTAAGACTGACCTCTAACACTTGAATCCTCAGAAGCATTTAGGCACATTTGTGGATCTCACATTCAAGCTTTTTCTGCAGGTCTGGCCCTTAGTCTTAACCCAATGCTTAGACACTTAAGTCCATGTCTAAGAATGTAGTTTTGCCTTCAGTTTTAGCTGGTCTAAGTCTGCTGCTGCTGCTGCTGCAGTTAGCCTATCCTCTCCTTTGGCCACATACTCCTGCATCACTGCTAGTCAATCAGATCAGACAGCTGATGTGACTGAAAAAACCACTACAGAAATAATAACAGTAATAATTACAAAGTACGATTTTTCAGATATAAAAGTTCCCAGAAGACAGGCAGGAAAAGAAACGCACAGCTGGGATAAGGGGAGGGTAGGACCTCACTTTCAAAGAAAGCATGGACTCAGCTTACCTTAAGCCAATTGTAAAACCTCACTCTTAATTACTTCTGGAATCGAAGCCTAGAAAGTATTATTTTGACAGCAATTGTAATGCACATGACATTGACAGTCATACGTAAAACTGACACAAAAAGACCGTATGGGTATAGGTGGACCTACACCTAAACATAATGCTACTAGCTATGCACACTTGAAAAATGTGAAGGTTCTTAAAGACAAGACTCTCTAATGCTAAATAGGTGGGAATAACACCCTCCTAGTTTTAAGTTATCAATCCATACTTGGCCAATGCTGTTTTTATGAATCCTTAGAAATACTAGCATTTCTTAGTCCTAAAATATCCTGGATGCATCTTCTGTCTACAGAAAATGAAGAACTGTGAAGGTGGCAACAGATTTTTTTTTTTTTAATATACTTTTTTTTTTAAAAACAAGAGAATAATTATTACAAATTTCAGTAAGAAAATGTTGCCTTTACTGAACAGACTATTGACATCTCTGCCCACTCTAAAAGTGGGACAGACTGAGTCACACTAAACCGTACCAGAGAAGTTCTCACTCCTGAATGTGAGGCGAGAATTTATCCGAATGCTTAGATATTTGAGACTGTTTACTTACATGCATTCATTTGGTTAAAATGAACACATAGCTGGACAGATACTATAAACCAACGTAAGTCAACACTGCTCTGAGTAAAGCTGTCTCACACCTCCCTCTACCCTGGCCACTTGTTCTGCCCTTTGTGTTGCCCCTTCTTCAATGGCAGAACACATCTGCACGGAGCTATGCGCAGAAACAGATCAGAGGAAGGATTCAAGTTAAATGCAACAGGTGGTGCAGAAAGAAGTAGTCACTTTCCAGTCCAATCAGTACCCTGGCTCATTTCAGTGTGCAAATGTGCTAATATTTGCTGTTCTGTGAAAGAGAGGATACACAGCAGAGGCAGGAAGGAGCACAGAGGGAAAGGGCAGAAATTTTTATTTATTTTTAAGTCACGATGTCATCTTAATGTTTTCTACCATGTGACTTAATCTTTCAACAAATTAAACGTTGCAAATAAATAGAAAACAGCACTTGCTAAGGACATCTTTAAGCCATGTGAAATGCACTGCCAGCTTGGGTTTTTGTTTTTGTTTTTAGCTTTTTGAATAGCAATGAGCATTTAAAAAGAAAAAAAGAAAACTGTTACGTAGACCATAAGGAAACAAGAGGAAAAGAAACAAGACCTGAGATTTACCACTACAATTTCTTATCCAGAAGCTGTGACTGATGTGATTTGATGACAGCTTATAGAAAAAGTTGTTTAAGTCACATCATCTGTTTTACATACTGCTAAATTCAGCATTTCATTCACGACTCTGGAAGCTGCAGCTGCCTAAACAAGTCTGACAGTTGGTCCTAAAGAGCTGTGAAACTTCATGCAAAAGCTCTAGGAACTGAAGGATCAAAGAGCAAACTCAGTTAGCAACAGTGGCAGAGGCAGCATCTCATTCACAGATTGTAGCTTCCAGGCCAAAGTTTCCTAAAAGAATTTAGTTATCTGAAGAATAATCACCACACACACTTCTGTTCACGCCATCAGAAAATAAGAGGACATGAGTATCAGATACCACAGAACAGAACACTGAATTTGTAACCGTTTTCTTCTCCACTTGGAATTAGCTGCAAATAAGAAATAGTTGAAGTCTATTAGGTTGCTTCTCTCACCACATAGTTCTAACTAACCCAGCAAAAGTTCACAGGAAATCATCTAATTTTTCTTCATTAGGATGCAGTATGATGGTAGTTGCACTGAGTCATGGCAAGGGTCAAAACCAGACATACTTCCAAAATCATGAATCTGGATATCTTCTTTGTCCAGATAAAACACTGACTGAAACTTATTCTCAAGCACCACACACACTAGTTCTTAGTTTAAGAGAGATTACAGAAAGCAAATGCTCAAGGAAGCATTTCAGCCAATCCTCCTCAGCGACATCTTTGTTCGGAGAAAGCCGTGTTTTTACATCAGTCAACTCAAAGGAAGGTCTTACTGAAAACAAGACAGTTTGTTATAGCTTACAGGTTTCAGCCCATTCCACTGGGGACAGGGTTCCATCACATCTAATTTCAGTGAAGTTAACATCTGAATTAAATTGAAATATAGCAAAAGAAATTGTTTCTAAATCAGCAGATCTTAAAAAAAATTTTAAAAATGGGATGACTCAGGTGTCTTTCTACTGCAGTATCTAGCCCTCCAGAGTTCAGGAAGACTTATTAGTTTCAGCACAGTGCTAAACCGAGCTAGTTCCAAACATTTGAACAGGGTCGTGACTCAACTAATAAACCTACCAAAAAAGAAAATGCTGGGAAGAAGAAAACAGATGCTCCAAGGTGGCTCTGCAAAAACCGGCTCTGCCCAGCAGGGCCGATGCCGATTTTGAATTCACTGGATTCAGAGCTGGCACTTCAGCCAGGTGCCTACGTCCTCCGATCTCCAAGGCATCACAGCACCCGTGCTACTTGGGCAACAGGAACACTCAGACATTACCAGACTTCCTTCCCCACAGCTCCAGAAAATAGAAGCAATCTGCAGAGAGCAAGCCACTCCGTTATTTCTAATTATTATCGTGGACAAACTTGGTAAATGGCATGAAGGTAAATTAAGTATTTACCGCAACTTTTCTATAACCACGTCTCTCTCAAAAAATACTGCTAAAGTTACATGTTACATTTCCACAGGGATTTCGCTTCCCTCCCACAAAACACCTGACTGATTCTTACAGGAAGATTGCTAAACAAAGCTTCCAAAACCAACAAAATTTTGCTTGAACAACAAAACACCGCATAGCCAGAACGCGCCAACATTAAAGAGCATATTCCTTCTGAAGAGAAGGAACCATTAAAGAACTGCCACTGTAGAGGCATTACTCTACAATAAATAATCACTTTTTTTTATGCTAGGAACATACTCTGACACTTTGAACTTAAGACTTCATAAGCCCAAAGACCTTTTTGTGAGAAGTGTTGTTAGAGAAAAGGTCAAGTTTACAATAGTTAAGTTTGGGGGGGTGTTCGTTTGTTTTATTTTTTTACAGTTTCTCTGTGATATTCCTCTTATACCCTGGTGCCATGCCATCTTTAAACTTCTATTGTTGATCACAAATGAAGGCTCATCCTCTTGAACTCTAGCATTACCTGCAAAACTTCTTCAGGAAATTCAAAACTTATTTCTGGGCAGAGATGCAGGAGACCAAGGATACTGAAACATCTCCATAACGAAAACATACATGGGACTAGGAGCCTTCTAACAAAGTGAATTCACCGCATGTTCAAAGGCCGGTAACTGCAAACCCTATGCCCCTATTTTAGAAAAGTAACTGCTGTTAAAATCTAAGCAAAACATTCAGCTACTCTAGTCATGAAAACATAATAATATGGATCCATCACTAGAGCCACTGCTCTCAGATGTTGATTTAGCTAAAGACCACAAAACCCAAACACACACAAACCAAACTACCATGTCCAACCAGACCAGTTCTTTCTAGACTCCCAGAAAGAACAACAGGAACACAAGAAATGAAGATGAAAGGTTCAGGACTTCAGAATGCCCCCGAAATACATAAATACAGTCATCCTGCCTGTGTTTCTCATGGAGAGATTGTACAGTGGAATCAATCTACTCAATCCTAACCTCAGGCATTTTACCTAAAGGGCATATTAAAAGCAATTAGCAATGGTTACCCCTATACAGAAAGAGCTTGTTGCCAGGCCATTCACCAATCAGAACAGATTTGCCAAGCAAAATTCATAATGTGTTACCACACCCTGTCTCTCACATGGTTTTACCATAGGACTCAATACCTATATATAATTGATCAGGTTTACAGAAAGACTACAGAACTGACCTGTCGCAGCCTTAAACTTCCTATCCGCTAGAAGCTACAGTGAGCACTGGTACGCTGACCATCAGCGAAAGCACAGTTGAGCAAGGAAAGGACTAGATGCAGAGCCCCTAAGCATGAAGGGCAGTGAAGGCACAACCATGACATGTGACCGAAAGCATACATCACATAGAAGGAAGTGGGCACGCAATTTACTAAAGACATTTTAGTGGGTGAAAAAATACTGTTAATAATACCAGGGAAGGTGGAAAGGGGAAGAATGGTAGCTGGACTTGATACCCTAGAGCACCATAAAAGAATACGCTTTTTATTGAAACCTTGTTTACTGAAAACTGAAAATGAATATACAGATTCAACCAAAACAAAGTCAAACGAAAACCCAACAGGTATACACACCTTCTTCCCCAATGAAGTCTACTTTGCTTTATAATTTCAGCTTATCCACTCAATTCTGGACAGAAGATATACCGGATATACCTGGATGCCACATCTGTTTGAGCCATGAGCATGCATGAATACTCCTCTCCACTCCCCTCCCTCCCCAAATGCTGGGATCCTCCAAACCCAAGGTCACAGAACAAAGTAGCACTCGGGGTACTGTTCAACCAAATCCTGGTAACGCTAGGGAGGAAGATGACTATGAGCTGGATTAAATAATAACCAGTGGATTACGCAAAGACTTCTGAGAAAAAGAGGAGTCAACTTGAAAACGAGTGTAATGGAAGCACAACATTTTTTATTTTTTAAACAGTGCAGACAGAAAGGAGGGAACAAAGCAGCAGCCAAACCCTGGTTTGACACTGCTAAGAGCTGCCCCGCTGGCATCACCACCTCTGTCTAGGCTGGGCATCTTCCCCGTCGGACACCATGGGTACCAGATAGTAGACCGACCGTCCTGGCTCTGTGTGTCTGTGCACACACCATTAGCGGATTATAGGGGACAGCCTGGGTGCACATCAAGCTACAGAAGCTACATCTCCAACAAGAGGCGTTTGAGATTCCGAAATCCACATGCTCCAAAGGGCCGAGGGCTGCTTCTAATCCACACTGCCAGCAACAGGGGCTGCATGGGTGCATGAGAGAGAGACTGAGAAGAGATTAGAATTGTGGGGGATTGCATGTGGACTGGTTACAGGTGATCATTCACGCTTTGTAAGCATCCCAGTATTGCTGCAACCCACTGTGACCACACAGCTGACCCTGCTTTGAGAACAGGGTTGGTCTAGAGACCTTCTAAGGTCCCTTCCAGACTGAATTTTCCTGTGGCCCTATCATTATAGTCAAGTAAAAATATTAGCGCTCATTGATCCCAGAGTCAGTTTTAAAAACACACATCCAAACAACTTCATACTTGGTCCTTACCATCACTACCACCATTGTTTAAAGATCTCTGTGTACCCAGTGTATTTCAACAGAAATTCAAATTAACAACTTTCTTGTTCCAAATGTAGTTTCAAATCACATTGTACGCAGCTCATTAATTTAGATTATGTTCTGTACAGAACAGTTAAAACACCTAAAAAAATTGAATATTTGTAAGTGTGGTTAAGGAGTTGGCTAAGTTCTTTAAAAAAACCTAATAAATCAGACAAAAAAAAATCATTGAATAGTCTGAGTAATCATACCGCACCTTATTCCTTAATCCAGCACATTAACCCTTCCCCCCTTTCTTCCAGTTTTGGTGCCACTCCCCAAAGACTTTTGATTACATTTGGCTCCTCTGCACTGCATGTTTCAGCAAGCCAACCATGCAACATTGTGATCATTCTTCAACAAATTTCTCAAGTAACGTGACAGAGTTTCCAACAGTCATAAATATAATTAGGCAATTCTTTACATTGCAGTTACATAAACTCTTAGTAGCTAGAATATATCTGACTAATATTAAACTTCTTGTGCTTGGAAGTCTATAAACACAATACACAGTAAAGCTTTTAAGAAACTTGTTCTTTAGAATCAGGCTCAGATTGCAACAACTAAATAAACCATCTAATTTTTAAGTGCCAGTAATTCAGCAGCTCCAGATGAAATATGTGGGTTTGTACGTCCACAGAAAGAAAAGCCTCAATTGTTTGAAACAACTGCAGAATTAGAGCTCTGTTAGCAGAGCAAGGACATTAGGACAGCCTTATAGGATTCAACATTAATCTTCTCAAAAGGGTTGCAGAAAATGAGGGAACACTGTCAAAAGTAATACATATTATAATCCGCCTTTTCATCCCGAGTCACACAATTCCACTTTTAAAAATAAAATTCAAGTGAAAAATGCACAATATTTTAAACATTTAGCAAACAACACTTCTCTATTCTTGTGGAAAAAATACTCAATGTATCTTGTTAAGTTTCTAAATAATTCTGCATTTGTTATATAACAAAATCATTACTGGCATGCACTTACTGTATTCCGTTAAACTGGGAAAGGATGAAAGCATTCATTCTGCTACCTTCCCCTGTTCCACGTTTTGATGCGTAAAAATATTAAATCTACTCCCTGCCAATAATTTATAATTTGAAAATCTCTTCCTGGCATTAGAATATGTTCAACCAGAAAAAGTCAGAACAGACTCAAATTCTTAATGAACATTAAAATAAGCCTTCCATTTAAGAAAACAAACACCCTAAAAAAACCCCCACAAAACACCCACCACAGGCTTTTCCTGCGTAATGAATCCTTAGTACCATAAACCCACAGATATCTTTTCTAAGATTATCTGTATTTATGAAGCAGGTGCTTCTGCTCCACAGTAAGGAAACACTGACCAGAATTAGCAGAGCATTCACCACACAGCAGCGCACACCATCACAACATGTGCACTCAGTGCACGCTGGCATTTCCAGAACAGACCTTGCTCTCATCACACCATCTCATCACACGGGTACATTGCTGCTGGCAGCGGCAGCAGCTCCCGCCTGTGTAAGTGCACAGGCACGGCCACCCAGCTGCTTTGGGAACCCACGCACGCTGCAACCCCCAACTCCAGGCTCAGGCTGTTGAGACCTTCTGCAGGGAATTAAGGTGGGGTGACCGAAACATGTAACTCCTCCAAAAACATGGCTTGCTCCTGCAGCAGTGCTGGCTAAGCTGCTCCCACCTCAGCTCCCAAACAGGTGAAGTTTACTTCTTAGCATGTTCAGGTGAAACAGCAGTTCGGTTCACCCAATGGACCTGGTTGCAAAACACAGCAGTTCACCTGGTGCACGGCAAGCTGTTCAGCTGTCACCAACACAGGGGAACAACTGCTGCAGGGCAGACAGGACAGAGAGCTGAGGTTAGCAACCCCTTCAACCGAATCATCACAAACTGCATGCCAACAGCCTTACAGAAGGCCTGTCCCACCTCCTCGCTGCAGCCAACATGTCAACTGCCACAGAGCTTCCCCTGCCCCAACAATACAACCATGGCTTCTGGATCAGCTCCTCTCCCTGTTACAGCTGATACTTAACCCACGGCCACTTTACAGCACCCAATGTCTAACAAAAACAGGGATATGGAAAAAACCACACCGACTGTATCAGTAATAGCCCGAGGGTGCAGAGACAGGATTTTGTAACTCATACTTCAAGCCTGCATTACCTCAGAGTTCTTGCATGACCTCTAGTAAACCTCTTCTCTCTGTGCTTCTCTGTGTTGGTAGCACTTGGTCACAAAGACATGTACGCAACTAGATGGAATTCAGCAGGGTGCCAAGCAAAACCAAACCAACTGTTATTACTAGTAAAATGCACAGTCTCTTGTTTCTAATCTCTACGGCTGCCAAGTACACCAGACACCATGCAGTACCAATGGGTTTCCTCAAATACCATGAATACGTACAGCCACACCAGGTCTTAATAAGTTAAAATAATGTGTGCCTAACATTGAGATAAGGGTTAATACTTGCAGAACGATGCTGGTCTCTAACTTCTGATCATTAAGAAATCTCATCCCCTACATGTCTGTCATCTGCCCTGTTAAGTAACACAACAGAAGTTCCCAAGATCAATACATCTGCTAGGGAAAACTAAACAAGCTACAAAGTAAAAGACGACGGACTAGCTGAGACTTCTTGGAGAGCAGACATAGTAAAAGCATTGAGCAAACTGGTGAAGAAATCAAAGAATGGGAAAACCATGAAAGAAACAGATCCACAATTAAGAATATAACTACAGTAGCAAAACAAAATTTATAAAAGGTATCCCAGAGAACAGACACTAAATGTCAAAGTAGTAGCAGAAGCACTGAAGGAACTTTACAATGGCTAATTACACCCTGAAGTCTCATGTAAAAGCAAGTATTCTAGATGAACATGGCTTCTTTGCAAGGTAAAACTGGTACTGACATGGAAGATTTATGAGACAACAACATGAAGATCAGTAAAATTGAGGAAAGTTTGCAGAAGAACAAAATACAGCATCTGATATGTTCAAAAATCACTGGAAAAAGTATCAGCAAATTGGAATGAAATATACACGAAGACAAGAGGAAATACCAGATTCCTGTCTAAGGGCAGTATTTGTAGAAGTGTTACAGAAAGGAAATCCTGATGATCCAGACCACAGAAGACACAACAATAAATGAGACACCTGCTGAGAGTAGTCAGAAAAAACAACAAACCAACTAGGCTAGAGGGAACTTTTGAGCACAGAAAGCAGACTCAGATCAGTTTGAAGCTGTACTTGCCAGATATTTTCACCCTGAAATTGATGGATTAAAAGGAGGGGAGGCAGGGAATTAAAATGAAGTATTGTTTTCTTGACTTTTATAAGGCAGACAGATTCATTCTTGAAGACAGCATTATAAAAAACCCTATATGGCACTCCTGGTAACCACAATTACAAGTGATGTATGAATATGTCCATTGTGCTCTAAAAATAAGTTGAAAATAAAGCAACTCACTCCACAGCTCCTTGTGAGCATCAGTCTCTGACTTAAATCACTGCTGATTTGCATCAGGTTTTAAAACTGAATGCTAGATAAATTTAAGAGCATGACACTGGATGAGCCCTTTAGTTCATGTAGATGACATCATATATCTGACACATGTTTGAACTAAGTTTTGCAATTTGCTTGGAAAACTCGCTGTAGAGGTAGCTTTGAGAAAAAGTACTGGTTTTGTTTTGGGAAGAGGGTGAAAGATTAAATGAAGAAACGTAGCAAAATAATAAAGTAGAAAACTACAAGTAGAAGACTTAATCTGTATGAATTTTTACACCAGTACCAGTGTTAAAATGCAATCTTAATGAAACCTGCAACGTGACAAAATTGACAAAATCATGGACTTCCAGAAAGTGATTGAAAGCTGTTAATGTAGTTAATATCCATGTGAAAATTCACAGGTGTTCTAGTAGAATTACTATAACAACAGAAAGTGGATATAGAAAATGAAACATAAGTCTGGAGCCTGGGGACAGTATGGATGGTAGTTCTTTATAGCCAGCCCCTTGCCCAATTTCACACTGGCCAGCTTTCAAACAGAAGGATTACAACACCAAGGACACCAACAAAGAGAGATGACGGACTGACAGAGAAAGCCACACAATGCAAGCAAGGTCCCTGTGACCAAGAGGCTGTCCACTGAAGAGACGACCCAACTGTAACAGCAGGACATACTAAACCTACATTCAGCGGAACAAAGCATAATTTTATAATACCCTCTTCATCTGTGAAGGTATTTCTTGATGAAAGAGAAGCTATTTTTATAACGAACATATAGTGGGGAGGGGGATGAGGTTTCTTTTACCCGCTATAGGGATCCTTCTTTCCAGATGGCGCTGCAGAAATTACACCAAAAAAGCCAACCTCAGGTGCATGCATAATAACATGCAACAACATAATAAAAAGGGGGAAAAAAACCCCTCCAGGTGCAGTGAAGGAGATAGGCACAGCTATACTCACAGTCTGAAAGGTTACAGTTTTTAATGCTTTAAATTTCTTACACTTGACAATGTCACCACCCACTAATATCAGAAGTCAGCAGATATATTCAGTATGTATTATTAGGCATTCAAAGGACTAAGCAGGGTTTTGAAGTCAGGTTTTTGTAAAGAGAAAGGAGCCCAGTCATTATCATACTAGTGACTGGAGATGAATGGGAGTTGATTTCTTGAACACCTATGTATAATATTCCTCTTCACAAAATCCCAAAATGATTAAAAACAATAATCTCATCTATCCCGACATGATCTGCCTAAACCTAAAGAGAATGTCTATGCCTGCTCAGATTAGCAGAACCTTGAAGCCGATAACAGTTCTTTGGAGAATAAACTGGAATCCTAAGACAATGAAGTTAATAAGAAAAGTTATGTTAATCGTAATCACAAGTTAGTGCAAAGAGAGTTTGGCAGAGCAACAGCCATAAAAAAAAATCTGAGGTCTTAAGAAATCCTTTTCCTGACCACCTGAAATCCCTCAGACATTCAGAATTATGCATTTGCCATGGTTTTGCCAACTCTCAGTATCTGGTATTTTCTTAAAGCTCAAGCAGTTGTAGATATATAATTACCATCTTTCATCTGAACCTCAGCTTGAAAAGGCTAGCTTCCAGTTCTTCTTCTTGTGGAGAACAACAGGAAGCACTGATGACTTAAAAACTCTGAACACAAAACAAAACCAAACCCCAAACAGATCAGCATCCTTTAACAACTATGTTATTTCAGAGTACTGTGAATCTGAGGCCCATGAATAGTTTCCTATTTGGTCACTTGAGTCTGGAATTGCATTTGCTATATATTCTTGAAACAGCTTTGAAAGCAAGTCTCAAAACATCTTTTGCCAGTGACCCAATGTATTATTTA
Source organism: Fregata magnificens (assembly GCA_013389945.1). Lineage (NCBI taxonomy): Eukaryota > Metazoa > Chordata > Aves > Suliformes > Fregatidae > Fregata > Fregata magnificens. Next base: position 45,290 of record WAAD01016998.1, on the reverse strand, counting down.
TTTATTTTAACCCACAAAAGAAAGGGGTGGAGAGCACAGGCATATGTGAAAGAACAATGAAACTACTAAGCCCTACACTGCTCTATTTTTATTTTAAAAGCTGAAACCGCCTCCCCAAGTATAAAATTTAGTATCACTTGTTATGCAAGTGCGTGCATGCCAAGTTTGTCACATGAAGGCAAACTTCATATTTCAAAATAGCCTTATTGTTTCAAAGGAAATAAGTCTTGCACAAGATGATAATTTTGCTTCTGTAAGAAATGCAGGCGCATTCCCTCTGTGTTATCCCTTTCCCACCTCTGTTCCACATACATAAAAGGAACTCATCAACAGCTCCTGTAATTCTTTCTAGAGAAATACGAACACCCTCAAACATGAAGGCAGAGAAGGCTTCTTCTTGAAGTGACAGCCAAATTCAATCTTTCCACGGTCTTGAGCGGGCCTCTATCTGGCTATTGGTCAATTTTCATCCAACACCTTTTCCCACCCACTCATCCCATCAAAACTTACCTGCACTCTCTTTAGTGTCCAGTGATGGAGGACGAAATAAAATCCTTCTTGAGGCCCCCCTCAAGGCACACGCCTACCCCTATTCCTGAGTAATATAAAGCTGAATGTTTTAACATCCCCCAAAATGACTAACTTCAGATTTATGTCAAGTACGTTTGTAGACCTCAGGTCATCTTCTTCCCATGGAACTGGGAACACTAAGGACTTTGGGTTTGTCTAGTTTGGAGAAGAGGAGGCTGAGGGGCGACCTCATTGCTCTCTGCTGCTTCCTGAGCAGGGGACATGGAGAAGGGAGGTGCTGATCTCTTCTCCCTGGGATCCAGGGACAGGACACCTGGGAATGGCTCAAAGTTGCGCCAGGGGAGGTTCAGACTGGACATTAGGAAGCATTTCTTTACTGACAGGGTGGTCAGACACTGGAATGGGCTTCCTGGAGAGGTGATCAATGCCCCGTGTCTGCCAATGTTTAAGAGGCATTTGGACAATGCCCTTAACAACATGCTCTAACTTTTGGTCGGCCCTGAAGTGGTCAGGCAGTTGGATAAGATGATTGTTGTAGGTCCCTTCCAGCTGAACTATTCGATCCTATTCCATAGCTGTGACTCCTTCATGCCCAGTTCTAACAATCTATATGCAAAAGACTGATCTGTTTCTGCTGTTTAGTTTCGAACTCTGAGACTTGTCAAAAGACTCGTTCACATCACTTTGCAGAAAGAAGGAAGCAATCACCATCTTATCTGCCTGCAGCCCTAAGCCAGCCTCTCTCAGCTGTTGCAGAGAGCAGTCACTGCAACCCCTGGCTTTCATAAGTCACACTTAACCTTAACTGAGGCAGACACCAGGACAGACAGAATTCCAGTATTTTAACTTAAGCTCTGTGAAATCTGAAGGAAGGACAATAAGCAGAATGCATTTGAAATTGCTCCTGTCTTACACTATTGCACTGAAATTTGAGGAAGCTCTCTGCATAGTGTGCCAGTGCTTATCCCCTCCTTAACTGGAGCAACAGAAGCACACCAGCCTGCCACTTCCCAGGCATGACAGATTAAATACAAGAGAAGTAAAATGTACAGGTACATGGAAAGGGGCACCAGTGCAATTAAACCTGCCAGAACCCACTTGCCAGATTTATTTTTTTTTTTTTTTAATAGCATATTTATGTTACCCCAGTCTTAAAAGCAGGTAAGATTTATTCTCACCAGGATACTGTAAAGGTTAGAAAATGCCAGCACCAGCACAATTCATTAAGATGCACAAAAAAATCCTCCCGGTTACTCAAGACAAAGCAAACTCTAGGCTTCATTTCTTGCTGAGATTTGTGCCTTACAAGCAGCACCTCCCAAACGGTAAGACATGCCCGCTGGGGAGGCAAAGAGCCAAGCTAGGATGTGGCTGAAGGCCACTGCATGTTTCTCCAGACCTGCTCTTTTAAACTGGCATAGGGGTATTACCTGAAACAGCTTTCTCGAGAAAGAGGTCAATATTTCAAAACTTTTGCCATATAAAACTTTTTAGTGCGAACCATGCACATCATTTGGTACAAGCACCTAGAGATACACTTATGCTACAGTTACAGAAGTAGATGTGTACAGGTATCTGAACTAGCTCTACCCACGACAGCTTAGCGCTTTGTATGAACTAATTTACTCTGACAGCACACTCGGGTAAATTTGCAGACTGTGGTCTACGTGTACTATTATAGATGTACTGTTAAAGCCAATATGCCTTCAAACACATAATTTACAAATTCAGATCAGTAAGATATACCATCTTCAAAAAAATCCATCTCAATGAGTCTCCATAAAATTATGGGAGCCCCATGAACAGCAATTAACATCAGGGCTGAAATAGATTATACTTGGCAAGAGGAAGTTCCCTGAACTTGACAACGTTTTACAGAATCATTTAAACATACTTGGAGACAACTCTGCGTGTGCATGCACTTCGTACAGCTTAAAAAGTGAACAATAATTTTTAAAAAATCCCACAGTTTTGCTTAGTGTTTTTTAGATTCAAAGAGATGATGGAAACAAAGCCCAAAATACGTATCACTATATAAGGTTAGAATAATAATGACATACTTCTAACAAAGTCTTATGAAAAGTAGTAGAAACAACATTGTAAGGCAGAGTATCTCTTGGAGTCAGTAACCATATTTCCTGGTGAATTTCCCCATTCCTTCCACTCTAAGAAGGGAGAAGGACAATGAAAATATACAGAAATTAATGACAAGGAATGCTTCAGAGCATATCATCTGCATTTGCTCACTGCTTTTTATTTTAGCATGAGCCTTTTGGTGTTCATCATCCTGTCCGTACCATACAAAATCCATTACGAGTTTTTCTAAAAGAGAAATAAGATTGTGCTCTCACCTTCATAGAAGTCTCATGTACTGTGACTAAAGCAAAGAATGAAGTGACTAACCACACTAGAATAAAGGAACATTTGCTTTCAAGAAAAAAAAAAAAAACAAACCTTACCTTGTCCTTCACTGAAAAGCCAAACTTGCAATCCGTTGTGTCTAAGCATCCTATAATCTCACCTCTCCATACTAAACCCTAGAGCCATTTTACAGGCCTCACATTTTCGTTCTAGTTCCTCTTCCAAAGAAAGGCTCACACCTCATCTGGCACTACAAGAAATTTAGCAAGGCTTTATTCAAAGAGCTGCTAGAGATAATGACTCACATCACAGACAGCTGCAAAGAAGTGCCTGTGGGTGAAAAAGGGAGTTAAAAATTATATATCAAACTCCACCTACAGTGTCTCCACCTTCCTAGGTTGTTCCTTTAAAATGCTGTGTTCTAATAAAGAGTAACAAGACCAGATTCCTTTTGTATTTTTCCTGTACTGAAAAACTCCCAGAGCATAAAGAAAAGCCCAGTTTTCTAAACATGTCTCAGAAAAGTATCTTTTGAACTTATAAAAAAGATGGAATTGTAAACATATGTATTTTTTCATTTTCCTTGAGGGCATTTTTTGTGATTGTAAGGCAAAGGTAAATGAATGCTCTAACAGAGAATCTGCATACATCAGCCCTAGATCTGAGTTCTTCCTATGCTGTTTCANGGGGGGGGGGGGGGGGGGGGGGGGGATAAAATTCACCTGAGTTTTGGAACAGAAAAGTTCAACACAGGAATTCCAGGCAGCATCCCTACCAATGAATACCACACACACTGGTTGCATTCAGGAACAGGCTTATCCAGCTTGACACAACCAGACAAGAAAGGCCACAATTTCAGAGACACTTTAAATGACCTAATTGAGCACTGCTGCTAGAAGCTGGCTCACCCCACCACTTGCTCCTGTCCCTGTGTTCTCCCCTCTTCTGTCAACAAACACATACCTCACAACAGAGATGTAACAGACAGGGAAATGAACTTGGGTTAAACTTGGGTTAAGCCTTCCTTCCTTCAGTCTAGGCTGTCACAAACCCAGTCCAGGTGCTTCACCCAGTTCACCGCAAAGCCTCATAAATGCTTGTGCCGGTTGGTGGAAGAGTTGGTGGAAGGTGGAATGAGCAGCTAAGGCAGAGGACAATGGGACTTGTCCCTGCTACGCGACATGCAGGTCTGGTGAGGCTCTCAGACAGAACTGCTTTGCTCTCTCCCTGCTGCCCTGAAGAGTCCCTGCTGCCACCCCCTTTTGCATCAGATGGGACAAGGTGAGCCATTTCACAGGACCAAACTGAAGACAACTGTTAGCTAATTTTTGCCAGGTTTTCTTCTCAGCAAAGGAAAGAATGGCATGAGCAAGACTCTGGCCGTACTGATTTAGCAGGCGTAAATTGTCATCCTATCCTCAGAAAGCCTGGCTCACCACCGAGGCTGTTAGCCCATCCACTAGCCATAGGTCACAAGAGGCCCCTGTGTCCTCAGCTGCTGCAGGCAGACACATGAATCCTGACGTGGGAGCAGAATGATATTTGACAAAAGTAAAAGGCAGAAAGCAAAGGAAATGTATAATTAGTCCATGGATTTCACTGTGGTTAGGGAATTAGCCAGGTTCAAAAGGGACCAAGTTGGTCATGTGCATAAGAGGAGTAGCCAGCTAATTACATCAAAAACTTTGGAATCCTCTTACCTGAAGTCTGATGTCAATCTTTAGTTACTGAGGTAAAACTGAAACTTACGAGAAGCACGTTTTCTTGCCGATATAGGTTGAATTAGCTGGTAGAGATCACTGTGAAGGCCAGACTTCCAACAACCTCAGATTAAAAAAAATCCTGAATTCAGACTTACAAGGAAATTCAGCTCAGGACAGTCTGCTAAGTATGAGGTTTTCAGTGCAAAATAAGGAGCTGGCTATCTTTCATTTTAATATATTCAGTGATCCTTATTCTGCAGCACGCACTAGGAAAAAAAATAATACCCTCACAGGCAGAGAGGAAGGTTTTTTTCCTAGCTATTTCATCCCCTTCCCATTGAAGTCTTTACCAAGAGCAAACAGGTTTCATGGTGATTCCTCCTCTTTTTCCGCACCATTCAAACCCAACCCACCGTCTGGGAAACAATATCATAGGTTAAAGAGCACTAAGAAACAAGAAAGAAGAAAACATAACATGGAAAATCACTTATTCTGGGGACGCTACTTCTACCAGTCCAATTTCAGTGCAGCACACAGCTGCTGTTGGTGAGCCTCATTTATGCGTTTCAGAGACAACATCTTTTGTTTTGTGCAGATGGAAACAACATGAAGTTTGCTACTGAAGAAAGTCATTTTGCAAACGCCCCAAAGCACACTCTGTGTTAGTGGGAACGCAGAACAGTAACCAGACCAGAAAAGTAAAAGCGATATGGATTGCCCCACATCCCATAATGTCTCAAAGTGCAAAGTGTTGTCACGTGGTTACTAATGGACAGACACGTTTGCCAGCTTCCTTCCTAAAAGCATCTGTACTCACAAGGCCCAGAGATTTACAGGCAGCTGAGCTACCATAATCCACGTTGCTAGAACAGACCTAAGGGACAAGCAACATGCTGTGCTTGAGCTCACGTCCCGACTAGCGCTTTCCAGGACAGCTGAGATTGCTATGAACAACTACCTTAAAAGCAACAGAAACTGATTTCCAAAAAGAGAGAGGTCTGATAGCCTCTCTTACGTAAGTATCTACCTTTGCGATACTGTAATTCTTATGCATGATAAACTCACATGGAACAGGTAAACGAAGACATCCTCACGTAATATAATTTATCGTTAGAAATTTACATGGCAGATCCCAAATAACTCTAACTTCCACTGGGACAGCCTAGAACACTGAAGTCTTTAAATGCATCTGTCCGAAACCACATACATCATGCCAAGCGCCACAGCAAATACCCTGTAAAAGAAGCAACTGCATTTCACATTGCGTTATCCTCAGTGTTACCAAAATAAACTAAAGAAGTGTCAGCTGATGAAAGCAAACATATCACTAAAGCCAGTGATGTTACCCCTATTTCCAATAACTAAAGACTGGATCTTCAGCTATTTCAGAAAAAAACCCACATACTGAATACTCTCAGAATTCAATGTAAATTTCTACCAGAAATATATATTTTAGCAGTACCAACCTGAGAGAGCGACGTCTTGTCACAACCAGACACAGAAATTCTGTATAGAACCGAGTCAAGCGCAAAACACAGGCAAAATAAAGGAACTAAACCAGTACACCCAGTAACTTCCACCCTCACCTCAGTATCTTCAGCGCTTTGGGGCTGGGTCAGGTGTATCAGAACAGTTACTCACGCCTGTTCTTTGTCATCCGCATCACGCCATCACTATGGTGAGTCCTCCTGCTGTCTCATTTATGGGGACACTCCCAGCATCGATCAGCCAGCCTTAACACGAGTGAATTCACACAACAACAATGAGCAGTGCTCTCGCAGATCCTCTGTCCTTAGATTGATCCACTACTCTCCCCTTCAACCCACTCCCAGCTGATACACCAAATACATTTTTAGTTAAGAAAACAAAAAAAAGGCAATTCTTTTCCTTCCACAGCATGGGCCTCTGTGTTGGATAGTCTCAATCAAAACATAAACAGTGCCGAAACTGCTAATCAGACTGGACGCACCATTCCTCAGTGTTAAACAAAACACAGTATTATTCTACAGGAGCATGGTATTAGCTGAATCATTAGCATGTGAAGTAAGATAAAAGATTCAAGACAATCAGTGGAGACAAATTACTAGTAAGTTAGGGATGATCAAGTGTAGCGTGCTGAATACCAGGACAAATGACAGAAGGATACAGCAAAGAATGAAGATTTAACTATTTACTTTGTACAACACATAACAACATCTTTTAAATCTTGACTTCCAACAGCCACAGAGGACATAGACGGAGACATAAGCTAAAAATTCACAGAATAAATGACTGACATTTCTATTACATTTAGATTTGAAGGAAAGCAGCAGAAGGAAAAGTTCCTTGCTATTTATCCCAAGTACAGAACATAGCAAGTTCTGTGCAAAAGCACTACCGTTACGAGACTTGAACCATTGACCTCTACAACAGGAGGGGAACTTGGCAACAAGGGTTGGGTTTAATGAATTATATTCCCCAGCGCTTAGTATGTCAACAATTGACTGAAAAATGCAAATTATGCAAACACCTCACAGAAGGCAACTGGCCTCTATTGCTTCCAATGAGTAGCAGTCACCGACATCCTACGGGTTAGGCAATGACATGCAGCCACGTCCTTCGCTGGTGCTGGCCAACCCCACTCACATCAGCCACATAAACCTCTAAATGGCACGTACACTACTAAAGCCCACAAACCTCTAAAGTCATTAGCAGGTAGTAGGCCAAAACTGTTAGACAACACAAACATTATTCAATCAGCCTTCCACCGCCCCACCCCAGCTGATACGTAAACATCTATCTCCATTGTTTCTCCCTGAAATATCTGATTCATTATTTTCTTTCCTACGTGAAAATTGAAAAGGTTGTGATCTCCAGGGTCAGCGTGCTCTCTTAGCCACTACCCTTGGCAAGACAGTCTTTAACTAGTGCTATTGATGGATGTAGCAACAGCTATGTAAAATTCTCCACCCAGCAGAGAGGAGCTGCATATCATGTGCTTATCGCCCAGAAACAGAATTTCATTTATTACTCCTAAGAAATGCTACATTACTCTTCACCCAACTATATGAGGTAAGTCTGAACTTCCATCTGTCTGAGCAGCCCCTTCCTAAGGGCTTTCTCCCAGAAATTCAGGAGACTTATACTTTTGAACAGAACTTATCCCTGATCTGAAGATGAAGTTGTTTTTTTGGTTTTTTTGCTTTTTTTTTTTTTTTTTTTTATCTCCTGGTGCAGACATGGCTACAGCTTCAAGACAGCATAGATCTGCTATCCACAAGATAGTTTCCAAGACCGCAGTTTAATTAAATTGCCTTTCTACATCTAGAGTGGTCAGGAACCATAAGTTGCCAAAAGCTCCCAGAAACCAAAATTTGTGGGTGCCACGGGAAGTCTTACTTAATTAAAAAGGAATTACTACTGAACAACTGAGAGTACAACGCTGAATACCACACCAGTGAAAATAAGTATAACCTAGCCCAGCAACATCTCGATTGGGATTGTCCTATTCCGAGACCCACACCTCAGACCTGCCTCGCTTTCCACCGTCTCCCTCCAGCCTCAGCAGACAGCAGCTGACTCCGACCCTCTACGCGGAGCTGCATTTCCAGCATGGCGCAAGGCCTACACCAAACACAGTACAGGCTCCAATGGCATCTGGCACCCATTAACTGATGCTATCAATATAAATGAGAAATTCCTTATGCAAATGAGCAACTGATTCAGTCTCCAGCTGCCCTTGCGCTGCACCTGACAGCGACACTGCAAGGCCCCATGGCCGGGGGCAACTGCTGTGGTGGAACCGGTGCCGGCACCACACGGCCATGATGGGGAGCAGTCACCAAAATTACCACAACTCGTTGCCTTTTATTACAAAAACGCATCAAAACCTATATTAAACTCGTTACGACGTTCACAAAACAGTTCAAAAAGGGCCAAACTGCCCGTGCAACCTTCGTGCGCAGGCACTGTGAATCTGCAAATACACGGTCACACGTGCTTTTGCCTCCCACTGCTGCAACTTCTGCACCTTTGCACGCAACGTGTGCCCATGTTTTTTATTTCATCCCAGTTTATTTTATGCAATGTTTAGCCTTGTTCTGAAGACTGAATGATTAATTTCCTCATAGACTTTTCTCAAGCTCTCATTTCCAAGGTATCGGACTATTTCACAAGCATTAATCCTGCCCCTGCAACAGCCATGAAAACCGAGGGCTGGCATTTTTCCACGTTTTACAATTAGCTATCCAAGACACTGAAAAGAAAACAGAAGAAAACAAGACCTCGTACAGTAATTTTCTGTGCTGCTTCTCTGACCTTGAGGCTGTTTCTCTCACTTTTTCCCTCACTCCTCTGCCTGCCCAGTGGTTTGGCCCCTTCTTAAGTACGCTCTTCCAGAGGCGCCTCCGGCAGCGCTGAGGGGCTCAGCTGTGCCCTGCGCCGGGGCGGCCGCGCAACTGGCCAGAACCGGCCGGAACCGGCCCCGCCCGGCACAGGGCAGCCCCGGGCTCCCCTCACAGAGGTCCCCGCAGCGCCCTGCCAGCACCTGGACTTGGACACCCAACGTGCCGACACGCTTAAAACCCAGTTTTGGAGAGTACTTCGTATTCCACAGCATTTTATGACTACATTAATGTCGCTTCTGCGGGCAGATGTAAGCTGTTTCTGTACTCCAAGCTGTACAGATAGGAACTATGGTTTGCATCAGCTCTGACACTTGTCAGACAACATCAGCAGCTGACTCCGTCAACTAAATTAAATAAAAAACAGTCTTCTCCCCCATTTGCCACCCAAAAAGGCGGCAGACCTCTTCCCGCTGGGTTAGTGAACTGAACTGGCTCAGCACGTGGCCCAACGAGAACTCGGCGCCGGAACTGGCACGGGCCGGCACGTCTGGGGCCCGTGGTGAGCCGAGGGAGAGCGGGCAGAGACCGGGGTTGTTTCCAAGATGGAGAGCTGCCGGGCGGAGGCACATCTTCACTGCTCACCGCCACATTGCTCAGAACCAGGGGATTACAGGAGGCTGGAGCAGGCCCTTCGGGTTCACCTCCTGAAGACAGCACTTAGAGAGGCAAGGCCATAAACATGAAAATCCATTTCCTCTCCATCTCACAACAGGATTTTAGGTACTAAGCATTCACCCTCATTGCAATCACATCCAAAAAACACGTATAAAATTTACAGGGTTAAGTGAACTTGTGCCATTAGAGGAGCCAAAAGGACCGTGCTTTATGATGTTCAGAAAAGGCATGGCTTTCATCAAATGACTTCATCCAGCTGAGACTGAAGAGATCCCACCCACAGCCTGTCCCAGCCGGTTACCACCACGTTCCAGCTGGGAGCAGCTACCCCCCACCACCTCCCCACCTGCCCCGCTTACGGGTCCTCTCCTGTCCCTGCTCCCGAGCCTGCTCCGACTAATGAGCAGCCTGAGCTACCCCGACAGGAGCGGGCAGGCTTCAGCACAGCAAACCCTCCGACTGCAACAGGTCGGGTGGCAGTCAAGCCCAGGCAGTTTTGCTGGCAGGTCCGCAGGAGTAATAACCTTCACCGGGGGGAGCAGAAGTGATGCCAGGAAAGGTAAACCTCTTCAGCTGGTACCACACTAATGGCACTCAAAACACCCGTTCTCCACGGCTGCATTAGGAAGGCAGTTATAGGATGAACTAAGTGAAATCTTGAAACGCACAAGGCACCTTTAGTAACAGAAACACACTTAACAGCAACATTTTGTATGCCAGAACAGTAGGAAAAAACAAATCAAGCCAGGAAAATTCTTCCTTATTTTAGAGATGATAGGAAATTTGCCATGAGTCATCACCTAAGATTAAGTTCTTAGTTACAAAGATGGTTATTTGTCATAAGAATGTGTTTCTTAAGATGGATTTAAGAAAAGCTTGTGCGTACAGGGGTTGCCTGTCAAAGCTCTGCAGCTACATCTGTAAAAGAGAAGGCAGCTCCTTTCAAATAAGGCAAAGGGAGGCTGCAGACATGAATTCCCAAGAGAACAGCTTCAAGAACACTAATCAAAAACCGCTGAGAGGGGGAGTTCAGTTTTGTTCTTGTCTGCTATTACTCATTGTCGCAATGAGGTTTTGATGAGATTCACCATCACACTTTCCATCTTATCAAACTGCTCCTTCTGGCAAAGAAGGTACCAGGGAAGACAGTGAAGTGCAGGGCTAAGATGAGTGATTTCCCCACAAGACAGTTTCACATCAGCCTACAGTGTCCCACTCGGTAAATAGTTACACATCCCCTCAGACATACAACTAACTGCTAAAATTAAGAAGTGATCTTGGTTAGTTTCCCAACTCTGGTCCCATAGGTCAACATTATCTCTCAAATATGGGACTCCTGAATAAGCCCCATTCTTCATTTTGTTTCTATTCTGTAGATATTTATAAAATTTGTATAAATTTATAAAACATTCACATGTAACACAGCATGTTAAAAGTCACACAGTTTGCTGTGTTAGTAACAGGCACTGGCTAGAGAAATCAGTGACTGAGCAGCATTTTGATTGCATCCAAACTGCAAGGCAGAAAAAGGAGAATGAAGCCCTGTCACGCTAAGTCAACTGTAACACAATCAAACTTACAGAAATACCTCTGACTACTCTGTCTGCTCAATGAACTCATAAAGAAAAGGACCTGGGGGTCCTGGTGGACACCGAGCTGGCCATGAGCCAGCAACACGCCCTTGCCATGAAGAAGGCTAATGGTATCCTGGGCTGCATTATGCAGGGCGGTGCCAGCAGGCCGAGGAAGGTGATCCTTCTCTGCTCAGCACTGGTGAGGCCACATCTAGAGTACTGTGTCCAGTGCTGGACTCCTCAGTACAAGAGAGACACGAACATACCAGAGAGAGTCCAACAAAGGGCCAGAAAGGTGATTAAGGGATTCCCTTGTACAAGGAGAGGGAGATCTGGGACTGTTCACCTGGAGAAGAGAAGGCTCAGGGGGACCTCATCCATGTGCATAAATACCTGACGGGAAGGGATGAAGATTAAGGAGCCTGACTCTTCTCAGTGTTGCCCTGAGACAGGTCAAGACACAACGGGCACAAACTGAAGCACGCAAAATTCCATCTGAACACAAGAAATCTCTTTTTTACTGTGAGGGTGGTCAAACACTGGAACAGGCTGCCCAGAGGCTGTGGAGTCTCAGTCTGCATCGATACTCAAACCCAAACCGTACCCAGTCCTGCACAACCTGTTCTGGCTGACACTCCTTGAGTGGGGGGGTTGGACTAGACTGCCAGAGACTCCTCCAACCTCAACTGCTTGTGATTCTCTACTAAGACTGGACAGAAAGCTTTAGTGACCTCTCATGTCAGAGAGCTCAATTTTGCACCTCAGAGTTGAGAAACATCTCACAGCACTGCTAGAAACTCTAATTTTAAGAGAAATGCCTGTGTTCAGGGGCCCTATTCAATGACGAAGCCATTAACTATAGGATTACTCTGTACTACTGAACTAGAATCAGCTCCTGAAAACCAACCTTGGTCTTGGGTTTCTATTTCAAAATAAAAGTTAGGGGAAACAAACTTTTAAATGAAATCTAAAAATTTTCAAAGTATAAGAAAATTCTTAAAATCCAGATATGATGGAAGTTATGAATTAAATCTGTGCTCATTTCTATGGTAAAGTACACAAGTACATATAAAAGATATTAAATGTTACCAGAGTAACATTTTTATCTTCCAACAATCTGTAAACAATAGTGCAACACTTTAATACCATCACAGGATTAAAAAAATGTTACATTTACTTGCATTATATTATTTATTGATCTATTTCTGCATCAATTTATTCACATTCATTTTCAATTACAATAGAGTATTATATATTTATTCACGAAGTAATAGTTCTAGAGCAGCACTCCCATATATCTACTTCAAAGCCCTTTACAAAGGAGCCCAAAATTGCAATCCTTTTCATACTGTTTGGGAGAGTAAGGAACAGAAAAGGAGAGCCAAACCTCAGTCACCCACCCAGGTCTTTTACTCTTGCCACACAGCTGAAAATTTAGCACTACGGTTCATGATAGGTGTTATTGAAATATCTTCTAATTTACCCTCTATTCGTAAAACAGTTCGAGGACATTAGTTATTTACTTCTCAGAACAAGAACACCAGCATCTTGGTTTTCTGTAGCCCAGGAAACAGCAATCCGATAGAACTGCCACTTCGTAGAAACATAATCAGCATCAAACCCAGGATAGCTTTACTTCAGCTAGGGTAGGGAAAAGAAAAAAGGAAACAGAGCGGATTTTTCTCATAATTTTGCCTCACCCCTCCTCCAGTATGACTGTTATACCCAGTCACGAGGGCTACACACAGGCACACACTTGCACACTCTTCGCAATTCTAATAAGCCTACTAAAAAAGGGAACTGAAAGTTATGTCTGCCACCCTGTCCCTAACTCACCCGACGATGATTCCACAGCGAAGCCCTAAGAATACAGAAAGACTGACTGTTTCTTGGCAGCATGTCCAAAATAAGGCTTCGGGCTGCGAGTGCACATCCTCCCCCCAGTAGTGGAACAGTACTTTTGCAGTAATAATACATGATTGCCCTGGGTGCGAGGGGACGGGGGGGACACGGACGGGACACAGCAAACAGGCCTTAAAGCACGATGAAGTGGCAGCTGCACAGCCACACAGGCAACAACCGTGCAGGCTCACCAACAATATGAAACGGAGCATGGGTACTTGGGCTAATGGAAGTCTGTGTCCATGAACTCATTTGGAATAGCCCTTTGTGGACCCAGCAGTGAGCCTGGTCCTACCAGGCCCCTGGAGCAATGAACCTGTTCCTCAGCAGGGCCCTTTGCAAAAGAGGGCAGCTACATCCGCATCCAGCACGCCTGCCGATCTGCGTACCAGCACGCTCTACCCTCAACACCCGCAATCCCTCTCCGTGCAAAGAGGGCAAGTTAAGGGCTGGCTTGTGCACCCCAACACCACAGGTGGCAGCCCAGGAGTCTTCTGAGACAGAAACAGAGAAATGAGTAGTTACAGCATCCTGGTTAGATTTGCATCGAAAAATTCAATTTAGAGGGCTAATCCACAATTTATTACCTGCTAAAACATGGACAGAGGTAGCTGGGTGGATGCTCTTCCTTCTCTTAGGTCGCACTGGGCAGGCATGAAACAAGAAATTGCATGCCACTATATTCAAGCTCCTTGAGACATTATTCTTAAAATTATTTCAAAAATGAAGCTCACAAGTTAGGACAGGCTGAGATGCATTTATACCCTGCTTTTTATGCCCACAAAGAGTAACTGGGGTACATGAAACTTTCCGGATAAACTCATCTTGACTGAAATCTATCCTCTGTAAATATTAAACCTGCATCAGGGTTTCCATCAGGGGAAGCGAGGAGGGAAACGACTCAGTTCTTTAGTTCACTGACAATGACAAATGCATGTAGAATCTGTTATCTTTTAATGCACATCAGAAGCGCTTACAGCAATAGAAACTATATTGGCCAGCAGCAAAATTGCAAAAAAAAAAAAAAAAAAAAAAAAAAAAATTGACCAAAAACTAACCACCAAGTTATACCTGCTCCAGTTACTCACAGAGGAGTTGGGAAAAAAATGCTAGTGCTAAAGCGGTTATTTTTGGAAGCATCTGCATTCCTCTCTACTTTCTTCTCTCCACATTTGCCTACACATTGCAGCTCATGCTGCCCAGAGCTTTCTGCAGATCTCCACCTCAGCAGCTCCCATGCCTTCACTGCAGCCACAGCCTCCAGCCAAACCATTACCCCAGGGGCTGGCTGCCCCCCCAGGTCCTGCTCTCCTGACTCCAGCGCCGGGGAGAAGGCATTCAGCCCCTCGCCGTAGGCAGGGTGCTTCGAGCCCACCGCAGAGCACCCACGGGACAGGAACGGCACGGCATCGCAGACTGTCTTGAATTGACCATTTGAGGAAAACACCTCAAGAGACACTGGCTCCCATTAACAGAGATCAGCTCACCTTTTCACCCACAGCTATTGCTACACCAAGTCACCGTACACAGCTGATGCAGAGGGTCCCCAACATCAGGCAGCTGTGGTCCTCCTGACCATCCCATTGCAGCCAGGTGATGCACCACATCCATGAGCAACCAAGCAGCTTTAATCATATGCTCATTTTCAGCCAAACCATCCCCCCGAACCGACATGCAGTCCTGCTCGCCCTTCTGCAAGCAAGCAGATCCACGCCATCAGGGCGTGGCAAGCGGGAAACACAACCACAGCAGCCGCTACTTAAGTCAGCTTAAACTGCCATGAGTTTGCACCTAATGGCACAAAAGCCAGCCCTCTTGAAAATGACAAAAATCACTGTTTAATTGCATCAACATGTGTTGCTCATCAGCAATTAGTGTTTTGAACTCATTATCACTAGTACTGACCACACATGCACACCTGGCTGCTCCAATTCAATGGCAACACAGAACTGCTGCGGTAAGGGCTAGGGTTTATGAGAAATGCTTCTAGCAACTTCATTAGTTTTAACACCGTTATGTAGTGTTGGAATCTCCTCACACCTTACATCAATAAAAAATAACTGTTGTGCTACCAAGACATGCAAAATGTTTCCAAGTTTTCTCAGGGCAAAAAGCATTCTTTGCAGCACTTTTATTCCCTATTCCATCGGTCTTACCTTCCATAAAATTTGGACCATATTCCTAACCATAAATTATGATTTTATTTATGTGTTTATTTTTACCAGCTAGGTGAAGATTTGGACAACTGCAAGAGGGGCAAGCAAGCAGTTGGGACAAAAGGTAAAGCTGCAGGAAGAGAGTACTGCCTGGGCAGCACAAGCGCCCTCGCACCACCTTCCCCACCATTTGGGTTTGCTGCTGCCCCAGCTGTCCCCTCCTGGGGACATCCATGCCAGTGCTGCCTCTGCTAGCAGGCACCGCATGGCTCAAACAACCGCCCTGGGCTCCCTCACACCTGCCACAGTCTGCCCGTGGCTCCCAGCACTCGGGTTAGTCTCTGACAATTCATGACAGGTTACCACACCTTACTGTCACTCAAGGAGACACTTAAACCTCAAAATTGGTTTTGTTTTTCATTTACATAAATTATTGGTTCAATTGTAATTCCTGTAAAAGCAAAAAAATCGCTGTGGTGTCTTTAAATGTGCAAAACCCCCATATATTGGACAAATACAGAACAGAAAGATCATCCATGACCCTAAGAGGGGACAACCCAAGCATAAGATGAGATACAACAGAAACAGATGGGTGAATACAAGGAAACAACAAACAGCACCAGACACCATGATGGGATATATATCAGCACTGGTCCCTTTGCCTATTAGCTAGGCGTTTGCAAGCTTCACCACCAAAACAGAGTTTTATGATGACCAACACAGTTGAAGTGCAGTAAGCAAAACCTTGTTTGAAAATTTAATGGATTATTGAGAGAGCCAGACCTCATGAAGCAATCACTGACAGTAGCTAACAACCTCAGACGATTGAGAGCAGTAGTTTCAAGGAAAGTAGGGTGGCATGGTCAAAGCAGCAAGTTAGGGAAATCGGTCCCTCTGCAACAAAAGCATCAATGTATACCAACCCAAGCAAGAAAAACAGGATGTGGAAGTAATTGAGATGTGTGATGGTGAGAGGCAAGAAGGGCTCCAACTTACTAACTTATACTGAAGAAATCTGCGAACTCTGCAGACTGGACATGCAGTCGCAAGCGATGTGGGCATGCAACACAGGCAGTGATGCTGCTGTGAACAGAGAAATGTGAGGCAGCACAGGGCTCAAGTCCAAGGGAGAGATCAAAAGTTTTGGGTAAGTTTGAGCCGAAGGCCAGACATCCACGAGAGATCCAAATCAAAATCATGGCATGTATCTTCGACAAGAGAGGTATGACCTGCACTAACATTTAGACTCATATGTTATCAGCACAGACATGGCTGAATTTGTAATTGCAGATGGGAAAATGAGTATGGGAAAAGGGAAAAGGGAAAAGGCCAGGAAACTGACATGCCCAGAAACAGATTCTTGTGTTTCACCAGCTGGTAGGAATATACTGAACTAATAGCTCTATATGCAAAACCCAAGCTATTCGGCAGCAATACCACTTCCTAGCCATGACCCTAGTCTTGTGGCCTTGCTCACTGCCTTCCTACGAAACTTCATCCAGCTCTCTGTTTCTTAGGGCCTCCTTCATACCTCAGGGACGTGGAGCGAAGACTACCTTGGAATAGAACAGGATGGGAAAGAAAAAGTCACAGAGCCCTCAGCTGGTCGTTCATGCGTCACAGCAAAATGCCCGGTAAGGTCAGTTAGCAGGATCAAGGAGAGCAGCATGGAAGGAGGGAATCCCCAACCGTCCTGCTGTCCAACAGGTCTAATCGTACCTCCGTACGAGCAGTGTTACCACCCCGTTTGGTGGCAAGAGCTGTGGATCCTTCACATTCACACGTCATTTCACCTTTCTAGTTCTGTTCACGATGTTCTGAATCGCACAGGGAGAGGTACCGAGCACCTTAAGGATACACATGCTGTTATCAATAACGTTTGACTTCACTAAGCTGCAGTGTTTAACGGAAAGGCTTAGGCAAGACTTTAAAAGTTAATGATTGAGCAGCAACTTTATTTTGCAACGTAAGCTACAAGGTTTTCCCTCACAAGATACTTTAGTATTTTCTTCTTTTAAGGCAGTAATTTCTGCCTTCCTTTTACTCAGCCCCACAGAGCAGTATATGATTATGAGACAAGTGGTTTTTTTTAAAAACAAAATGCCTGCCCTCATATTGTTTCTTTAATAAAAATTGTTTTTACTACTTCAAAAAACAGGAAAATTTTCGTTTTTGAAAGGAAAAAGAAATATCGAATTGCAATAGATTATTCTGAATTTACAGGAGTGAACTTTCACTGGCACTTCAGTGAAAAGCTGACAGAGCGGTAAAACATATTCAACTCATCTGGGAGATCTGCAGAGGCTTACGAGAAAGAGACACCAACATAACATAAGCACTAATTCTCATTAAACGAAGACTGAAAATAGAATAAGAGCCATTTGAAATCTGAAGTGCCAGACATCATTAAATGTATATGCACAATCCCAGGCCTGAAAATCTGGGACAGAAAGAAATACTTCACACACAAAAAGGAAAACTCCACAAAAGAAAGCTTCTCCGAGTCTGACAGACAGCTCTTCCAGCATTGCGCTTGCAAACGATGGGTAAGCCAGCTGGGCTTTTGTAACAAAATACCACCTATGGCTGTTGTATGCTTTCCATAACTACAAGATGAAAACATAGCCACAGGCTCACACTGTTGAGCAGAGTAGCAATGTTTAGATTCCTTTATCAGAGAAGAAACAATACAATTATGCTGGGACTGTTGACTAGTTCAAATGAAGTAGAAATAAACATACAATGCATCCTGGGAAATTGTCAGGTACGGACTATCTCTCAACTATAAGATATGAGACATTACTAAGCTTAGGAGGAAAAATTAAAATATACAAAAAGTAGAAGCTGCTGATCATTTCAATCCATTCTGCTTAATGATTTCATGTGATCAGTAGAAGAGGAAGAAAAGACAGTTCTGCCTCAAATATTTACGACCAAAAGGTTTTCCTTAGAAGATTTTTGTCCACATGCCCATTTTTCTTTTAAGGATATCAGATTCAGGTGAACTAGTAGATCACAGTGGTGATCTACCACAGGCAGTTGGAAAAAATTGAGTGGCTGAATACAGGCACTTCCTTTTTCAAACAACGAGAAACATTTTAAATGTGTGTATCTGTACACAGAAACTTCTCTACTGAGCAATTATCTGATGAAAATTATTTTTCACTATGACATTATAAACTTCAGGAATTATTACTAAGTTCTCTTACTCATTGACAAGACCACATACTCCAATAAGCAGTATTTCTCCATTTACAGCTACTGCAATATACACCCGGTGCATCCTGAAGGACCTAATATGTATAAATGGATAAACCTCTGCTGATTTTGGTGCGAAACATGAAAGCCTAATTTCCTTGAAAGCCATCAAAGTACCAGCTCGTGGTGAAAGCTGAGGAAATTCTCTGGTGCCCTCTGCTGCCAGCTACCAAAAGTGAACTAGACCTGACAGCTGGCTCCTCGCATGCACCGTGCACGGGGAGTCACTGCGCATCCACCCTGCGGGAAGCCTCCTGGCATAAAATTAAAGCCACTGCCCCAGCGAATATACTGATACACCTTACGCCCACACTTGGCAGCCTAATACTCCTTCATTTCACTCACCTGTATGAGGCAAAATCAACATTAAGGTTTCATAGATAAAAACATCTATTACCCAAAGTATTTCTTCTGAGCAGGCTTTCATCTCTTCTGAAAACATCACCCTCTACTATCCACGAGTCATACGTTTTGGACAAGTCTTTGCTTAGCTGCCCCTTCAAGTGCTTCCTTGAAGTAGAGCCTGAAACGTTTTCTGTGACCATAGTCTGAGGTTACATGCCTGGAGCTCCCTGCTCGCCCTGCCATCACCCACTGCTCCTCTGACCAGGTCATGGGTCGCTGTCCCCTTCTGCCACGCCACTGAGACCAGGGTGTAAACCCAGTCACCCAAGGAACAGCTGCAGGTCAAGTGACAGAGTGAGGTGAAACTACGGCGCAGGGATGACATGAGCCGCTGGAG
This sequence comes from Fregata magnificens, assembly GCA_013389945.1. NCBI lineage: Eukaryota > Metazoa > Chordata > Aves > Suliformes > Fregatidae > Fregata > Fregata magnificens. The sequence continues at coordinate 26,063 of WAAD01016998.1, read as the reverse complement.
CGGACAGGCAGGGACCTGGGCTTTCTGTTGCTCGCAAATACAGACTGCAGTCTTTACCTTTCTTCAACACCACCATTGATAACGTCTTGAGGAAAACTGCTAAACAACAGTGAAGGGTCTGGCCCAGGACTACCTGATACCACAATTACCTGAGTATATATATTGCAAATCTCTCAGCAGACGCTTAACAAGACAAGAAATTACAAGGGGACTTACTGAACAGTAGGAGTGAGAAGGAAGGAGACAGCTCTGGCTCTTGCAATTACTGAGGTTATGTATGGCATATACTGAGGATGTACTCCCACTGACAACTTCTACTGTCAGAAAACAACCACCTCTGCCTACATTTGGTCCATGCCTCCTCCCTTCCAAGCAGGCATGCACACCTGCTTTAGACACAACACTGAATGAGTTCATTTCAACATTTGCCCAAGGCTGCTCTGACTGCCTTCTAGTTTTTATTTAAGCATACTCATTTAATAGGTAAAGCACAAGCTGCGTGTGCTAGCTGAAGTTAAGTAGTGCAGATGCTACCTTGTCAAAGATACTGCTTTCTTCAGGACATCCTCACCATCTAGTATTTTACTGTCAGCCNTTTTTTTTTTTTTTTTTTTTTTTTTTTTTTAACTCCTTTGCCTTCCGAAGTACAGCTTGGTTTAGATTTAATGAAGCTCTCAATTGGTTTCTTTCCCTTTCCCCCTACTCTGTAAATAACATGTTCATTTCTACTATACTAGAAAAACTTTCATTTTGTCATTGCAAATCGAGCTGTCATTCAGAATATATTGCCAGCAAACTTCCCCCCTCCAATGCAATACTGTAACAGCCATGTCTTAAATCATTCATCATTTAAAAAAAAAAANAAAAAAAAAAAAAGTAAAGATAGTGGTGATAGGAACTCATTGTGGTTTCATCCCAGTGCCTACTAGAGCACTCATTCAAGTTCGCAAGAATAAAAAGTCTTATTTGATTCTTATTTTTGTTGAACTACCATAACAAATCAGGATTTTCTAGTGAAACTGAGCTTGGATTGCCCGGTGCTCCCTCGAAACACAGCAAGTGCATGGCAAATGAGAAAAGTAAATAGCTACGGCATGCACAAGGCAGAGGTAGAGAGCAAGCATGCTACTCTCTGCATGAGATTAAACACTGCTATTGATCAATGGCATTGCACCAAACTCAAAAAGTGGAAGGTTTGTATTGCTCTGAGCCTTAAACCAGCAGAAAAGTCTATACTCTTTTTTCCCCCAACTAGAAAAAGGAAGAAGAAACACAGTATGAACTCTATCCTACTTGAGCAACTGCCATCTAGTCAAGTGGCTTTGTTGAGTTCGGTCGTCTGAGAGGTTTGCAACACGGAAATCTCTAGCTTTGCTCTACCTCCGGGCTCCCTGGGACAGGATTTATATATGCAGTGTTTCCACTCTGGCATATATGCCATTTTGCACTACACTACTGAAACACTTCTCCAAAAATTACTTCTATGAATCTAGCTAACGTAACCTTTTACTGGGTAAGATTTTTGACTAATGGCTGCTGTCAAAATCCATTTTGTTAGGCCCACCACAAAAAAACAATTTAAGAGTTTGAGTTTTGCCTGTTCTTACAAACACCAAATAATTTTAGAGGAAAGAGAAGTTACAGATAGAAGGCCTTCCCCGCGGAGCTGCGAGGTGAAGAGCCAGCAGAGGGAGCGCTCCGTGCGGCACTGTGGAGGCCGCTCCTCCTGAGCCAGATTGTTTTTAAAAATTGTTCAGTTACTTTTTGCGAGACACTCACTTCACTTAATCTGTCTGTGCTTGACAAAGGAGGTATCAGTACGAGATGGAGAACAGGCCGTGTTTAAAACCCAGTTCCAAGGTAGCACACTCAGGAGGGGGGATAGTTCCAGGGGTACAGCTGGAACTCTCTTGTGTTTGCATCTGAAAATTCTGTCAGCAGAATTTTTCCGTTAGTTAAAACAGGGTATAACATAACTCGAATTGGACTAGAAATAGTGACAGTGGACTTAAAAGAACAGCTAAAAGGTAAACACTTGCTATCTTTGTCATCTGCAAGGCATGTTCACAGTCATGTGTGCTCTCCTTCCATCGTCACATTTCAAGTAGCCTTGTTCTCAACAGGGGTACACAGTATGATTTAAAATACCACCAGAAGCCTGGAGCCTGCATGACCTCGCACTAACACCACTACTGCTAAATCACTGATCACACAGGAAATCAGATCAGAAAAGAGGCTTGCATCTTGGCTGTGCCTTTCAGGCTGCAGGTTTTTCAGAAAAGAGCAGGTAAAAGCAATAAACCCAAAGGCAACCCATAATACGCTATCATGCCATTAGAAGTGTGGCTTCCTGATAATGAAAAACATCCGGAATTTTAACTGAAAAGCACTTTACCTTTTTCAACTTCCAGACAGCCACAATTTCCACTTACGTCGTGATTTAGCAGGCAAAAGCAGCAACTAAGAAATTCCATCAGATATACCCATTTACTGTATACACACAATCCTTTCTTCCTCTCCAAAACTGTTAGCTTAAATAAGAACATCCACACCACAGTGTCTTATTTCACACAACCAATAATAACCAGAAGACATTTTCTTCTCGTTTATACATATGCATTCACCTTTATTACTTGTGAGTGCATTTGTGTGTATATGCAGAAACTGTATTTATAAGAAGTGTGTCACCACTGTGCCAAAAAAACCAAGAGCCAACCCAGTGCTACCTTCAGAAGTGCTGTATTTTACTTATTTATATTTTTTAAAAGTGGAAAAAACCCAATCAAAAACCCAAGTCCACACTGGACATACCCTTAGGGAAAGATATAAACTTGTCCACTGAGGCAGACCATGCTCAGCAAATAGACCAAGTCACTAGAGAAGTAGTTCTACTTAGATTCCAGTAACACATAAAGATATTCAGGAGAGGAAATGTCATTTTGTATTCCAAGGTTCTCTAGGCAGTTACTGCATTTGCCTGCAGCGACTTGCACAGTGCAGCCTCGGTCATGATGATACTCATAGCATAATTCCTAATACGTGAGTAAAAACAAAATAGTAATAAGTAATAATAATTGTTCAGTATGTTGCATAACTAAGATTAATTACATTATAATTTGCATTACTTAATTACGTACAAGAATACAGCTACTGGCTGAATTCATTAAGAGATTACATTTAAGAAGTTGAGAGGGAATCAAAAGGAAATAAATGTAAAATAATAATGTATATATCATAATACAGTATATGTCAGGTGCTAAATATATGTGCCAATGCACTAGACAGCAACCAGACTGTAATGTGCCTTTCAGAGTTAAGCATGCAAAGCTAACACTAAATTCACAAAATTCCAGTTTACAATATCTATTAGTCATCAGTGTATATCAAAAGACTTGTAATTTTACAGGGCAAAACGTAAAGCAGGTTATAAAAAATGACTTATATCTACATCGACTAGCCGCTTAACATCCACCTCAACTAAAACTATATAGATGAAATTCATCACGTTTAACCACCACCTCGGGTTGCTCATAGCTACTATTTCATTCTACACTCTAGTACACTTTGTGTCACTGTAATCATTAATTCTATAAATTTCTGAACTCTTACATATCATTAGTTACTATCGAAATGAATTCATAAGCCAAAAATAACTTCAAAAAAGCAAAATCAAAAGCATTGAGTTTTCTTTATTGTTACAGTCCTCAGAAGAATACTAGTTTCTCTAGTGCTCTACACTGGTAAGAGACTTTCCTTGGATTTAATCAGGCAAGAAGTGGCTTTCAGACTCTGGAAGCCCACAGGCACTGTTTTATAATGGTAAAGTTGATTAAGAACGGTAAGGAAAACCCACTGAGATGCAAAACACAACGTATGCCTTGTAGTTAATCTTTCACAGTTACATGGTAACTTACTATTCTGCCCCAGTATTAAGCCCTGCATGGCTCTACCATGAAGAGGCACATCAGCTGCTGGGGCCATAACTTTGCAATTCTAACATGTTTTCAAATAACTCTAGATTAACTCGTTCTAAAGTGTATAACTATGTAAAATATTTAGCAGTCACTTGACCTCTTTTTCTCCCAAAATGGACGTCACAAAGATCAGGAATTTGTGCTCAACACTCGATTTCATTTCTGAAAAGAGACAAAACCCCCCATGTATGTGTCCGTAATCCAGAAGTGCTGGTTAGGAACGACATGCAGAAATCCTAATGTTCCACAGTGCGCGGGATACCACGAGTGTGTTAAAATCCTCAGACCGTGCTGTTGTGCCGTTGAGTGCTGCCGACTTCTTTTCTCTTTGCTGTGACAGCGGCAAACACACAATGCAACCCTGTAAGTCAACCCTGTCCAAATCTACACCAGGATGAATCACAACGCATTTTCCTCTGTTCTCAAGTGTTTATTTTTCTAAGCAAGGCCTATTTATCTGCACACTTCCAAAGACAGTTTGTGCGGAGCTGCCTCAGAGCTTTGCTCCTGTGCCTCCCTCGTGTCATCCCTGCTGACGCACACCTACATCCGCAGCCACAGTGGCATCTCCCCGCCGTCCCAGCACCTCCCGTGCAGGAAGGACAGTCACCCGGGCCATGTGCTAAAAGTTACACCACAACAAAAATCAACTTGAAAGAGATTTGTGATCTCATGGAAATTATTTGTGGGAGAGGGAAACAACGGAGTGTCAGGGTCTACAACCACACCAAGAGAAGAAAATATATGTAGACAGGATTAGTTATTGCTATTTTTTAGGGATCCTGAACATACACTACACAGTAAAACACTACGCGTACAGCTCTATGCTCGTAAATTTTCCTTATTCTCTTCCTAAGGTCAAACGTTACATGTTTCTCCTCCATCACCCCAAATGAGAATTTAATCACCCACTCCATACTGACCCTCAACAGAGCTGTTAATGGTATCATTATTACACAACACATTCTCAACAGCTGTGTTAGAATGACACTACCTGTAGCAACTTAAATCATACTTAAGATTCAAGCAGCATGAAATGTTAATATCTCAGCAAGGTATGCAAGGCTCCTAAAACAAACAGAAAAAATAAATTGGAACTTTAGCCAAAAAAGAAAACTTTCTGAAAGCTTGGCAACACAGCAATACAAGCATTTCACTAAGTTTATAATATTAGTTAGTCTCAACTTTTACTGAAGAACTGTTTAAAACAAAGTTAAAAACATAAGTTGGGAATATGTTTTTAACTCTCTAGTTTTATGGAAATCCTACTGACTTGAGACCGATTTACTTAAATATTTAAGAGCCACATCAATAGAACGCAGTTCAAATTTCACTTAGTTTTAACTTTATGCATTTTGAAAGATAAAAGGTATTTTTATGATATGTCAACTCCTAAGCAAATTTTAGGAGTTCTTTTGAACACGTCATCTTAAATATTTACAAAAATTCTACGAGAAGTGTGGCTGAAGAAGATACTACAATGCCGGAGACTCAGCTGTAAAGTTTCCAATGTATCCTTTAACAAATCAAATGAACGCTAAAAAGATTCCCGCTTCTCTCAGATTACTTCCATGAATTTGCCACAGCACTTCAATATTTACATAAAAGTTCCTCTTAATGAGCAGGTTCAATATTCCAACCACTAGCTTTGCTTTTTTCAAAATAATTGCTAAAATTTAAAGCTCTGGAAATAATGTAGAAACAAAATCCAGCCAATTAAATAGATCAAGTAAACAAAAAAATCTGTAATCGTATGAGAAGGCCAAATTAAACGAGATCTAGAAAAAGCAAAGTTAGCACATAAATATGGCCGTTAGTATTTGCAACGGAAATCTTGTTTTCTCTGTGCCTTAGTCCCACCCCTTCTCTAGAATTTGCTCCCCCCTCTCTTTTATTTTGGTACTGCAGCATCTCAACGTCAACTGCAGGAGTCTATGAGGTAGGTGCTGATGTTGTGAGCAAGCAGTAGTACTCCTATAGTGCAACCCAGTGACACTATTAACAGCACTACCTTGGACCTCCTCAGCAAGCACTATGTGTCCGACTACATCTACACGAGCTGCTTCTTTTGTTGCTTATGGTCAGCATCAAAAGCTGTTCTTGAAAATAGCAAATTTGGGGAAAGAACATAAAAAAAGCTTTGTCTTACCATATTCTGCACACAGCTACCAAAGGAACGTTTGTTGCAAATTTCACAAAAAAAAATAAAGTTGATTAAACTTTTAATTGCTGCTTTCATGTAGTTTCAAGCTAGCTATGCAAGCTAATGAACAATTTGTAAGCATCATTAAAGAAATACAGGCAAATCCCCAGGGAGGCTCATTTATACATTAAGAAATCAGTCACTTCAATAACAGCTAAATTGGATACCACTAATTTCAAACTGATAAAAAACTTCTGAGTAGATTGGAGCATTTGCAGTAAAGAATTTCCTCACTCTCAAGTTCCCAGTTTAAAACTCAGGCTCAGCTGGCATTAAAACCTGGACTTGCCATAGCCTAACAGAAAAGCACTAAGTCAGCACAGTTCACTGAACTCTGTTCCACATTAGTATCTCCTGCTAGCCTTCTCGTGGCATAGGCTGAACAGGAGAAAACGCTTTTATCGCCTTTCTCTCTAAAAGGCGGACTCAATGATCCTTATGGGTCCCTTCCAACTTGAGATATTCTACGATTCTAAGGTACCATCCTTAAGAACTGCAACCGTGGCACCTGGATATGTCCGAGACCAAGAAAATTCACAGTCTGGCTACCAAGTCAGACTTCGACGCCTGGCACCTGAGAGACTGGTACTGAAAGCCAGCAGGGAAACTAGAGCTTCCTCAAAATACGACAGCGGGTAAGGCTGGCTTTTGGTCTTTCTTACATTATGTGGGGCATATGGGGAGATAGCTGGGAGTCATTTTAAGTGTTGCCAAATACTGCCAAAGTTTTGAGCTGCTCCTCACAGGCTCACAGAGGTAAGGCAGAGGGTGAACTTGGGAGCGGCTTCCTGTGGTGGGAGAGGGCACGAACAGCCACTGCTGTGATTAATGGCTTTCTTGCCAACACACAGTCCATAATTTGCATTGGTTGCAGTCAAGTAATAGGATCTCTCATTGTGTTTATGAACAATCAATTATAAAGCATCCTCGCTCTGCTAAGTTTATTCTGTTTAAACGTATAAAATAGTCAAAGCGGAACACCTACCTGGCTCCGAAGATGTCTTTTTTTGCTAGATCAATGCCAGAAACCACCTTTACCCTGAGGATACGAGACTCCTCCTGTTAATAAAAAAAGAAAACGGGTTTAATGTTTATTCTGTAATTCATTTTGAAGATCTACAGCTGGCAAGAGGTTAAGCTGTGAATGAACTCTCAGCCTTTAGATAGCTGGAGTCTTTCCTAGGTAGGATTTTGAAAAGAAAAACCTCTTGGAAGGAGGTATACGCTTTATCTGCTGAAGAACAGCCCGAATCCAAACAGGAAGAGCATCCAACTCCAGTCAGAGCTGTTAAGAGTTGAATAAAAGCAGAATAAGAGTCGATAACAGTAATAACATCATAGTAATAATAATGTAACAATAATAGTAATAAAAGTAGAAGACAATTTGCTGAGCAGGGCCCATTTCAAATCCGAAATCATCCATGCTCCACAGAAATTCATTCTGCTTAGACTCTAAAGCTGTCTCTTCAAGAGAAAATATTCATAACATTTTTGTCCAATAATGCTAATACGTCTTGGTCAGAGAGATGTCCGCAAGGGTGCAAAATTAAAAATAAATCCTTAAAATTATATTGTTTAATTCCCACCACCTTGGTATATACAGAGCTCGAAAACAACTTTCAATGACACAGGGCAATTTCTGAAGATGGATATTACTAGGATATCAACTTGATGCTCAGTTTATCACCTCATTACGTTAAGCTCCTGAGGAACACTGGTATAAATGGTATTTTTTTCCTTTATTTCTTTTCACCTTGTTTGACCAGTTTATTTTTGCTACACAAAGAGGCCACCAAAACTAAATCTGGAAAGGATCCTACAGAAACAGGTTCTGCAGTCACCCATATCAGTTATACCTTTTTCTCCTCTGATAAGCCTTCCAGAACTGCAAGATACAAGATTCAATTACGGTAATTTGAGACTCCGTTTCTTGAAGCTTGTTCAGAAAACAATAACATTTTCCCACAGGTTTATCCTGGCATGACCATACTACACCTACTCTATTTGCTTTAGATAGCTAAAAGCAAGACACAGATTTGTTAGCTGTATCTGAGATTTTTGAGATTATTAGGAAGGTCACGAACACCCCAGCAGCAAACTCGTACCTGTCCAGTCTAATACCATTCCTCTGGAAGGAGTCAGAAGCAGATTACTTCAGAGAAAGAAAAACAAAAGTCTCACTGAACCTGTCTGCAGGGCAAGTTTCATCCTGACACGCATCCTGCCATAGGCTTAAAACAAAAGCTTGAGGATTTAAGTCCTTTCTGAAAATTTGTTTGTTGGCATTCTTTCCAGCAGCACTTAACACTGTCCAAAGCAGTTTCTAATTAAGAAAACAGGATTCTTTCCCAAAAGAGCCTAAAGTTTACCAGAGGGGTGAACAAAACAGTATGTGAAAAAGAACAATTCAACAGTGTTATGTCAGTGGATATTGGGGGTTTTTTAATACGTTAACATTTTTCAATCTGTTAATGTCAATACAACACGCCTGGTCTTCTAGAGCAAGAACATGCAAATTGNGGGGGGGGGGAGGTGTCAGAAATGCAGACTATTCTGACCTTACTGAAGGAGAACTGGAGGATAAGAAGTAGTAATACTAAGTAGAGAGAGGGACGAAAAGAGGGATTTCGGTCAGTTACTATATTACCAATGCTACTCAGATTTCCTCCCACAAAATCCAACATCAACTTTGCTAGAGTGGCATCTTATTTCTGCACTAAAATAATCTTTGCGTATTAACTGAATTAAAAAAAAAAAAAAAGGCACATTTAAAAAAAAAAAAAAATCACAGAGCAGGAGGAAGTCCAGCTACTGGAGGATCCCTAATTCAGGTTCTGCAAGGCACAAAAGATGATGCTCCAGACTATCTAAATCGATAGATTCTCAAAAATATACTGGAAGTTTCACTTCATACTTCAAGTACACCAGAAGATAACCCTGTTCCCTCCCTGCAGGCAGGCTCTCAGCCTCTGCTAAATATTCCATTTTACCAAGCAGAAACACTGCTTTTGCAAATGTTTGTTCAAGTTTTCATATGCATGAAATATAAGTAATATTTTAAGAAATAATTAAAACATCTCAATTAGTAACAAGGCCTCACCTATCTACCCTCAAAATTTTTCCTTCAGTCAGTAAGATACTTAGTTCGATAACATCTATTGTATACAAGGAGCAAGGTGAATTTTGGATGATCGAAAATTCTTCTGCAGAACATGACACTTAGCGTATAGTACTCTGAACCACGTAAGCAGCTGTTCAGACAGTTTGTCTGTAAAATAATTCTTTTTTAATGCACCAAAACTTTTCTTATCTGTATCATTTTGTCTAAAAGCATTCACAAAAGCAGCATAACAACACAAGTGCATTCATGTGCATGCATATGCATAAAAAGCATAATAAAAGAATATTCCAGCTCATGCAACTACACAAAACCTCAAACGATATAGATGAAGGGTTCCCAAATTAAGCCTGCTCAAGCATCACCACAGGTAGTAGTGAGAACCAGCAGCAGCTCCCAGCTTCCCAGGCTGCGCACAGGCCGACACCGCAAATTTGTATTCCTCCGACCTCCACTTCCTTAGCTGGGAACGGTGCCAGGGTCCCCACTAGACCACCCTAACCTACCCAAAATGAGTTAATACTTGGTGTTCCAAGGTCACTTTATTCAACTCTGCATGTTTTCACAGCTTCGCTCCATGTCAACAGGAAGCAACTACTACACTGGTTGCACGGTCATACCATTTCCAACAACATCTGCACTAAAATGCAAAAGGGAATATGGGAGTATTTGAAATCAGCAAGATCCACCTTCCTCTCCTGAGTTCCCCAATATCATGGATGGGAGCTTTTGACCTGGATTCCTTCCTCTTCATTTTATATTCAGTAATCACAGAGAACTGGTGCTTAGATGATTTAAATGCCATGATATTGACAGTGGTGAATAGCGGCAACTTATCTGCTGCATCCATCTTTAAATCACTTTTTGTAATCTTGCTAAGTGGGTACATAAAAGGCACTCTGGTTCTGCTCAGAGTTGAAAATATACATCGACGAGAAATACTCATCCGGTGGTAAGATTAAACTGTATCCACCTTCTGTGGAATTCCTGCACTGTCCGAAACGACTAGTATTAGCCACTGACAAACGGCAAACTAGACGAGATGGACATCTAACTCCGCAATTTTTGTATTCCACTGAATTCCGTTCGTTTTGAAAAGCATATATCCTAAGCTTCTTTTTGAAATGCACTGCTTGAAAAAGCAGCTCACCCCACAGAGGAATTTTTCTAACATTTTAAAACCTTGCCTGTAGCGTACTAAGACTGGAAGGGTCTCCTTAAAATGCCAGGCACTGCCACTCCCTTGTCCGTTGAAGAGCTGCCATTGAGCTACCAGCGGCTCCTCCTTGCAGAGGACGGGGCGCGCTCCTCCGCAGCACTGACACCAGCTCTGGCACAGCCCGAGATCTGACACGGGAACTGCATTCCTCCCTCGATCGTTTTTTTCAACTACAATGCAGAACACGTCTCGGAATTTAAAGCTATGTTGTTCAGAGTACTTTGACTGAAAAATTTGCAACACTGCTGCTAGAAATCCAAAGCTGTGCACATCAGGATGGCGGCTGTTGGCTGGCTGCTAGCAGTTAAGCAGTAAATGCTAACATTTATGAAGCCTCGCTTGTCAAAGTTATTTATGCCTATACTCTTCCCGTCCTCGCCCTGCTAACCTTAGCCTACCTCACCCACTGCAGCAGGGGTGCCATAATGTGCTTGGTTAGGTATTAATGTTGAGTTCCACTGCTAACCACGTTCATACTTACTTCTGCTTTGTCCAATGATTAACATGAAGTTTACATATTCTTGCCTCCCTGAAAAATGTCAGAGGTTACATAGTTTTCTTCTTTGCTGAAGAATAACCTTTATACACAGATTGTGTTTTCTCATCTGTAATTCACATTGCCGTTTTAGAAGACATAGCTGATTTAGGTGGAACCAAGCTAGGAAAAAATCATGCAGCAAAAACCAGACTTCACCGACAATGAACAAGACCCCAATTCACCTCAGAAAACAGGTAAGAGAATACAGGTGTATCTACAGATTTAGGAGACTTGTATGTGTATTTATGTGCATGGTTCACATTTTTTAGTTCATTTTTAAATGAACACCACATTTACTTTCTCCAGGTGCTCTGAAAGGCAAAATAATTTCTAACACCTATTAAAGCACTCACATAAAGAAAATTTATTAAAAAGTCCTCCTGCCCTTGGATTAATAAAATATCCTGGAGCTGCATAGTTTAGGGAGGAAGAACGCGGGCAAAACGCAGTGCCCTGACCTGTGCGCTTCTTCCCCACTGGCGAGGATGTAACGCCACCCCTCAGCTTCGCCCCTCCAAAGAATAATCCAGGAGAGGTAGCTTAGTCCACGCCAGCTAAAGCAAAATGGACGTGCCATAAAAACCAACCTGAACAAGTTTTGGAATACACATCCGTATGTTCTAAATACACGAGAAGAAATCCACAGCAATCCACAGTCTGGTGTGAGAAGGAAAGCTGTAGACATCAACCTCCTATAGGACAGAAAATCCCATGACACATTTAGAGTACGCGTGAAGACAATAGCACTGAAATAACAATCGATACGGGTATAAAATTAGAAGCTTGGCTTTTTTAAATGAACAGACAAGTGCGAAAGCCACAACGTTTGGATCAATGCAAACCAATATTTGAACAGATGCCATGCAGACCAGAGAAGATTAAACATTTAACATGTTCTTCCACAACGACCTTACAAAAGGTATACAAAACCACTGCAAGTCAAACTCCTCAAGACGGGCAAATTTCCTTTCGTATTTTCCGAGTCACACAAAACCCCAGCCAGCCTTTGTCGCATCTGCATCGGGGACGCCAGAACCAGGCAGTCGCCTGAGCAGCTGGAGCACACTCAGACGTCACGCCGTGGTCTTCCCGCAGGCACCGAAAGCCGAACTTACCAGGCGCTGCCCGGCTGCTTCAGCACAAGACCCCCACGTCAACGGCAGGCCACGTCCCCGGGAGCGTGCCGCGAGGCACCGCCGTGGCTCAGAGGGGCCCCGGCAGCCTCAGCCAGCCAACGCGGAAGTTTCGGTGGCGGAGGCAATAAATGTCCATCACCAAGGCAACGAGGTGAAAGGACAGCAATCTAGGATTTCACCTGAAGAAAGCTTAACATGAACCGTGGCGGGGGAGTGCTGGTTTGGTTTTGCTTTAGTTTTTTTTCTTCCCTCTGTGTAGAGACGTTTTTGATTTCAAACCAAGATAGGCGTCGGCGAGGTAAATTTCCACTGACTGGAAGGAGAGAAACCTGATCGCACTGGAAAGTTACCTGCACGCAGAGACTCTGTGAATCCGGTTTCACCCAGGGAGCCCCCATCTCTATTTGTATTATACCTGAAAGTTTGCAAAACATAACAAAACAGAAGAGACAACAGATCTTTAACTCAATGTTTTGGTTGCAAAACACATCAGAACAGAAAAGACAACAAATCTTTAACCCAATGTTTTAACTGTTGGAACTTTTGTTATCCTGAACGAAAACACACACACAGAGCCCCTGGTGTGCTGGGCATAATAAAAACCTACAGTCACCCTAACAAACTGCTCTTTAATTCTCCCCATTACTGTGAAAAAAATCAACCAGGGTTTGCAGCTTCAAAAGCAAAACAGAGTATTTGTCATCTACTTAAAGGAAGAGCAAAAGCGTTCTCTATAGCAAGAAAATCTCCTAAATCTTCTAGCAACTGAGAACGGGGAAGACAAGTTAGACTACAAAGAGTCATGCTGATTCTTACTTTGGTTTGTTGGTGGATTAAACCAATACACATTACGGCTGAAAAAAACCATACTCTAGGAAGCTATTCCACATCAACATCTGACATGGAACATTACCGACTCTGGATGATCCTCTGTTCTGACATACAGCCACCTACCTAACATCAAACAACGGGAGGGCAGCCCAAGAGAGAGAACCGAAGCGGGATGCCCTATCTGACGGCCGGCCACCATCACCCCCGGGGTGAAGGCAGCCACCTGCGCAGCGAGCAAGCCGAGGAAAGCTGACGCTCCCGCACTGCCGACGCGCGGCCACTCGGGAAGCGAGAGCGACTGCCTCGCACGAACTGTTCCTGCCTCAGAAGCAGTGAACGGAGACCAAGTGCTCATCCCTCCCCTGCCATTGCCCAAGCCCTCCGATCTCCCCCCAGGAATGCCCCCGGCCCTGCCGGAAGGCAGTCGCCGGCTCCTGCCCAGCGAACTCCAGCAACCAAACGCCACGGCCCCAGAAATGCTCCACTTTCACGTTAAAATCTCTGCATACATTTAAAGGAAAAACAACACAACACCACAAAAACAACAGCCGTTTGCAAGAAAGGCCACGAGCCAAGCAAGGAAGTCAGTCAACACGTTTAATACCGCCACCCTCATTATCTCCCAATGGCACGGGCAGTTGCAGCAGGAAGAAGCTGGTTTTCTTTCTGGAGACACGGGGAGGAGAGAGGCACCCAAAGTGAACAGCTCAACCTCTGGGGACATCACAGCCATTTTCTGAAGGCCATAGCAACAGTACGTGACAAGTCTCAGTATAATTCTTGTGATATCTTAATAATCTTGAAATTTGTCAGTGGCAATTTTGCAAACAGTCTTTGATAAAAATCTCAGTTCTGCAATGAAAACAAAAACAGGCACCAAGGGTACGAACCACATCTCCACTCTCCTCTGCGAAGTTCAGCGCAGGAGAACAAACTGAGAGTAAAGGTCACCAGGTTGCAACCACCTACTCACCTGGCTCAAGCACGGAAACTAGAATCTCATCTCAGGTAGCTTCACCACGAGCAACCTGGGAACGCAGCTCAGCCCTTCGCTCCCTTCAAGCGTTGATCACGTCCCCCCCTTGCAAAGCCCGAGACTAAAACAAATCGTGCATTTTCTTCCCTGCAGAATTCTCAACCCTCGCTGCATGATGCAACATGTTTAAAAAAACAAAAACAAAAACAAAAAACCACCATTATTTTGTCTAAAGCAGATCTCAAAATCAGAGCAACTAAACCTAGAAGCTTCTGGGGGAAAGAATGCCACGTAATTTGGATCAGAAAGGCCCTCCTGGCTACACGGTGTCGGTCAGTCACAGAGCGCTGGCACCGGCGTGCTCCACAGCACGCCTCCAGGCTGCCGACTTCCCGCCCAGCGCAGTGGCAAAACCCAGTTCCGAGGAAACCAGAACTCTGCGGCTGAGCAAAACCTGACTTCTCGTCTTCAGGCTACGGTGCCCCAAGCCGAGGGGGACCAGCTCTTTTTAGCAGTAGGAAAAGAGTGTATCCATCAGCTCCCTGTGCTGGAGCTGGAGGAGGCGGCAGCAGCAGCTTTGGGAGCTCACCCTTTCTGCAGGTGAGTCTGAAGGGCTGCCAGAAAAGACAAGGGGTTTAAATTTGTGGGATGGTCGTATGAAGCCAAGTTCCTCAAGTGCAGCCACAGGCCACGTCAGGCTATGCTTAAAAGGCTCTGATTATCCCACAATGCAACAAAATTTATTGAATTGTGTTTTACTGAATATCTTACTGAGGCATACCAGAACCATCACATCAACAGATTAAGGAAACGTCAGTAAGCATTAAAAGAACTGCAAAGTTTGGAGTACTGTGGGAATCTTAATCTCATACAACAGAAAATTATTAAATGTTTTACAATAATGACTCAAGTCCTACTTCTAGGACTTGGGACCTCTAGGAAGACGCACCATATTCATGTTTTCCTTAGCTAGACTGACACAGCTCGGGGGGAAAACACCAGGCAAAATTTCAGAAAGGCACAAGTTTGTCCTAGAGGGACAATACCATGATGCTGCTCTCGCACACGGACAGCACACAAAACCGAAGTGAGCAAGATAAAAACACGCACATCAGAAGCGGCGTATGGAGATCAAAGGTACATGCGGATCGGCGACAGGGTTAGGAACCAGGACTCAAAACTCCCAGTCCAACATTGAAAGCACACTATTAAGAAACAGGCTCAAATCACAGTACTGACCTCATGAAAATCTGCGCACAAGGTATTTTTACTGCATGTTTTTTTAAAAAAAAAAAAAAAAAAAAAAAAAAAAAAGGAAGTGTTCTGGGTGAATTGCAATTTATTTTTATAAAAAATCAGTTGAACTCCATGCAGCTAGATATACTTGAGCAATTTTAGCAAGCATGCTGAACCAAGTCACCGGTGGTCTTTAGAAATACCTAAGAGAATGCAAAAGTACTTTAAATTAATGGACTGGCTGTATTGCACAAGACTTTACTCTCCTTATTTAACATCTAGACATATTTATATCACTCACTAAAGGAATTCATCTAACTAAACATGTTGTTTTCTGCACAACCTAATTCACTAAACTCTCCAGTAGTCCCATGCAGGCTGTGCACAGATGTCTTCTAGATTCAGCTGTGCCAGTAAAGAAAAAAAAATTCTTATCCAACAGCTTTCCTCCTGGTTTTTAACACTGCCAGAGATTACCATCTTCCCCCTCCAGCCAACAGCAGAGACCATGACAATGAAAATAAGCCAGGTTAGTTTTATTAGACTCACTCCCTTGGACGGCTTCAAGCTCATGAGCGCTCAGAGCGGTGGCTGGGGAGGAGATGTGACCTCTACCAAAGGGGCTGCGACTACTCACTGGTTTCCACTCGCTCCTGTTCTGGGCTCAGATTCGGTGGTTACTTGGATTTCCATCTTCTTGGCTCTTCCATCTAAATAGGCAGACACTGGTCTAAATACCTACTCCTGTCATTCATACCACATGAAGGACTACTCCTGAGAAGCTTGCAATAGCAACCAGCTTGCCATAAAAAGCACAATGATCACTCATATCTGCTTAATTTAGCACCATTTTGTGGAAAGCATCTCAAAGGAAAGAAAACAACAGCGTAGTAAGAGAAAGGAGGGTATGTTTGCTGAATCATCTGTATACGTCATAAATTTACGGTATGGGAAATCCTCTTTCTGAAGGAAACCTCAATCTGCTTTTCTCTAGACAAGCCAAGAGAAGTATTTAATCTCTGGTGGTAGCACAGGAACAGAAAAAGCATTTGTTACATGTTACTATTAAAAATACGAACAAAGCTTTGACCAGGAGTTACTGGTGCATTTGCAGAAGTCTGTGACCTGAAAGCGACTCTCCCATATGGACTTAGTTTTAAAAGGAAAAAAGGGAAAAACAAAACAAAACAAACCACCAACTACAAAGCACCCAACCCTGATCTTGCACCAGAGATCAGCACCAAGATCATCTGCATCCAAACTGAAAATTTAATGCAAGTTTAAACAGAAAATTCATAAAGGAAAATCTGACAGTAACTTCTTTTCCTGCCCTTAGGGGACCCAGAAACTCAGCTGATTGATTAAAACCTCAACCTTTTATTTAAACAAATATCTAACTTTCTGGCACGCATAAATAGCCCTTCAAATATGCACTACCATAAAATAAAGGAATGATGTTTTTACACGTAGGATGATTACATTACACTGGCCCTAACACTCCAACCAGAGAGCGAAACAAGGCCAGCTGGTTTAATTTCAGATATTCATTATCCTCGGGTCAATGTCCGGACAGATCTATTACCTTCCAGCACACAGAAGAGAGTAGTACTTCAAAACTTATTAGTCAAAAGAGAAACAAAAAACCCAATTCCCCAGTGAATGTCTAACAATTTTGCCCAATAACGAAGACTGGTCTAAATTCCCGATTAAGAGCTTGCAGTAAGAAGTCACAGAAGGATGCAAGAGACTTGTTTTCAAAGCACCTTTTCTAGCATGACAATTAGGTTTTTTACCTTTCACTAAGCCAACCTCTGACACAGTTAAATATTTCCTTTTTTTTTTTTTTTAAACACTGAACATCTTCAAGTGATGTTTTCTGATCTGATGAAATCCACCAGGCCGTTAACATTCAAACTTTTTTCAAGTTAAAAATTATGAATTATACTTAATACAACCCTCTTAACTTTTCCTATGCAAAATGCGACACAAGTCCAGGTGTAACTCTGTATTTTAGACTACCGTTCTCATAAAACCCCACCAATTTACCAGAAGGCCTCCACGAGTAAGCAATACATACGACCTCAAACAGAATCACAGAAGGGATGAGGCTGGATCGACCTCTGGAGACGACCTGGTCCGACCCTGCTGCTCAAAGCCAGGGCAGCTAAAGCAGGCTGGCCCGGACCACGCCCAGTCAGTTCTGCACATCCCCACGGATGGAGACTCCACCATTGCTGCTGGCAACGCTCTGCCGTGCGCAGCCCAGGAGGGTGCTGGCCTTTGCTGCAAGGACGCATTGCTGGCTCATACTCAACGGACCTTCTCTACAGAGTGGCTTTCCAGCTAGTCGGGCCCCATCCTCTCCTGAAGTGTGGGGTTATTCCTGCCCGGGTGCAGGACATGCATCTCCCTTTGCTGAACTTCATGAGATTCCCGCTAGCCCATTTGTCCAGCTTGTCCAAGTCCCGCTGAATGGCAGCACAACCCTCTGGTGTACCAACCTCTCCTCCCAGTTTGTATCACCTCCATCTCAAAGTTTGCTGACAAACAGAAATTTAGACTGGGACACAAAGGGAAGGCAGTGTTTTCAAATTTAA
Organism: Fregata magnificens; assembly: GCA_013389945.1. NCBI lineage: Eukaryota > Metazoa > Chordata > Aves > Suliformes > Fregatidae > Fregata > Fregata magnificens. The sequence goes on along the minus strand of WAAD01016998.1, from coordinate 8,235 downwards.
ACAAAAATAATACTGTAAACGACAAGTTAGAAATTACTTGGAAACAGATAAAAAACAGAATTCCAAGAAAAACAGCTTCAAAACAATTGTAGTTAGGAATCAGGCAGGTAGGAAAACATTAAGCTCAGGTTTTATTTGTAGGGAATGACATGTGCAACGCTCCAGGGAGATATATGCTGGCCCGCTGGACGAAGGGCAACTTACATCTGCATGCAGTCGAAAGCTGTTCTGAAAAAAGGACAGCTCTTGCTACTGCTAGGAATGCTTACCCGGTTAGCTGTAGCTGTGCTTTGTTACGCCTTGTGGTTTGCAAAAGCTTTCAGCATCACCCAGAACAGCACCAGGTCCAAAGTACTTCCTAGTAACTCATTAATTGTTTAAGCTGAATTTGAATATTCACAATATCATCACATCACTACTACTGCTCCTGTTCCGAGAATCAAAACCACGCTGAAGTTCACCAAGATTAGTGAATGTGGCAAGATTTATTTATTGCAAACCATCCAGGGAAAACCACGCAGTAAGAATAAGGTCTGTTTAAGCCTTCGCAAACATCACTGCGCTTATGTCCAGGGGGAAAAAAAAAAAAAAATAATCTTAGCATGATTCTTTTGTAATTAGCTATTATACATCGGAACGACCACCTTGGGATGTACCACAACAACAGAAACTCCTGGTGCACCTTAGGACTATTCTAACAAGGGCAGACAGAGCGAGTGTTACGAACCCTCTACTCACAGAGCAGGGCAGAGCTGGGGGGATGCCCCGAGTAGCGCTGCACGATCACAAGCCATCAGGTCCTAAGATTGACTAGAACAAGTGTGATTTCAACACTGTTGTTTCACTTCCTGCTTCCAGGTTAGGGCAGGCACACATCCATCCACTAACCGCCCGATAGCAGGTGGTAAGTCTTTAAAGTTAGCATGCCCCTGTCCGCGCCTGCAGACTGAGCAGCACCAGAAAACGTTCCCAAGCAGCAGGGCTCTGCTGTCCGCCCCATCACCCTGCGGGAGCTGTCCCTGGCACAGCTTTGGCTCAGGCAATTAGCACACTCCCAAACAATGTCTGAGCATGGTTCAGGAGGCAGCACGGGCCGAGGACCATGCCTAACGTGGTCTGCGTGTGGCCAGCGGGGACTTGAACAGCACGCACGCAGACCCTTCTGTGCCCACGGGCCCCACAGTAACGGTACGGTCTTGAATTTACTAGCATACACACCGGCAACGACTGCGACTTGCAATCATGGATGTACACAACGATAGTCAGCTGTAAGAGGTGGGAGTTTCCTACGCATATGGGAATAAATCATTATATATACAAAAATCCAAGGAATTACACACATTTCTATGTTTACACGTGGGTACCTTGTTTTCCATGACCAAAACTTTAATTATTTTCGGCATTTGACCAGACTTAAGACCTGTGCACTTCGTTTGCAAGACAAACATGACAACAGTTCAGAAATGGGAATGTTATTTTACTAGTCAAAATAAGATCATTGATGTGCTTATGAAATGTGTTACAATTTTGTTAGACCCTTAGAGGTGGGTTTTGGTCTGGTTTGTAGGGTTTTGGGGGTTTTCTACTGTTGGGTTGGTTTGGGGCGGGGGGGGGTTGGTTGGTTTTTTGGTGGGTTTTGGTTTTTGCTTGTTTGTTTGTTTTTACATTCATCGGGTCTGAAGATCACGATCCTGTATTTCAACAGCTCATAAGAAAAGGCTTATATATAGTTTTTCACAGTGGAACAACAGTATGAGAAGAATCTCTCTAAAAGATGCTCTTCCCTCATAGAGGAAATAAATCCACTTTCTGATGATCACTTGTTCCTTTCCAGGAAAAGGAGGAAGATGTTCAAGTAGAATAAAACTTGAACTCACCTACATTTCTGTAAAGGCGATACAACCCTGATGCAACCAATGCACATCCCCCCCCAAATTCAGCAGCAGTATTAATTTAATTAATGATATTCTGAAATACTTGCAGGAGCAGAAGAGCTTTGACCAGAAGTTGAGCTGTACCTACAGCTCAAGACCCAGCCCGCGCCTGAAGTAGACTAAACCATCCCTGGAAGCACGCCGAGCAGAGGTGCTGTGTTTCTGCGGCACTCAGTGACCAGAGACCTCATCGGGACGAAGTCCTGGTTTTCTCCTTAGCACTGCCCAACAGAGCAGCATGTGAGTTTGCCAGCGGTGACTAAGTACACACAAGTGAGGTGAGACGCACGGAAGAGGGGAGCAGGTACCTCCATCCGCCCAGTGCCGAGCAGACTGGCACCTGCTTCCTCATTTCAGCTGCTCATCCTGACCAGCAATTAACACTGCCAAGTTAACGGAGGAGCCCTCTCCTCAGCTGCATGCGTGACATTACGCAGGCTTGGGCACTTGCATCGCACACAGGCTCGTGCCAAGCAACCTTTGGACACAGCAGAATTAAAAATGGCAGGCAGATGTGTTGTGGCCTATCGGCTGGTGAGAGGTGTGCGTTTCCTGGCAGAAAGGGACTAAATGCCTTCCTTTAGACCATGGTGTGAGAGCATTTCCTCAGAAACCCATTTGCGAGTAATAACCAGTGCTCGAGATCCAGACGTTTCATGACAAATGGGACTAAAGCTCAGATTAATGTATTTCAAATATCTTCCTTTAAGAGCCTCTGCAATGACCAACAGTTAATCCTAAAAGTTCTTCGGAATGGACTATTCATCAGCTAAGCAGAAAAAGACAACAAACATCGTAAGAAAACGATGCCCTTTTAACTCACGTTATGCTCATTATCGACCTGTGTTTTATCTCTGCCACTTCGCACACTTCAAAATGCAACTTTAAAGCTTCTACCATTTCATATGATAGCTTGAAAATAAGTCTTGCATAACAACTTTCCCAGCACCGCACAAGCGATGGGCTGTTAGTTGCACACTGGGAGCGAGGACCCAGCCGGTTTGCTGCAAACCGGTCAAGAGGTAAGGCATCAGGATTCCCTCCCCGCCTACCACTCTCCAAGGAGATACTTCCATTCCATAAAAGATGCTATTTTCATACACATATTCCAATAGACCAAACGTCAAGACATTTATGTTTCAGAGAAGCAACTGCTTCCTATGCGCATAGGCTATTCTAGACATCATTTGTTTAACACAAGTTTTATGAAAATTCTGTTACCTTCTTTCTTTAAACTCTGAGGACATGGACAGCTGTGATTAAAAAAGTCGTTGTTGATCACTATCATGCCACAGATTAATATTCACGCTTCCTTAATGAAAAGCCTAGGAAGTGGCTGTAGATAACTAAAAAAAGGTATCTTACAGTTTTATGCATAGAAAATGTACATTCACAAGTATGGTGCTGGTCATCAGCTTAGGGGGTGGGTTGGTTGTTTGTTTAAAGACATGTAAATCTTGAATACCTACTAAACTTTTCACCACTTTTGAAAGGCTGGTTATGCATACAAAACATCCAAAAGACGACGTCGTATCAAATGGGGGAGGTTTAGCTGTATTCATTCCAGTAGCCCAATTAGTTGCCAACAGATTACACAAGCACGTTTATGTAACCACAATCTATATTCTTGTTAGATATTTAATGATTTTAGACCATAAACAGTCAGCTTTATCACAGCTGCACTCTTTTAACGACAGAACACACATTCAGTAAAAACGTAAGCCAACACTAAACTGCGATTGGGGGCTTACTCCTAACCCAGATAACTTCAGTGATCTATTCCACGGCACACGCCCACCGACCAAAGTTGCGCCACTGGCTGTTTCACCTGGAGAATGACCTGGAGGGCGGGTGAGGAACAGGACGAGGAATTTCTTAACTAAGCTTTGCTGGAAAAACCCTGATAGCAGGAAAACGACGCTAAGTGACAAGAAGATGCCCGCGAGACTCTTAAAACCTTAAATACCTTTAAAGGAAGAGCCTCTTACTGCAGCACTTCAGTCTCAGAAAAATATTATTAATCGGGCACATTTTCAGAATGTGAATAGATATTAGTCACTTTTAGGATCTGTTGCTCTGAAGATCTAACACTGCTTCAGCAGAGGGCAAGATGCACTTTATCTTGGTGTACTGGAACGCATAAAATAAAACTCTTGTTTTCAAAAGATTTTGTAGAGATGCACAAGCAAAATACCGCAGACATAATACATGAGCTTGACTGATTCCACGCACGCTTCGCACCAAGATGAAGGAAAAAGCTCTTGAAAACTGAACAAAATTTGGAAAAGAGCAAAACGTAAAGAAATTTGAGTGTTGTTTTTTTTTTTTTTTTTTTTTAAAATAGCTTGATTTTTCTCTTCTGTTCAAACCAGAGATCAAGTATGATTGTAATGTCAATAATTACGCCTTCCAATCATGAAGTATTAATGCTGGATTATTACATTTACTGTAATTCATCCCAATGTATTCAGCAGTGTTAACTTTAAGCATACTAAGAGAACAGTACTTTAGAAGACTACTGCTTTACTAACAATATGTTAAGTTGTTAAGTATAATGGGATATATTCCTATTCATCCTGGTTTGAGATGTGGAGGAAAAATAACCAAAGATGTTAAAAAGCAATATGCAGCGCTACCAAATGCAAAACACGTATCTGAAAGCAATTTTAGAAAGATTAATGAACATTGCTGGCACTAAACATTCTACAATTTCAGTGCTCAGTATATTAACTTACTACAAAACGACCTTGTTTGAAACTTGGCTCATAGCAAGCCTGATAAACTGTAAAAGTAAAAAGGATGAAATAGAGGCTGTAATCGCAGAATTTGATCGGGAACTGGATTCATGCATTTTTGAGAGCTTCACCAATTTCTTTGGTGTTCTATGACTGGAGCGTATCAGATATTCTCCAGATCTACCTGGCTAAGTGACATAATACTAAATCAGGTGAATGCAAAACATCTGTATTTTCATATATATACACACATATGTGTGCGTGTTGCCTGAAAGAAAATTATTTTAATTACTGTATATTTTACCAGAATAGAAAGGAAATAATTTGTTTTCTAGGGTGGAGAGAGAAGAAAGTCTGCAGGAGCCCCATGATTAACGTAGTCACATAAAACACTCATAAAATAAAACACTACAAGAACTGTAACAAGAATAAGAAATTTGCAAAAGAGAGGTCTGTTTTGCAATACAGGCGATTGGGAAGGCACCTAGCAATCACATGCCATCTACACCGCAAACAGGAATTGCACACATTGTATGGAATCCAGAGCATTAGCTGTAGCAGAAGAAAAGTCAGAGCAACCAGAGCGTCTGTCCAGAAAATAGTCTGGAAGTGCATTGCATGGGCGACGCAAAACAGTCGAGACTGGTAACGAAGACACTTGATGTCTGTATAAAGCACGGTACACTGGGGTCTTGGGTACCTTACTTTGGTGAAGGATGCAGCCCTTCTCCAGCGCAGCCCTTCCACGCGCTCAGCCAGCGACTGTCGGTCCCAGTCTTTCAAATACAGGTCCGCGACACGCTGCACAGCGCGATGATGACACACGGCAGAGATAAGCGTTTGCCAGAGGGAAGAGCTGGTTACATTACAATTACTTTGTGATATCAGAAACCACATGTCACCTATCTTAATGGCCCACCGAATGTTTGATATGAGCCGGCGCTTTCGTTACTGTTTTAGAAAGACTGCGGAAAAATAAATGTTTTTACTCCTGTCGGAGGCTGCCCTGATGGGCAAAGGGTGCTGGAGGCAAAAAGCAGCAGGAGAGGCTGAGGGAGGTGGGTTTGCTCAGCCTGGAGAAGAGAAGGCAAAGGGGCTTTTTGGCAGGAAAAAAGGCAGCAAACTGCTGCCCACCTGACAGCCCTCCACAGGGACAACCCAGTCCGCCTCTTCGCGCAGACTGCAGCAAAAGGCCAAGTCGTAACCATCACCAGTTGAAACAAGGGCAATCCCAGCTAAACAAAAGGACGCATTTTCCACACCGCTGGGTGGTTGAGGACTGGGACGGGGCCCAGAGGCTGTGGAGTCCTCACCACTGGAGATCGGGGACGCTGGACTGGAGACAAGCCCGTGCAACCTGCTCTGACATTGCCTGGCTTAGAGCCGGGGCTGGACCACACGGTCTGCAGGCATCCCCTGCAGCACTGGTGCAGGGCTTGGTCCCCTCCACCAACTGAATCTGGCAGCAACCGCTGCAGAGGGTCTGTGGTACAGCCCGCAGCATCTGAGACCAGGAGATATTGTAACAGATTGCGCCAAGATTGTATGCAGCAGCATTAACTCCTAATTCCGACATGCATGCAGAGAGGAAGGTAGACTGGGACAGACGCGTCTACTCTCTGCAAGGCCTGTTGAAGAGCCAGGAGCTGCTGCACGGTGACGCTGCAAGCTGCGGAGCCCCTCAGCTAAGTCTGATCACCGATCACATCTATCTGTCCCCACGAGAGACAAGTGCCCGACAGCTTCAGGACAGCAGCGTTACAACCCCAGCTCTATCCCCTGCGCAGCCAGGTGATGCTGGCAGGTTACTTCCCCACTTCGTGCCTCGGCTTCCCTGGTGATGCAGTGAGATGCGGGAGAGGTGCACGCCTCATCGGTCTACCAGGGCCGGGGGGCGAGCCAGCGGTGTGAAACAGAGATACAGAGCCAGAGGCCAACGACAGACCCCAGGCCTTCAGAGACGCTAGCAGCCTGATGTCTGAAGCGAATTCAGCCCATACTTTTCACCCATTCGTTAGCTGTTACTTTTCTTAACTATTGTAATAGCTCAACTGCAGTAGACTTCAGCTCGGAGCAGAAATCAGGAATGTCAGTCTTCAGAGAAAGACTCCATTTTCTGACACAATCTGTTTTCTTGCATGAATCATCCTATTATCCAACCAGAAATGAAATTAGATCTTCCAGCTCTCAACTGAAGTTAATCATTAATGTTACTGTATGAGTTTCCAGTCTTCCCTGGTGAAGAAACTCTTTCAAACACACTAACATTTCAATGAGCGCTGCTGTCAGTCAACCCAGCAGTTCACTCCTTTGGCCTCTCTTCTCCACCTTGACTGAGTTTCATTTATTTAAAAAAAAAAAAAAATCAAGTTATATCCTCCAGCAGTACCTCTTTTCCCTTAAGGCCAACGCGACCATAAGCTCTGCTCCCCAAGGATTTCTAGTTTTGGGGGATGAATCACTGCCGTTAGTCTCTGCCCAGATTAGGGGAGGAAAAACGGGCCACTGAAACCAGTGCCTGAGCCAAGCTGATGGAGAAGGGATCCACTCTCACCATAAACGTCTAATGCTCTGGCTTTTGTATCCTGGTCGTGTTCTTGCCGTTTCCAACATACTTGCACTCTATGTTGCACCTTTTTCTCCCTCCCTTTCTTTCCTACTCGCTTTACAAACACAGCAGCCCTTTGACAAAGATTTGACTTTTTTTTGTTCGCAAAGACTATTTGTCACTTAAATGTACACTCTAGGGCTAGCAAGCTCTTACAGTTGAAAACTATGGTGTACCCTAGAAGAATGAGAAAACTGTGCTGTTTCTAATTTTGGGCTTAGATCGATTAGATTTAGGGAAGTTAAGCAGTGAGCAAACACATACCCTCCTGGCTGGAAGGAAAGCAAATCCCACAATGGAAGTCGACGGTTTCCTTCCCCGGTGTGCCCACTGACATACAAGGATACGATATGAACAGCCGAAGATGTGGACAAAAGTTAAGGTGCTGTGAAAAATAGCAGCAGTTTAAAAAAAAAAAAAAAAAATGTATTAACATGACCAATGCAGGAGACTAAATTTGAAGTAATTCGGTTACAGAACTTATTTCCTATGCATACCTGCATTTAAGATGCTTTTCAGGAGGAAGAAAAGTAGTTACTATCTTTCTTTTAATTAAAGGACGTACGATCACTGCTCAAAAACGCCAAAGGCACACCTGAGTTAATATACACAGTCGAAATAATCAATTACAGCAAGTTCATCACTGGCAAATCAATGGGATTGGGTAAAAAATACATTACTTCTGCTTGGAGGAAAAATACTTGTTAAACAGTTAACAAATGGTTTGCTGTGGTTTTTTAAAATTAAGTTATCCAGCTGCAGAGCTGTGTCAGCATTCATTTGTCCATATGATCTTTAGCATGGGCTAGCAGCATTTAGATCCACATCTTATTTTCAGTGTGCAGACCGGTGAGCAATGCACTCAGTCCGGAGGCAGCCAGAATGCACTAGTAGCTGTATTTGTACCATGGAAATGCTGTTAATACCCAAGGCTTTTTTTTTTTTTTTTTTTCTTTTA
>WAAD01016997.1:133195-146344 GCA_013389945.1 Fregata magnificens | reverse complement strand
ACCCTCTGCATCTCCTCTCATTTCAGCAAAGGCTTGGAGGTGAAAGCTGTGTGAAGCACAGCCCCTGGGTCTGCTAGGCATTTTATAAGTGCCAGTGCTGACTGAATGCAGAACATGCATCAGGGTCATCATAAGCCCAGTCTGATAGGATGTGGTGAAGGCTGGCTGTACAATTATCCAACTACGTGCAATACGGGTCAGTACTAATGGGAGAGAAAGCCATCTTTTCCACTTACCTCCTTGGGTAAAATCATGCCTACAGATGCCAGAGGCATTATCTTTTGTTCTCATTTTTATAGCCCTGCAGTGAAAACCATGATATCTTTTACTTGTTTTCAAGTCCAAAATGGTGTAGTATCAGAAAGCAGAAATCATACTTTGTGCTCCTAAAAACAGCCTCTCCCTGTGCTTTGTGTGTGTAAGGAGAGGTGCTGCAGGGAGGAACAAGGTTCTCTTCTTATCTGCACACTGCTTTTAAAACTACTTAGCATGCAGCTTCCTTGGACAATGAATGTATTTTCCCTGTGAGGCAGGAGAATCTGCTACAGTCTTGCTCCACTGTGCAATAAATCATAACGTTCAAGTATGATATAATAAAAATACTTGCTTTGAAGTACAACCTTGAATGCCTAATTTCCTAGTGGTAACAATGATGCCTTATCATGTTTTTTTTTTCCTTCAGCCTGTTTTCTCTGTCCGGTTGTTTTGTTAACATGTGTGGCTGTCTAACGACTGGATTTTGAATTCCAGATGTTTTGGCAAGAGAAAGCACTAAATGGCCATATACATCCCAGAAACCTCATACCACCCAAGTAGCTGTTATGTCAACTAGCTAGTGTAAGCCTACCCAGATAATTCCCCCCTCTTTCTCCCCCTAGATGGCTGCTAACCCTTTAGTCATCAATACAAAATGACAGAAATTCTTTTCCACGGCTACTATTACAGAAACACCCAGGGCAGGGGATATAAAGCCACATGCAAATAAGATCCATGTGGTTTTGATGGGAAAAAAAAGGTATTTTAATTAAATAATGAGCTCAGGCTCTTTCGTGGTGAACACAGTGATCAGCTCAGACAGACACACATACATGAATGCATGCACACATACACATGCAAAAGTACCTCTTTTGCAGGCTGTTTATGACACTACTGGTTTTGATCTAAGCTTTTTCCTGCAGGAAAACAGAAGTAGCAAGAAGAGGCAGTCACTAATTTTATGTATGTGTTGATGGGAGAGATGTCTTCTTTGAAGAGGACAAGGCTATGATTTACCACTTACTGCACAATACCATTACCACTTGGTATGGACTTTACTAAGGCGTTCCTTCACTGCTGGTGGTCATGAGTTAAAATAGCAATAAATGGAGAGATCCTAGATTGCACTCCAATAGAGATTAAGCCCTGGAGCCAGCCATTAAAAATGGAAGCAAGAAAGGTGCAGAAGAAGTCAGAGAAGTAAAGCATTACAGACTGTTTTAAACAATTTTATATGTCTCTTCTCTCATGGGAAATACTGATGTGCAAATTACTGGCCTATTTCCATGCTTTCCACTACATTTTCTCCCACTCTGAAAACCTTATCATATGTTGCAGTAATTTTCCTTTCTTTTTAGTACCGAAGAGTTGTGGTCCCATCACAGCCCCAATGCTTTGGGTGAAATTGATCTCACCATAGCCAGACTTTCTGCACTGTGTTTTTCAAAGAATCTGTCAGTTTTACTCTGGATAGTAGCCACAAGGGAGAAATCAAAGATGTTAACTCCTGAAAAGAGTTGAGCATAAGGGATTGCCAGTTCTGCCATTGCCCAAGCAGATGAGCAAAGGCAGATTTCTTTCTCTCACCTGGTTGGGTTATGCCAAACTCTTGGAGACCATAGTGGCAGGTCAAATGCTGGGTCTTGGGATCTGGTGAGTGGGAGAGAAAGGATTACTTCATTGCTGTCAATTACGGATAGTGTAGGGCTTTATAGGGGAAGACATGATCAAAAGATGGACTGGAACAGGCAGAACAGTGGAGTAGAAGAGAGATGGGTAGCGGAATCTGAGACTGGGCAGAGGTCTTGGAAGTGAGGGGTGTAATCTGAAATCTGATACAGAAGATGCCAATTCAAAGAGAAATTACTAAGTAAAAGTCACAGGCAAAGGCAATTATTTTAGCCATTGTATTTTTAATGGAATAGAAGAGAACAAGACTGAAATCATCTGCAGAAGAGGAAAATGCATTATAGGAGGAGAGAAGCAGCAGAAACTATGGACAAACACCTAACCAGAGAGACAGGAGGGAGAGAGACAGATGTTGGAATGAAAGGTTGGTTTTGGTGCAGAACAGCCTAGGCTGGAGTCTGCCAGCCCAGTACTCGTACACGGCCCAGTACGGCAGCACAGGCCGCAGCAGCTCCTCTAGGCAAGGCTGCTCTCGGCTTTATATGCCCCAGGACAGAACTGGCAGGAACTGGATGTTATAGGAGAAGGAAACGACATCCAGACTGTGAAAATGTGGGAGAGCTGAGGCATAGAGACTCTTCCTGCTCTCACAGGTATACCTCCTGCCTTCTATCCGTCTGAATCCAGGGGACTTCCGTAGCCCAAATGCCATGCTCCCCTAAACTTCATATTCCTCAACTATGGCATGGAGATGTTAGAGCTTTCCAAGAATTCCCCAAAATCATGTAATAAGGCAACTAATTAGACAATACAGAAAAAAGAGACATGTAAAGCATTGCAAGTGACGTTGCTATTATTTAAATTGCCAAGCATAAAGACAGAGACCATGTTTTCACAGGTCTTTTCTTTACCAAGATGACCACCACGGACTACCTGCATGGTAAAAGGTACGATACAGACAATCTGTGAGCAGCAGGCTCAATGAAATTTAACCAGTTGCAATGCTGACTGTCTCCCAAAGAGCCAAACTATTTATTGTTAGACAATCTTTTTGGCTCAACTCAAATAATATTTAAAGTCAAATTCACCATTGTGAATTCCAGCTGCACATATAGGACCCCAAAAGGTAACATTCTTGGTAAATTACTCAATATCTGGAATTCAACTGCACTTAGACAATTTAAAGCTAAATCTTCTATCTACACATGAAAATGAATGTGAGTATGAATATGAATCTTTCTGGCTAAGAAAACCTATGACCATGAATATGAATGGTGAGTACAGTGGCATTGTCAGTGCCATAACTGTAAGTCTACCAGATAACAGTAATGTCTAAGGCTAGAAAGACATCTTCTCTGCCTGATGAAAACTGTGTACAGGAGTCTATTCTTAAGGTCAAATTTTCCTTTGAGTCTTTTTTTTACGATTCACTGAACTCTTACCACAGTGCAGAGTGTTGAAGTAAACACCTCCAGCTTTATGCATTGCAGACCCTAGGACATAGCTCTAGGGCTAATGTTTAACAGTAATGTTTCAAGGTCCTACTTTAGTTCCCCAGTGCCAAATTCATCAATCTACTTTCTCCAGAGTGTTTTAAAAAAAAAAACGTCCTTCAGTTTCATTCTCTTTTGCTGGAAGTTTTTGGACCCTCTGTAGTTGAAACTCTAGTATTCCTTTAGCCAGGGAGACTGACATGAGCAGAATGGGTATCTGAAGTTCATTAAAAGCAAGTCATGTGAATAAGAACCTACAAAGCAAGCCATTAATAATGCCTAAGAAACCAACAGGGCTTCAGGATCTGGCCAACTTGTACAGCTTTCCCATTAAATCATAGAACACTGAGCCTTCTGAATGAAGGCCAATTCCAGGGAGATAAGTGATGGTAAAGGACGGACTATTATCTCATTACTCCTGTTCCAGTTTGTACAGATGCCATCCCATTTGTTTCAAACTGATAGGGGCTCTTATAGAGTGATCACAAACGAAAAGGGAAGACTGGTATTTTATTTTAAGTAAAATAAAATGGTATCATTTTTCTTGAGGAAACCAAGGTGATGTTGGCAGGGTAAATTGTATTTTTTCATGTCAATAATTACAGAAGTAACACAGCTAGCAATTTCTAACCATCCAAACTTAGCTGCTAGTGTACTGCATGTCACACATCCACTGAGATGCCATCTCTTTTTCTTAAAAGACAAAAGGATGGTATTTCAATTAGGTTAAAATCTCAAACCCAAATCTAGGTTTTGTTTATTACTACACTGCTCCTGAATATTAAAATACTAAAAATTCCAAGCCAAAAGAGTACATTCTCTATCTCTTTATATATGTAAGCATACATGTGTGTATGTATCTATACATATATAGTTAGATACATAGATAATTTAACTTAATTTATTCAAGAAGTCCACTCATGTTATTCAGTTTTAAAATGTTACAAAAATTAACTGTCAAAAGTTGATCGGAAGGTTTAACACAGATATTAGTGCAAGTTTTAAATAGTTCTTTTTTCAATTTGTCAATAGCTATAAAAAATAATGATGGCATATTCCATGTGGAAAATATTCCTTTTTATTCACCACACTCAAAAAAACAGTCTTGAGCTTCCCTGTAACATCCATCAACAGATTATGTGCACAACTGAAAATTACAAGACAACAGAGGTTCCAGCTGGCAAGACACCTGGACAGAGGCTCAGACCCCAGCTTGTTTCCTCTTGTATTCTGAAACAGAAGAAGGTGCCCACTGGGACAAAGGAGAGGCCGGGCCAAAATTTCCCCTCAGAGAAACCAAACTCTGTACCAAAACAGTGTAAACAGCCAGTCAAACAGCTGTGAAGTCCAAGAATGTGGAGGAAGTCTCTGAGCCACGGGCTGATGGACGCTGGGAGAATGCATAAGGGGAAGGTTTAGCCTGCACGTGCCTTTTGCATATACTGAGCATCTGTAACACCACTGTCGGCAGAGATGGGATGCTGGACAAGACAGACCTCTGTTCAAGCCCAGTATGTTGACACTTACATTCTTGTGCCAAGCGAAAATGGAACTATTGTAAGGCAAAAAAGAACAGCACAATAAAAATATTTTATTTAGCTCCACGAGAGGCAACTGCAATTCTTCTCGTCAATATTTGTCTTCAAATCTGCCTGAAACCACTCTGAAGTGAAGAAAATATTGGTGATGGCATGACTTATTACTGAACCTTCCTTCGCTGTAACAGTCAGTCAAGGGCAAGATGGTTGGCTTTAGCTTTGCTCCACAGTTAGACATTTCTTCCTGTTCACCTGCCATGACAATAACTGCCAGATCCTCATCTCTTTCTTTGACTGCTCCCTGTGTCTTCCCTCACTTTTCTATCTGCCTCACTAAAATTATTTACTGACGCTGTGAAGTTTGGTCCTATGAATAAAAGCTTAGGTGCAGAAACATAAGAGATAGAGAGATGCAATTCCCTCAACCAGAGCCTGAAGTGGACTGAACACACATATATTCATACATATGTACAATATATAGCCCTTCCCTTTTCCACATCCATTCTCTGTTTGAAATAGATGTTGGAATCGAGTGTAGGTAGATCACAGTGGGCCCAGATCAGAAACTTGGCAGGTGTCTACCTCCCGTTTAGGATCCTAATCTGAGAGTCACTAGGAATTTAGATACTTAAATGCTTGTTTGGATGTGGTAATGCAGAAAACAAGACAATCTACTCATGTGCAGAAGTATTTGTCTTTGCTGGGACATACTCAAGATATCTTTATGTCATGACACTTGACAGGAGGTATGCCACCACTTAAGGTCTCTTGTTAACCCTCCCTGTATTGGAAGGCAAACTTCCCTAACTCTTCAGTTGCTCCAGCACAACATTTACCTCACTTTATCTAAACTGAAATGGATGTCTGCTTTGCCCTGATTTTTTAAATTTATTTTGCTTCAGAGCAACATTAGGAAACTTTGATTGCCATCAAGCAATTTCGAACAATGTGGTTTCAAGTCCATCTCCAATCTGTTGCCTACAAATCAAAATATTTTAAGTGTCACTATTCGTTTTCCACTCTTCCCCCAGCCTGCTAAAAACAACATCATTAACTTGTTTCTTTAATTAGCTGGCTACATCCATTGCCAAACCAGATTGCTATGAGCTATGTCCTCTTGCATAGTTTGCTTATTAGCAGAACTTATTGCAGCAAAACATAAACAGCTAAGAGATTCCCAGTTACTCCAGAGCTGTCAGGATATTTCTGGGGTGATTATTGTAGTGCCCACGCCACTAGCAAGTGCTAATCCAGGCATGTGACCACTGATGTTTATACCTACCAGATAAAGGACAGCTTTATCTATTTGGGTGACTAAGAGTTATACTGGGGAGTTTCTTTGAAAAACTCATGGGACTTAAATGCTGTTACCTTTCAGACAGAAGCCAAAGTAGTTGGACAGCATCAGCAGAAGACTCTTCCTTTTTATATAGATTACTAACATCAATGTGAGATTTAAGCAGTAACTACTACAACTCTTAGTTGGTATAACAATTAGNATTCCCCTCCTTCCTGCCTCCTCTCCATCTTTTAGCCTGTCAGTACAATAGCCAAAGAGATTGCAGAATTTCTCATGGCTCTGACCGGAACTATGGGATCACTCTGCTCTTGAAATAAATACAATATATATTTCCTATTAAATGGTAGCCTGCTTTTCTCCTGCTTCTAGCATCATCCAGTGTGTTCTAAGTTCTCAGTGTCTAAATAACACAGCCTGGTTTCCTTTCCTACTCCTTTGTTTTTTGTAGTGATTCCTGGCCTGCACTGTCAACAGCTCTACAAGATACTAATCTGCCTTCTATAATAAGACAAAGTGAAGCTGGAAATCTCTCCTGGATTTGGAGGACATGATCTGAACAGCTTAAAGAGCCAAGAAGATTAGAAAAAGTCAGTCAAGGAAGGCTTTTACTCAGATATTAATCACTACAGTATCAACCCAAAGATGAAAAAAACCCCACATTTCTAGAAAAGAAGCACACAGAAAAAGGTGATGGAAGTATCTCGGCCCACGGTAGCTTGCTGTAGAAATAAAGTTTAGGACAAGTGCCAACAAATGTCAGAAAGGCCACCGAAGACTAAGTCTAAATCCAGTAGGGTAACTTGTGAAAACACTGTGCAAGGATTTAGCTGCATGACTCCTGCAACAGTCAAAGGAAATGATAAGGCTAAAAAGTTTGCAAAGTATCTTTAAGATAGCTAGTGTCTCTGATGTTCCTTTTTCTCCCATATCCAACCCCACTAAAAATTCTATATTGGGTGTTTTTCTTTTACAGTTTAAGTAACAGCTAGTCTCCTATTGAGTTGCCAGTGTGTAAATTATAGTTTGTGTTTGTTTTTCTTCTGGAGCTATCAAATGGCAGTGGGAAGAGCAGCACGACAAATGGCAGGGTGAGTTCATCTCTGCTGCAAGTCCACTGATTTGAGAAGCCGTAGAACCAGTGCAGCTAGGATTCAAGCACAAGCCATCTTAACTGACCAGTGGGTTATGTCATGGGCATGGCTGGTCCCTTCCTCATCTTTTTGGTATGCTTTGGAAGAACTCATCAGTTTTCCATGCTGCTTGTTTGATGCTCACAGGGCTTTATTCTTGGGAACTGTGGATTGGTGAATAGTACGGGCCAGCAGCAGCATAAGCACAAAGGTGAGGTCAGCATCCTATTGGATGTCAATGGCAGCCCAGCTGACGTAATCTTTCACCCTTTGTCCCAATGTAAACCTTCACAGTTCAGCTCAAATGGATGCATTTTTACTGGAGTGCCTGGAGCTCCATCTCTACAGAATTGGCTGATTTCTCATAGTTCTTATGGGCCCTGTAGTAAGAATGAAACACGGTCTTTGAAGACTAAAATGCTGTTATGTACTCTGAATGCACTTTATTGGAAAACTCTTTGCATGACAACACAGTGCAGCTGGATGAACAGCTCCCTTTCCATCCAAGGACAAACGGAAACAGGAGGATAATGCAACGCCTTCTCCAGCCAGAACATGCCTTGTACAGAAGCCTCATTGTATTCAGGTGCCTTTATAACTGTGGGCCCTGACACAAATTCACAAAGGAGGTACAAGCTGCTCCTTACAATGGCCTGATACATCAGCTGTACATGCAGAGAGAGCTATTGGCTGGGCGACGCTGGGGGCAATCTATAATAGCGGTCTTCTCAGCTTTAGTGTGAGTGACGTGCCTACTAATGATCTAAGACTCAGGCTAAGCCAGGGGTGGTCTGTACCTCATAAAACTTCAAATGTTGCAGAAGCTCAAGGGACATGCTGTCTGATCTAGAGAGCTGGAAGGGGAGTGGGTGTCCTTCGGGGATGATTCACAGAGAACAGTCAACAGCTCCCATTGCAGGGCAGGGCTAGGCTGGATAAGCAGCTAAGACCTGAGGCTCACTTCCAAAGTCCTCTGGGCTCAACCTTACCACAACTCTAGCCCAGCAAAAGGAAGGGCACCACAATAGCTCGCAAGAAGCCCATGGCCACCCCAGCACAGCAGTCACTCCACCAGACTAAACATCGCTCCCTCCCTCACTAGCTCCTGAGCAGATGACACTTCCTCCATTTGATGAAGTGCTTAGCTGCATGAGGTGACTCACACAGCCCACCGCTGCTGTATAAAACATAAGCACCTGCTAAAAATCCCACCAGAACCATTTATGGGTGTATGTATCCAGAAGCACCACAACTGAAAGGAAATGAAAAAATGCCACTATGGGATGTAGTGAGAGACTAACTCCTCAGAGAGCAAATTAGTAAAGCTGGCATTATTTTGCTTGGCGTTGAGTTGGCTCTATCTATATTAGATGTGGCCTTGGATCAGAAAGCAGAAGCTGATTATTTTTTTCCACATCCTACAGAGATCTCAACCCTTCCGCTTCTTAGTTTAATCAATTCTGCCATATTAAACTTGGTTTCATTAACTGCAGATGAAATTCTTCTGGCTTGCCCTTTGACACAAGCTACAGTAATGCCAGACAAAGTGTTGTTGCCACACCTTGATGGTAGGAAAGCTTGAATGGCTGGCTGCCTGAGGGAAAGGTGATCTCATGAGGAGGGGACGAAGCCTGCATGAGTGATTTCTGGCCTTGCACTGAGGTGCTGGACCTTCCACCGTGTCACTAATCATCCCTGACTTAAGTTCCTCCTTTGCAGGAGCTACTTAGCTGGGCTGAACTACCCAAATAGGTGACTATTCTAGCTGAGATGGAAACCAAGGCACCAGCAGGAGCACGGTGAGAGCCTTCCTCTGACACCACTGGGGAGAATCTCCAAAGATAAACAGCCAAAAACATAAGGGAAGATTTGGTTACAGGAGAGAGGACCGTGTCTAATTCTGCAGAAAAGTATCCCAGAAAAAGAGCCACGCCCACATCCTCTGTCCCTCAATCTTATGGCAACCCACTATGCTTTAATTTGAGTTGAAATGTTTCGTGGATGAATTTCAACAGCCAGCCTCCCTCTGTCACCATCATGACATGAGAATGGATAGAAAAAAGCATTGCCTTTCTGATGGTGATGTTGGGGGCTATTAACCTTCAGGCTGACTTTGAATCTTTTAAGCAAAGGGTCCTTGTACTACTCCTCGTGATGGGGGACCTATCAGTCTAAATGAAACTACCTTGCTTTTGTTCTGGAAATTAAACTAATACTGGATGTTTCACACTGAAACCTTACTGAAATAAAAATGGATCAAATACTCAATACCCACAAACTGCAGACGGGCATCTGCTTGTATACAAAGCAGGAGTGGCTGTGTGCATATTGATCTAATCTAAAAATGGCAGCTTATTATCAAAATGGGATCAAAGTATAAGTCATTAAAAATACAGCCAGAAATAGCAGTGTCTGAGAAAACTAGATTCCTGTATGACACTCCCCCACCCCCAAATAAAACCCCAAATGACAACAATGCATTGACAGCAGTGTTGTCTTTCACTTTAAAACCCATATGCAAGTACCCAAAGGTAAGATTAGCACTTTATATGCAAAACAGAAAAAGAAGTCCTTTTTTTTTAATGTACTCTATAAACATGCTCCAGGGCTTAAATAACGAGCCAAACTTTGAACTGTCTTTGTTCTTCTGTAGGAATCCGAAGAGGAAAAAATTTGGCCTTTGAGGTTGTAGGAAGTGTTGCTTTACGTTCTCCTGCAAAACCCATAATTCAATTACAAAAATGCTCTGGGCCTCAGAACAATTCAAAGGTGAGAAATGAGGCAGAAGTTGTATTCCAGTGAAATCTGGAGATATGGCAGGAAATCTAATTCACACAGCTGTGGCTTTATAAGAATTAGACACACCTAGAAGATCAAACCCAGATGCCAAGAAAATGTTCCCAGGACTGAAATGATAAACATGCTGACATCATAGTCATTGATTTGTTTTTCAAATGCAAAGGCCTGTGCAGAAAGACTATGCTCTGATAAAAATCCCATCATTTGAAACATATAACTATTTTCTACAGATTGCTAGAAAAACATGATCTACTAAAGATAAAACTGTTCCTACAAACACAGTAAAAAGGACTACAGAGAATGAATTACAAGACATCTGAATTTAGAAAGAGATGTCGTTAGTGACAGTAGTAAGAGAATGTTGTTCCATCCCAATCAAAGTCAGTGTCCCCAGGCTATAAGACAGATCTGTGTGCTGGTTTTGGCANTGGGACATTCGGGGTGATGGCATTTGTCTTCCCAAGTAACCGGTACATGTGATGGAGCCCTGCTTTTGTGGAGATGGCTGAACAGCTGCCTGCCCATGGGAAGTAGTGAATGAATTCCTTGCTTTGCTTTCCTTGTGTGCGCGGCTTTTGCTTTACCTATTAAACTGTCTTTATGTGACCCCATGAGTTTTCTCACTTTTATCCTTCTAATTCCCTCCCCCATCCCACCAGGGGGAAGTGAGCGAGTGGCTGTGTGGGGCTTAGTTGCCAGCTGGGGTTAAACCACAACAATCTGAAACAAAACACTGGATCTGAATTACCTTGAATATTTCTATTTTAGGGGCTCTCTCAAATTCAGAACCAGGTCTGACTCCAGATTTCACATATCACTTTTGACTATATAAAATACAGTATGTGAACATCCACACAATGTGAAATGTAGATCCACTGAGAAGCAGAAATATTTACATATCAGGATCAGCTGTATGGTCTATAAGTGTAAGGAGAACAACATTGCACAATGAAGTTTATATAAAAATTAATAAGATGTAATTTCTTTTTGGGGAAAAACTTGTTAGAGAGAAACTTCCCATTCATTTCCTTCCCGCCACTAAAAGCTAGGTTCACACCAAGGCACTGGCACATGGAATAGAATAAACTTAGATAAATCTTGGAACATTTTTTGGAAAGGATACTGAAATCAGTTAGCTGTTTCTATAAAATTAGGCCAATTTTCAGTCCCAAGGTGACCAACTATTCTAATTTCAAAGACCAGAATTCTTCGTCATAGGATTTTGTATATCAAATCAATCAAAATGAAAAATAAAGCACAACTTTAAGTGTATTCTACTTTTCAATGATTGAATTATGAGTGATAAAAATATCTGCACACTGCAATAAATAAATAAGGGATAATGGTTACAGTATATTATAATAATATATGCTGAAAGGTCAATTAAGAAGCACTATATTTATATATAGTATAAATATTTTATGTGAGGAAACAGGAAGAGAGTGTCTCAAGGTCATTGGATGAGCCTTCCAATTGCATTAGTACAAAAGTGGCAATAGAGAAGATATGACATTTTAGCTAAACAAGTACTTTGTATGAGCCCAGTTGAATAAACTGTTTTGCAAAGGGTACTTCAATTGGCTAATGCTGTGGTAATAAAGTAGGGCAATAACTTTTTTACAATATATAGAGCTCCATTATCTACTCTGCAACTGCTCCTTTTCTCCCTCTTTTTCCCAGAGGGTAAGAGGTGTGGAGTAGATTCAGTCACTGTTCTTCCTAAAGAAGAGGCTGTAAAATTTAAGGAGATTATTTGGCATTAATTCATAGTAAAGAATTACAATGACTGACAGACAACAGAAGGGAAATGAGCTCAGAAGTCATTTCCTGAACAATACTCAACCTTACCATTGTTGGTCAAATAGCTGTGTTGCAATGAAAACCAAAGTCATTTTACCAGGGGAATTAGCACAAGGAGAAGAAAGTTGTCACTGGGATTACAAAATAAAGTGAATGGATTTGATCATATATTTATAAATTACAACACTTTATCTATACAAGCAAAACTCATTCCAAACAACATTTGTCAAAATATTTACTCCCCAGTGATCTCAACTTACATCTTTGAAGTAAAAATGAAATTTGATTACCTCCTCTAATACTCACAAACACAGGCCCAGACTCCCAGACATATATTATGTTGGGGCTCTAGCTCATTTTGCAGACATCAGAAACTTCCCTTCCTCATCTGATACCCGCAAGCAGCCAGTCCAGACCTGTTCTCATACCCACATAATTACTGACATCATAAATAACCAAATGGATGTAATTCAGAAGTCTGTCAATCTGCTAACAATGTATATACAGCGTGACTCCAAATTTGCAAGCCAGTCCACACAACCCCCTTCTGTTAGCCTATGGCCAGCTGCAAGTGGTTTGGGAACCACTGCTATCATAGAACCATAGAATGGTTTGGGTTGGAAGGGAGCTTTAAAGGTCATCTAGTCCAACCACCTTCCAAAGGACAGGGACATCTTCCACTAGATTAGGTTGCTCAGAGCCCCGTCCAACCTGACTTTGAATGTTTCCAGGGATGGGGCATCTACCACCTCTCTGGGAAACCTGTTCCAGTGTTTCACCACCCTCATTGCAAGAAATTTCTTCCTTGTTTCTAGTCTGAATCTACCCTCCTTTAGTTTAAAACCATTACCTTTTGTCCTATCACTACAGGCCCTACCAAAAAAGTCTGTCCCCACCTTTGTTATAAGCCCCCTTTAAATACTGAAATACCGCAATAAGGTGTCTCTGGAGCCTTCTCTTCTCCAGGCTAAACAACCCCAATTCTCTCAGCCTTTCCTCATAGGAGACGTGTTCCATCCCTCTGATCATTTTTGTGGCCCTTCTCTGGACCAGCTCCAACAGGTCCATGTCTTTCTTGTACTGAGGACTCCAGAACTGGATGCAGTACTCCAGGTGGGCGCCACCTGGATGCAGTACTCCAGGCGAACAGCCATTATTGAGCTGTGGGTCTCATTGCCACAGGAGACCAAAATTACAGACCGGTT
>WAAD01016997.1:104773-123594 GCA_013389945.1 Fregata magnificens | reverse complement strand
ATGTCAATGATCTGCATAGCTCATGGGGACCATGTGCTCAGATGGCTTCCTGGGCTTTTTTTCTGGCCCCATACTGAGGATTTACAGAGAATCAAAGAAGACTGCAAGGGACTCTACAAACCAGGGCTAGCCTCA
This sequence comes from Fregata magnificens, assembly GCA_013389945.1. Lineage (NCBI taxonomy): Eukaryota > Metazoa > Chordata > Aves > Suliformes > Fregatidae > Fregata > Fregata magnificens. The sequence goes on along the minus strand of WAAD01016997.1, from coordinate 123,459 downwards.
GTGCTGGATCAGGCTGCTTTGTGTCCCCTTTGGATACTCTTATTCCACAGTAAGGCTGCCACACTGAGCACTGTACTATGTAGAGAAGCCCTCTGCCTTGCCACATCCCCGCTTGTAGCACTTTCACTCCCTTCGCAAATGTTTGACCCTCTGTTAGTCAGAGATGTGCCTGCCCATGATATGGAGAGATGGGGTTTCTTTCCGCATCTCAGCTCTGACAGGACTTGAAGGGTATAGGAAAGCCAAGTTCTGCCCAGTGCCAGCCCATAGGAGACCCAGAGGTAGTTGTCCTCCTAACACTGCTGCTGAACTGCATGGTGAACACTTCACAGGGCAGCAGAGTTGTTCTCTGCTACCCTACTATTCCCACTGCTCAACAGTACTGGTGTGAAACTGGTGGTTGTTCCTTACCCCCTTACACCTCTGGTAGCCACCAACCAGGCTAAAGCTTATTGCTGCTACTGGGGTAACTAGAGTTCAGTATGGATGGTCTTCAAGCCCGTCTCCACCGCTTCCTTTATGGGACCATGGAGATGGCATATGAAACAGCCAGAATGCAAAGAGCAGGATCATTTCCATAGCCACGGTGACAGCTGGTCCTGCTCAATGATTAGTGAAGCCAAAAGAAACCTAATCTTTATCAAAAAAGGGAATCTCTAACGTGCTTTTTATGTCACTCTTTTCAGTTTAGCTCTTTTAATGATTTTCTTGCAGCTGCTGCTGAGTGATGGTGTTTGTGGAAGATGAGCGCAAACAGTGCTGGACTGTGGATGCAGAGGGCTAAATCAGTTTGCCTTTGATCACTCTCCAGATGGAGAGAGACAAATTCCCACGCATGATCAATCCTCTCTAGCTAGCCAAGGAGTGGTATTTCTGACAGCTAAACAAGCAACTTCTTGTCTCTCTTCCTAGCTACAGGGTAAAGGCTAAGAAACAGTCATGTGTTAATGAGGAAGAAAACAAGGGATTAAAAATGATCACTTGGGTTTTTGTAGGATAAATGACTCCTCCAACTGAATTAATCTGTTGACTTTTTCCTTACTGTGATATTGCTTCCCATGCATGGCAGCCTTCCCTTAGGCTTTAAAGCTAAAGACTAAAAATTATGTTCAAAATTCTCAATGTACACAAGTATCTGCTTCTGAATTCTCCCTCCCCAGCTGATTTTGCCCAACCAGGGGAAGAGAAAATGAGCTATTTATTGGCTCCCTGTTTTCTTACCCAGGAGTACTGTATAATTATCAGGATCCAAATTCTAACTTGCCTCTAATTCGAGGCTGCTCCTTCCCGAGGCTCAGTTTTGATTTGGACTCCATGCCAGCCCAAAGGGAGGGGAGCCACCCATGTGCACATGAAGCCAGAATGATGCTAAACTTCCCCTGGGCAGGTATTTGGGGGCCTACAGAGTTTCAGTCTAAGGCAGAGCAGCGCAGATTCTGCTCCAGAGATAAAATTAGGGCAAGAAGGGAACTGTATCTGTTAGAAACATCAGTTCTTTTGTCCACTGCTCCCAGGAGCCTGCCCTTCAACACCTTATTGCCACTTGCAGAATAAAGCACTACTCACTGACACTAGGTGTGTCAGTAGCGTACTCTTAAAGAAAAATCTAGGGTTTTTTTATTTTTGCAGATGAGGAAGTGTATTTCTCCTTGCACCCCCATGATAGCAGTCCTGACAGCTATTTGTAATGAACCCTCCTCAATGACAGGAACCCATAGAAAAGGGCATTTGTTTCTGTGCTAACTTTAACATAAAAAAGATACTTCCCTAAAAACAACAATTTTGTTAAAGCTGCTAAAGTGGTGTGCAGGTGGCCGTCCCCTGCCTATCCTTTAGCAGCAAGTCACAGCAAAGCTGCCTGCTGTTTAATTGACTGCCTTCTGAACGGACGCTCTGTGCCTTCAGCACGTACACAAAGCCAGGCAGCAGACTCATCAGTCTTTTCCACTTGAACAGCATAGAAAAGCTACAGCAAGCTGCATTTAGAGAGGGGAGGATGGTGTCCCAATATATCCTCAGAGGCTGCGAGAAAGATGTTGCTTCTTTGTACGACAGACTGCTATGGGTGTCAACTATTTCCTCAGCTGTTTTGCTCTGCAGAGGAGGACAGTGATCATAGGCAGCAGATCTGGGGATCCACGCATTGCAAGGAGGTATCAATAAGGGACAAAATATTTGGTATATTTGCAAGAAATAGTAGGATTGCTGCCAGCATTCTCCATCCTCAGCAGGTCTGACAAAATTGGATGAGCAGTCAAGATGCAGGAGAGCAGGTCTACCTTTCAAACTGGAGGAACGGGCCACAAGGGTTACTGTGAAGTTCAACTAAGAAATGCGAAATCCTTCATGTGGGAAGGAACAACCCCATGTGTTGGTATAGGTTGGAGGCTCTCTAGCACTGCAGCTCTGCAGAAAAGGACCTGAGGGTCCTGGTGGGCAACAAGTTGAATATGAATCAGCAGTAAGCTCTTGCAGGAATGCAGAAGTATCACTGGTAGGTCAAGGGAAACAATCATTCACTTCTATTTGGCACTCATGAGGCTGCATCTGGAGTAGTGTTCAGTTTTGGGAGTGAGTCCAGAGGGAGGCCACTAAGACGGTTAGGCGCTGGAACATATGACATTTGAGAGGCTAAGGGAAGTGGGGAGAAAAGAAAAGGACGCTAATAACTGTCTTCAGCTACCTAATGAGGAGTATAGAGAAGAGGGTTGTAGAGAAGATCTTGCCTTTTCTGAGAGATGTACAATCAAAGGACAATGGATAGTGATCACAGTTTGCAGCAAAGGAAATTCCAACTGGCGATAAGGAAAATGTTCTTCACCATGACTGTGGTTAAGCGCTGGGACAGGCTGCCCAGAGACATCATGGGATCTCATTTCTGCATCACTGGACATTTTCAAAATTTGACAGGAAAACACCCTGAGCAACTTGATATAACATTGCAGTTTGCCCAGCTTTCATCAGGGTATGGACTAGAGACCTCCAGACATCACTTCCAACCTAAAGTATCCCATAATTTTTGTGATATGTATAAAATGGCAGCATCCAGAGTGCTACTACAGAGCACCAGAGATGGAAGGGGTTGCGGCACGGGGATGTTAGATACTGTTAAGAGCTGGAAGAACCTGGATCCTGTTACTTTGGTGAAAAGGGCAAACCTCTGAATGGTATCCACAGCGTGAACTGTCCTCTTTAGGATCCTCTTAAAAAATGGATGGCATATTTTATTTATAAATGCAGGTTTGCAATGATTTCATAAGAGGATTACTCCTAGAGATAAAGCGCTGCAGTTTATAGATCCCTCCTCGCCAAGTCTTTTCTCATGGGTACATTTAGTACCTTTCTTAAAGGCTCCTGAAGCCATGTGATTTTGGGAGAGTTTCACTTTTTGTTTACAAGAAAAAGCTATGGGAACACCGTCTGGCAAATGTTATCATAAAAGACAACCAATTTCCTAGAAGACAAGTAAAAGACCTCAGAACATTTTAAAAACAAAAGGAATGTCAGGATTTTCAAGCTGGTCTCATGATTTTTCAAAGCCTGGCTTGTGGTTGTGCGATGCCTGTGGTCAGCCATACTGTACAGAGAACACACTTGAACAAAAGTAATTTCGGAAGTGTGCTGCTGGAGTCCTTCCCATTTCCACAGCATGAGGAACCAAGCTCCCAGAGTCGTGAGAACCAAAGTCTAAGGCAAAGTCCAGAAGAGAATCAGTAAATGCAGGCTCACCTCCAATGCTTAGGAGCCCTGTGTGTGCATCAAAGCAGCCAATGAGCCTCAGAAAGGTCACTTGAGATTTAATGAAACTGGAAATACATCAAGAATCCCTTACGGCACTGCTCATTTGTGCAGCTCAGGCAGAAGCTGCTGACCTAGGAGAATTTTGTTCCTAGCACAGAGTGCTTCAGCGGTTAGATGAGAGGGGTGAGAGGACCGCATGTAATAAAACTGCTGTGGAGAAAAAATTGAACTGATGAAACACTTTCTGTTTCACTTTCTGGAGATGGAAGGACTATCTCGAGTGCCTGCTTTTTTCCTTGTCATATTAAAAAAAAGGGGCTTCCTGAGCAGTCTTGAGATTAGTACAGTATTTAAACCCGTTTAATTACTGTGATGAATTACATGCCTGCCATTGATCTCCTTGTTATTATTTGCCCTGAAGTCCTAATAGGCTGTTCATTTTGCCTTTTAAAAGTACAAAGTTTGAAGTGAGTTTCTGTTTACTTATGTTAATAACTAATCACAAGAATCAAAATGAGCTGTACATGACTAATTGACTGGTTTGTTTTACTGTCCTCCATGGCAATGCTGATAAGCTTTTCTGACAGCATGCAAATCAAGCTGCTATCAGCAAGAGAGGCCTTCCCTGTAAAAAAGCAAAAGGAGCAGGCAAGCTGCAGTTATTAGCTAGGAAAGATAGCAGCCACTTGGGGACAAGGAGCTGCCTTTAGCTGGAAATAGCAGACCAGAGGGACAGGATTTAATGAGCTGCGAGGACAAGAGACCTGCAGTGTAATTAACTCCCAGAAGATCTCATTGATGTTCAGCAGAACCCCCACTCAGCAGTCCTTCCACCTTCCATGGAATTAAAGTTTAATTTGGTGTCAAAGGCCAGAGGAAAGACCTGCATTATCAAGCGTGGAAATCAATGAACCATGTGAAGGAAAAGGTCACCCCCCCACTTTTCAGCACAGAAGGTCTGAAGGAAAAGGTGAAGATATAAAACTGCTCAACACTTACTCATCAGTGCTGGGAGCAGGAAAGACGGATGTTTCACGCCATAGGCTTGTCACTACCTCTCTTTCAATAAAAGAATCCCCATTCCATGGAAGAAGGTAATGAAGGGTTCAGGAAGGGGCTTTCCTCTGTACTAGTGGCCGTTGTTGTTTCTAAAGCCTAAAGAGTTGTTGCAGAAGTTTTTACCTGGTTTAACACAGGTATCTAACAGACAAGTGAAGTTAGCATTTCCATCCACAGTGGCCTTAAACATTTCAAGACATCTTAGCTCAGTGCATTTTCCTGCTGTTACTGGGCCATGTATCCACCCTGCTACACACATAAATAAGAATACTAGCTACTGTCAGACTGCCTATTGCTATATGGCGAATGAGTAATTTTCCATGCAGAATCTTTCCTGAGTAACAGCTAGCAACCTAAATCAATGCAGGTCACGAGTAGCATTCAGGTAGGAGTGAAGAAGACTCAAGACTAGCAGATAGTAGGAAAGTACTTCCCATTTTCAACTGCATGCAGGCTGCCTGAACCCCATGCTTTCCCCAGCTCAGTGGAGCCCTCTCCCTGGGGAGGCACCACACTGAGAATGGTGGAAACTCACCTCAACAAACCCCTCTGCAAGTTGGTCCCTTGCCTCTGCTGGGTAACACCATCCTCCTAGTGAAGCAACCTTTGCTCTTCCTTTGCCATTCCCCATCAGCCACCCGTCAGCTCCCATCCTGTGCTGTATCTGCTGCAGAGACCTTAGATACTGTCCTACTACCTGCTGTTTTCTCAATAGTGTGGCATGCCTGGGGACAATGTAACATTATCATTATCACAGTGCTTGGAAACTAAAAAGGATTTTCATTCATCTTCAGAGTAAATGGAATATCAACAGAGGGACAAACCCATGTAAAACAAGTAAGCACACATACTCTCCCCAATACTTGGCCCAATAGACAGGTAGCTCTTGGGAAATGACACTGTCTCCAGCCACACAGTGCAACGACTTAGGTAACACCTGTGTGGAGTTACTTCGTGGATTACCTCACACAAGGGCCAGTGGTCAACACTCCAGTTTCCATACATGCAAAAGGTGGCCTTGAAACCAATTAAACTGTGAGCTCTCACTGCACTGCTTGTTTTGCTGACAAAAAGACACACGTGCTGGCAAAAAAATGTTTGGTTCATCCTGCAAATCAAGTAAGTGCTATTTCTGTGTGTGTGCAGAGTGCAGAAAGTATAGATTGTCATTTGTCTCAAGGAATACCTTGTCATCTTTTTGGAGCAGACAGATTTCCTGAAATGTCTTTACTTTTCAATTTCCACGTACTTTGTCATGCCCAGGGGAAAGTGGCAATCCCAAAAGAGGAAGCTTGCCTCCATGTACAGGGATTTTCCTGAGCTGAAATTCACAGCCTCAGCAGACCATAGACTAGTTTGCAGGCTGCCTGCAGCTGGTCTTTCAACTTTGGCTGTACTTGCAGTGATTTACACTTGAACTCCATCTTCACTAGTCCACATTCATTGGCCTTTCCCTTCACACTTGCATTACAGCTTCCACCACACCAATCTTTTTGGAGCCACAACTGAGCTTACTTTGTCAGCACTGAGCTTTAGCTGGCATTCTGCTTCCCTCTGCCAGATCATATGGATCCTCTGTGCAACAGACCTTCTGCCACAGTTGCTTTAGACACCCAATGAAACTTTTACATCAGATGTCCAAATTACAGCCCATAACCTTTTCCTGCCCATCCCTCATAAAATACAGTGGATGCTGTGGTAATTTGTAAGACCAAGCTGTAGGTATCACCCCAGCAAGTTGTGCACCCCTCATATTTCTATAGTAGAGAGCTGAAGTAACTCCTGTCTCACCCTGCCCAATCACCCCAGCTCAGGCCTGGATGGTTCCCATCTGATCCGTTCACCAGCTGATCAAGCCAAGCTTTACTGTAAGACTGCAGCAGAGCAAGCCCACACCTTTTCAGTTGCAGCTAATCACAGTTCATCAGCCAGCCCCTTGGACAAACAGTGGAAGCCCATCTGAATTGCTTTCAGAATTAAGTCATTGGTTTCCATCCACTGGAGCAGTCCACTCAGAATTAGTCCCATAGAAAGCAGTCTAATCCTGCTACAACTTTCACATACTAAAACACCTTAGCAGCTCTTGAGGCGTGGTTGTGATGCATTTTACATTACTGGAGTGCAGATAAGGCCTTCATAGTCACTTCACTGTAGACAACCAAATGTTATTTCAATGCTTCCATCATTATTCAGATTAATTCCTCCAATGACAAAAATGTAAAAGCTGAAAGATCAGCATCCACTCTCAAATCTTTGTACAATGACCATTTCACACTGGAAGCCATCAGCTTACAAAAAAAAAATCCCTGTTACTACTTTGACTTCCTTGCAAAATCCTTCCTACAAATTTCACTACACAGAGGGGGATTTCAGTCTTGTATGAAATCTTTTGTGAATAAGCCACAGATCAGTAACAGAAATAGTCTCCAACCTCCAAACATATTTGTCCATCAGCATTTTCTGACAACAGCTGTAGAAAAATTGTAACTTTCTGGTTCAATACAGAGTGTGTGCCAGTAGGTTTCCATAAACTTACAGAATAATTAATTTGGATACACAAAGAATTTAGCCAACAGCAGCAAATCACATGGCTAAGTTTCAAAAGCGTTTATTTCACAAACTAAAGGAAGTTTTAAAGATGTTTCTGTTTGACAGGTCTGTATAACTGCTCTTCTGTTGAATGTGGCTAAAGTGTGAAGTAGAGTTAAAATTGTAATAAAAAGAGACATTTTCATTAACATTCATCCAAACTGCCTATGTTACCACAAGCTTGCTTTGATGGTTTCAATAATCTTCTCTGTTTGCTTTCTGCACTGTTTAGACTAGCAAGATCTAATTCACAAGAATATTTCCAGAAAGGCTCATGTGGTAGCTCAGGTTATAAGTGTTTGCAGAGTCGCCTCCACAGCAGAGTGCTCGTTACAGAGGCAGCCAGTCCGTCTGCAAAAACAGTACCATGTGCCTTCAGTGTCCAACATCCCGCACTGACAATGAACAACTAGTCATGCACAGAACAAGAACAGTCTTGGCCAATTGCCTATAGACAGCTAAAATGAACCTGTATCAAACACTCACTGTGTATTTTGGAGTATGAAATTTTTCAAAGGCTTTTTACAGCTATTTTGCGAGAAGAAAAATGGGTGAAATTCAAATGAAGGGGGAAAGAACATTTTAGGCCACCATGGGTGGACTAAGAGCATGCGGGTGGCCAGCTGCAGTGGCAGAGGGTGGTATGGCAGGTCTCAGTTACATCCTATTATTTGTCCATGCCCACACTATTTGCTGGAAATACTGCATTCATGATCTACCCAGGAATGTTACCAAGCATATATTTGCCTTGGGTGATATGTAAACAGCATTAGAATTATTAGCAGTTAAGTAAGGACCACAATTAGGGGTAGAAACTGACACATGAGAATTTAGAATATTCAAGGTAGTTAATAATGTTTAGGCCGGATAAGAGGATGTTGGCATTGCATGCTTCATTAACAAGAGTCTCCGGAAGGATAACTTCAAGGACCAACAATGGAAACATCGCACTACGAACGAGGAGCTTAAGACAAACAAGATCACAAGTATGAAATCACTGGTGATAGAAGGGAACATCTGCTCCCAAATGTGCCAAAACACGGTGACTGGGAGAAAGGTAATTCTGGCAGTGGGAGATTGTGACCACCGACCCAACCGAGGGATGAACAGGACCACCCCCCCACTCTTCATGAGAATGCACAGTTAATTATAATCACACTATGGTTTTAAATCGAAGCAAGAGAAATACAGGCCAATTGAAGAAGATAATGATTAGTCAGGTTAATGATTATGTGTTAGACAGGCATGGTGTGTTAACTGTTATGTATAAATATCAGAATGAACTTCAGTAGATGTGCTTGTTTTGTGGAAATACTCCACCTTGCACCCTGCGCAGAATAAAACAATGTCTCCTCTCTAAACACACTTTGTGTGTTTTGCGAGTTATTTCATATTTCAGGTAACAGGAAGAAGCCAGACCTTCCTTTATTTTTGACTTTTTCTACAGTGAAATTTAATCTTCTGGAGTGCTGAACTGCTCCTGCAAAGTGTTGAATGGCCCAAAGCCCTCTTCGCAGGACAGAGCAGACTGCTGTTTTGCTCCACTCCCAAGAGGACCTTGCACTGGGGAAAACTGATTTGAATGACAATGCAAAACTCTGCTGGGAGCAGGAACAGAAGCCTCTGTAACCACATATTAATCCTAGCTTGAAGCTAAAGGCAGAAGCAGAGCCAAAAGAGCCTCTGTCCTCAGAGAGGAAGGTTAACACCCCCACCTTGCTCCAGCCAGCTATCACACAGCACCAATAACCCTTGGTGACCCTCACGGGCCCTCTGGGTCCTTTCTTTGGCCCTGTGTCTTTTCTCAGCACACAGTATTTCTTTTAAGCAAGTGTTCAGTAGGTCCACAGAGAAAGGAGGCACATACAAGCATTGTTGGTGCAATATACTCCTCCACAGAAAGCAGGACATAAAGACCCCACAATTCTACTGATGGACAAGCGCTACCTACTGTGTCTCCCTGTTACCCTGAGCAAGTGAGGAGAGTTAAGGTAACATCAGCTGTGTGGCACTAGAGGAACTGCCTGTGCTGGGGAAGTTCCCAGATAAAGAAAGCTGACCTCTGGCAGGAGGGAGCTGGAAGGCTGCCTGAAGTGGGGTAGTAGTTCTTGACATCACAAATGAATTTCCTTGCATTTTTCCCAACATATAAATAGTTTTCATAGAAATTGCTGATGTCAAAGCTGGTCAAAGCCAAGTGAATCCATGTACGTGGACTATAAACCTTCTGGAGTGCTATAAAACAAATTAAGACTCTGCTGTTTGCAAAGATCAGCTACAGAACCCATCAGTCCCACCACCTAAGCTCTGTATGAAAAAGAGCACTGGCTGCACATCGTCTGTCTTTAGTCATCAGCGTCGTTATGCCAAGATAAAAGGTGTAGTGCTAATTGTCCCTGCAGTTGATGAAGCTATGTACTTCCTAGCAGGGTGGATTTCTCCACTCACAGACAAGTATCTAACCGCTAACAAGGAGCAAGTAGTTAATTGCTTATAAGGATGCTGGACCAAACAATTAGTGGAAGAGGTGATGCCTTGAGAAACTTACGTCTGGAGAAAAAAACTAGGGAGCAATCTCAGACTACACCATGGAAAGAGAAACCTGAATGAAACTGTGTGAGCTAAGCTTTTTTATAATAAATTACATATACACACGAACCAATACTTTGTCCCCTAGAGCCCACTGCACCACCACTCTATTAAAATGCCTTCCACAGCCAAGTCAGATTCGCTGACCTAAGGAACTTGTAGCAACAAGTTAAAAACTTCAGCCTCCTGCTCCCTCCCACTACCTCAAGTAAAGTTAGTAATGTGGGACCTGATACGAAGTCCACACAAGGTGGTTAGAGTTTTTCTATGCACTTCAGTGGATGAGTCCCTCAACAGCAAACGTGAAGTGGATTCTGCCCCTAGGATGAATGATGGAGACAGTCAACCACTTCCACCCAAGCAGGTGCTGTGAAGAGAGGCACACCAAGTGTCAGAGCAAGCACACTGTTACTCTGTTTATTTCCTGCATGGGAAAGAAGGCTCTGCGGACATGCTACGAGCTGTGTGGTGAACCACGTACACAAAATCCTGTAGAGTCAGGCTGAAGGCAGTTGCTGACTGAGAAATAACAGAATCCCAGATCACTTGAAATACATCTTCAGGGCCTACCACAGGGATGCACCGTCAGTAAGACCTTTTGTTTATTCATGGACTATGTTACTGCATCTGCTGAATGCCGTTTGAGACACACACACCACAAAGCATGACAAACTAGTGCAGCGAGGTCACTGGGAGCACTGCTGACGTCAGATATCTTTAGTTTCTTGTAATTTCCAGGCATCAGATGTGGTATGCGGCAGACCTGGGGTGCAGGTTGGGAGACAGCGTTGTCTCTCTGTGGAGATAACCTCTGCTTTCCTTGCATCGAGTCATATGCATCTATATGATGCAAATGCTGAACTGGTCAATAGCCTAAGGAAAATCAGCTCCTAGCCGTAAAATAATTTCAGCGCAGGCCTTGTGGTATACACACTTTACAATGGAGCAGTCAGGATTAAGCACTGGCCTTAATAAACAATCTCCAAATTTATCCGTTTGTTTCACATTGCAGATATTTCGATTCCAAAAAATGCTTTTATGGCTTCAATGAAAACCGGTTTCTAAAGAAAAGCATCTTTGCCAGTAGTTATCACAGCCATCCCGAGAAGCTCTCAGAATCTGGAGTCATTAGTGTAATCGGGTAAAATGGGATAAGCCCTGGCCGTAACAGGACTGTTAATGCATAAAGGATAAGACTTAGTTTTGTCATCTGAAGACTACATTACTTGCTATGGTTGGAAGTAGGTCAAGTGCCCTCAGGAAATAGCTGTTTGGCTCTCACCAAGAAGTAATCTGATACTCACACATCTCCAGCCTTATTAAAACCTCAGTATGAGGCAAAGTCAAGGATGTCAGCTTAGTTTCTTGTTGCATTGAACATACAAGGGGTGATGTTTGAAAGGAAAGGGTCTATTATTTTTAATCAGACACTCATGCAAATCACACTGTCAGTGAATCACATGCAGAGCTGTTTAGTTTTCCAGCAGCCCACACAAGATCCATAATGTGAGGAAACAACAGATCAGCTAGAGGGTTGATCTTGCAAGGTGGTATGCACTGCAAGGCCATGAAAGACCTTAAGTGTGTGCTTACTTTAAAGGCCGTGAGCAATCCTCACCATTACTTTTTCAATAGAAGCACTTTCTTACACTGAGAATGGGATGAGACAGAGGATATAAGGAGAAACATCCCTGCATGTTAATGAGAATGGTGACTACCATGGAGGTAGCTACAAGGGATTTTTATGGATGGCTGTGTGTTAGGCCTTCAAGTTTTTCTTCTCCAGCTAGAACTGAGGTAATCTACCAAGCACACACTCTATCCTGAGCCATGTTTTGATTATTAATGATAGTTACGTCTTCAGTGCTTGCTTTTCTTTGAGAAGAGGCAATGAGGACCCAAAATTGGGTGAGGGGAGTCAGATGAATTATGTAGCTGTGGTGTGTGTTTCATGAGAGGATTGAAAACTAGGCTAAGTGAGCTCCGTGCCATAGATTTCTTTTTGACTTGCCAAGGGGAATAAAGTGATGAGGCCTCTATACCTCCAGTTTCAAAAGAAGGCAAAACTCCTCACTTTGCTTTCAGATTTGACACAAAATTCATGTGATGCTTATGGGAAAAAAAAGCCCTGTGAGAGAAACAGCATGAAGCACCTCCTTCTAAAGATTTGTTCAAATTTTGATTATTTCAGAGCAGAAATGTTGTACTAAAACTTAGAAGAAGGTCACAGGTGAGGCATGTGAACAGAGTAAAGAGTCATTGCCTCAAAGAGCAGCTATGGTAGCAATTCTCACTTTCCCATAGCACTTTGCCAACCTGCCTTGCCCCACTTGTCTTGCTCTGAATGTCTTCTCTGATCCCTTTTGAGAAATCCAGAGTCCTGTTCTTTGACCATTCAGGCTGTGATCCACTAGCTGAAGGCTGCCATGAGGATGCCACAAGACATTTATAGTTGAGGTCTTGTATCTCATCCATTCAAACTGGGCCCCTTGTCCTCTCCAGAGGAGGAAGGTCTCCATGGATTGCAGATGGATTAAGCCTGTGGGGATCACAAGGACAGGTAGCTCTAATGTAGCACATCCTACACACAAACTGATCTGCACATTTTCTGCAGAGCCCCAGGAACTAACTCAAACCAAAAGTGAGGACAAGGGAGCATCCCCACAGCACATGGTGGGGAGTTACTACCTGCCCTGCCCTAGGGGTTTGCAAGTGCAGCCCTCCTCCTGGGCACACTCAGGCTAATGACTGCACCATGTCTCTGCAAGCAAGGAAAGCACAGCCATTATCCATGCTTAACTCATTAAGTATGATTATTCCCATTGTACAGCCCCATTATAGAAGATCCTCATGATGAACCAGAGGGATGTGCCAACACCAGAGAGGGAATTAGTGCCAGAGTATGGGTAGAGAGTTCCTGGCTCCCACCCTGTCCTCCAACTGCACCTCTTTTTTGTGCAAGGGCTGTTTTTTGTCAAGCCATATCTGAGGGGAAAAGGAAAAATGACAAAAAACCCAACAGGTTTCAGAATAGCTTGCACTGCCTGTCAAAGCCTTGTACATGTCCCCAAGTGCCAAGCCAAGAAACTCTCCTTAGCAGCTTTTGTTGTAAACAATTAACATTTCAACTTTATCTTTTCTCTTCTTTCAGACAGCTACAAAAAGACTGTCAAAAATAACAATACCAGCATTCATTGGGGCTGGCTCTGTCCTGCTCTGTCTGAGCCATCGCCAGCACATGCCTCTGCTGGGAAAGAGCAGTCTGAAAAGCTTGAGGAGTCTATTTCTCTTGCGTTTGATATTCCTAATGTAAGGATGAAAATCCACCAGTGAGATGAAAGCAGACCAGAGCAGGAGTAGGAGCAATGGAGCTGCATAGTCAATGTACAGAGGCTAGGAAACAACCTAAATGTCTCTCAAATTGCACATTAAGCTTGATTTACACCAATAATGCTGTTCCCCGTATTAAGACAAGATGCTGTCAGGTAGATGTCAGCTCTGTCTGCAGCTGGCATACTACATTAGTCCCAGGGAGTCTGGTGAATCAGTGAGGCCGTTGTTCTTCAGCTGGGGTCAAGAAATATGAAAAGAAGAGGGGGAAAACCAGGGTGCCTAGCTCAGTACTTGACCTGACACAGCTCCTGAAATGTGTGAACAGGGGAACTGTATTCATTTCACTGGTCGGGAACAGTCTCTTTATCCTTGTGATAGTACTAATCAGGAATATATCAGTGATTTCAAGTGACTTGTGTTTCCACACCAGTGGGAGGGGAGGGGGGAGTCAGAGATTCTGCTTTGTCTTTATGTTCCTTATTTATGCCCTGGAAAAATGTACAAAGCACACAATCCATTGTTAACCCCCGGCTTAAAATTGGGCCCACGAAGTCAACCACAGCTGGAACATAAGTATCAGATTCTCACTAGGCCAGTATTACTCAGCAATAAATTAAAGCACAAAGAACTGTGACGCAACTCTTTTCTTAAGAGCCTGAAAACTTAAGTCTATAATAATTGTAGGCTATGGCTCTTAAAAAACTTATGTGGCCACTTATCAGTGCCACTGATATCCAGATAAAAAATTAGCAGTCTTTAGGGAGCTCTGTGAGTGCCTGCTGCCATGCAGGTTTGCTGGTAGAATTAATGCCTATTTTGCCTGCTCAAGTAGAAGTCAAATTTGGTTTGCATGCATAAAAATGCTGATTCTCAAAAACAGCCTTTGTTATTCTTGGCTTAGCTATGGCAATGGGTGCCAGGCTTACCTCCATGAGACCAGGTCCCCACCACTGTAGATTGTCAGGGACAGCATCCGTTTGTGCTTGTGAATCCAGTGTCATGTCCATTGTGTTGTGATTACCTGCTGTAGATTATGAACTCTTCTCAACATTTCAGGGGGACACTTAACTGCAGTACCCTGCATTGAGTGAAAATGCTCTTAGTTACTCTATCTGGAAAGTATTCTTCTGCAAGTGTCTAATTTCTGTAGTCCCCATCACTGGAATAGTTTGGCATGGTCTTACAATGGGAAAGAAATTGATACAAATCTGATCTCTGGGGTCCAATGACCTACCGAGTGGAACAAATTGCAAAAGTGGGACTTTCCTCTAAGAACATCCTGCCATCAATCCATGAGAATTCAGATCTGGGGATAGACACAGTGAAAATATCCAGCGGGGAAGGGGATATGAGAAAAAGGACCCTGTCTCTAACAGTAATCTGAGCATCTCATCACTCATTAGTTTAATCAAAGTTTACATGGCGGTTGCTGTTGCAGGCACAGGTTCTTCACAGATACAGAGATTTCGGTGCTTTTACCTGAAAATCAGTATTTTTAAAAATGGACTAAACCAGCAGTTCTAAAACATGTGGACTGAACATGAACACTTGCAGCAACAATGGCCACAAGAACAGCAGAGGCACCAGTTTCACCAGCAGTCTGATTAGCAAGTTCCTCTGCAATACAATGAGCTGCTCTGGAAAGCAAAGAGGAAGCCACTACAGAAACTTGGGTTAAGGTATGAGATACACACAGTAGCCTATGCCACTCAGGAGGCTGGCAGACAGCTGTACCAGAGCTGCAGCTGCTCAGTGGACTTCCCTAGAGGAGGCAGCAATATTGCTGCTACTGTCAAAGTGACGAGACCATGAAAAAGTACAGAAGTGTGGCCCTTGAGAGTAATGGCTGCAATCTTTGGGCTGGAAACATGCATTAAATGAGAGTCTGGCAGCAGCTGTGGATGCAGCAAGATCCCAAGGCTTTGACCTATTCTGGCGACTGGCAATGTGCAGTGGAGTAAGAAGAGTTACATCATATAAAGACCTGTGAGTATACATACTTATGGCTGCTTGGATTGAAGCGAATAGGTTAACTTCACTCCTTTGGGAAAAAAAAAGAATGCAGCCAACTTGTAGCAGGCAAAATCATTAGCATGCAAATAGATTTTAGTGCAGCAAAGACATCTACTGAAAGGTATTAAATAATGTTGAACACAGTAGAGTTATGCATAGCTCCCATTTACTTTACTGAACTAAAAGGACTCATTTGAAGTACTATTAGTTGAAATAGAATGAAAAGCTATGTATCAAGAAAATAAATGCTAAGCTTTGGTAAAAACAGTTACAATGGGAAATTTATGGGAAGTGACATTGATAAGGAAACTTACTGAATGGTGTTACAGATAGTCATCATATATTATCAGAAGCCTGGTACCAGTAAGCAGATAAAGAATTTGTGTCTCAATTTCATTACAGGTTTAAATAAGTAGCTGAGATTTTGGTTTGGCAGTCAAATCAAAAAATAAGTTGCAGATCAGTCCAGGTGGAATTTGTATGTTTTAAGATTTAGTTCAATGAATAAAAAGTAAAACAACAAAACAGATCCTATTGAAGGCATTTAGCAAAAAGCAATGAAAATAAAGGGCTCATCTTAGGCCCCATCTACTAAACCAGGGAGGTGGAACAAGTCTCTCTAATTAATCAATAACACAGAGGGCTGGGAATTCACTTCTGGATATTCCCTGAATAATGTTTTATATGGTATTCAGAAGGGAAGGTGACATGGTACATATATAGAATTTGTCTGAATTTATCCTACTGGTGTTCCATTTTGCTATAAAATACTTAAACACTCAGAAACCAAAGGGAAAGAAAATTACTATAATTTCATGATAAATTGGATGCCCCCTGAGAGGTAGGATACGGACTTCCATCTTAATTTCAAGGAACATTTTCTGCAGAGTGAAAAAACATGCACAGAAGAGACTGGGAGTGAAACAGAAGAAGTTTGAACAAAGAGCCTGCAGCTCCAAGGGTGAGGGCACCCTCTTAAATGCAAGGGAACAATGAGATTTGAATTCCAGGTTCCCCTATCACAGACAAGCACACTGACTGCTATCTGCTGAAAAGAAAGAGGGATCAACACCTCCCCTACTTCGTAAGTGCAGCCAGGAAAAAAAAGTTCAGCCTGAAA
The DNA here is from genome assembly GCA_013389945.1 of Fregata magnificens. Lineage (NCBI taxonomy): Eukaryota > Metazoa > Chordata > Aves > Suliformes > Fregatidae > Fregata > Fregata magnificens. The sequence continues at coordinate 107,015 of WAAD01016997.1, read as the reverse complement.
AATTTAACTTGAATCCATAAATAGAGTTTCCCGTGAAGCCAACAGATTTGCACCGGCACAAAACTGATTAGTCACACTGGAAAATGAGGCCTTCCATCTACTAAAGAGATTTTACAGCTGAGGTCGACATGCTCTTGGAGCCATGCTGTTTCTCCATTCTCTCCTCATTGAATCTCCTGGGTTATACAGTGTGAAGATTTGCCCTTCTACTATTCTGTCTGACATTCACTTACTCTCTAGTTCAACAGTAAATACTTGGTCACCTCTGAGGACTGGACTATCAGTCTGGAAGCACAATTATACAAACTCTCATACTTTACTGTGGAGGAGAATATAACCACAGGATGTAGCTTAGTGATCCTCCTCTTGGGACAGGCTTCAATGTAGGATTCACTAAATAAACAGTGACATGAAGGTATTTGTCAGGAGTAACATACTAAAGGCTAACAAATAAGCATATTAAACACATCATTTTTCCTCACATTGAAAAAGAAAATTTGGAGGCATGCAAAGATTCCTTTCCACAGTACACATCTTGATTAGTCAAAGGATTAATACCTACTAGCTCTATTTTTACAGTATGGACACTGCTTGATAGCCAGATGACAGTTGTATTCCTTGGAAAATTGGGTCCTCACTGATTTTGTTTAGCTTTTAGGGCTGTGTTCAAACTCAGAGGACATTCAGACATTGGGCTAATATAACAAGACTTTGAATAGCATCACCCTGAGTATAGTGAAGTAGAAGGGATGCTCCAACCTGCATCTGAGGTGAGGCTTGTTACGAGAATACTCTTATCTCCTCTCCAAGCTACAGTTAATTCACTGATTGATTTGTGATCTTATTAAATCACAGGTCTGGATCTGGAACATCTTCCTAATTCTTTTCATGCTATCTCTGGCAATAGGCACCATTTCCTGGAATATGAGCAGAACAGAGACACAATGAATATCCACTTCATGTCCCGTGTAAACCAGTGTATCAATCATCAGCACGTGCTTGGGACTTCCAAAGTCAAGAGACACTCTCCTTTTACCCCTTTCTTCCTTTAACTTCTTCAGTCACTATTTTAACCTATTTACATTCTTGGTCTCCACAGATCCCTGTAACAACCAATTCCATAATGTAATTATGTGTGGTGTGAAAATGTACTTCTTTTGTTTGTTATAAAGCACTTGCCCAAAAGTTATTTTCCTCTTTGGCAGTATTTCATGTGTTCAGTATGGGATTTCATCTGCCACTTTACTGTCTGTTCACTCAGACACCTCAGATCCTTCCAGGGTTCTTTACAATAAGGTTCCTTTTCAGCTAATCTGAACACTTGTGTGTTATCTTCTAATTTTGCCACCTCACTGTTTGCCCTCCTTTCAGATCATATGGGCATGGTGAATAGCACAAATCCCATCACACACCCTGCAGAATTCCTTTGTGACTTCCATTTACATTGGGAAAAACAGCNCCCACACACCCCGCCTTGGCAGTTCAGGAACCTTGAGCTTTTGAAAGTCCAATTCTTTTTGAAAATCCACGTATTCAATATCATGGGCTTGCTGACTCCAAAGAACCCTAATGGCTTGCAAAGCATGCCTTTCCTTTGTAAAAGTGATACTAACTTTTCTCATATATTCCATGTCCTCCTAATCATATTCTTCATTATACTATCTACTTTGTTCAGAACTCAAGTCAGGTTTACTGGTCTATAGTTGCCTGGTAACCCTATTTAAAAGTTAGTGCCATATTCAATTAACCTCTAATCATCTGACACAAAGCTAATGCAAGGTTACAAGCTCCAGGCAGTATAACAATTCCATATCCAAGCACCTACAAAACACAATACAATACAGTATCATCCTGGCAGTTTGCCAGTCTTCAGCTTATTGTTTTATTATTCTAATTTGCATTGTTTATGACCTCTAACGTGACAGTCAGGATCAAGCTAAAGAGTCTCAGGCTCTCCAAGATAAAAGTCTACAAGTTCAGCCACTGGTGTTGAGCTAAACAGGAGTGGTGAAAACACACACTTCTAATGCAACTTTAAGCAACTCACTTAAAGACTCTGTCCGTGAGTTTTCTATTTATTAAAGGGAATAATAACAGTTCCTTGTTCACACTCATGGTCATCTTAGATCATCAAGCGTGGAGGTGTCTGCAAAAATGCTTTGCACACAATGAGGTTCTACCCTTGGTGAGGGTATCTTAGCCATTCAGTAACACCAGTCATAAAAAATTCCAGTAAAGCAAC